>BJCG01000136.1:0-427500 GCA_005406145.1 Prunus yedoensis
AAGGTTGTGGGAGTGGTGGGTTGATTTTTATTAAAATTCTTTTATTTTTTGTATTTTATATTTAATGTTATTTTATTTTTCAGTATTTAGTTATTTTTAATGTACAAATTGACCAATTTACCCTTATATTTAATGGCAATTTGGATAAAATGTTGACGATTTAGACGGCTGGGGGGAAATTGACGAAAATAGAAGTTCATATCCTTAATTTTCTATAAATAAAAAAAATGATAGTGAGTAAATTCAAAGTTAGGTACAAGTTCAACGGGCATATCAATAGTTAACCATTAATAAAATGATCATGTGGCTAATATGAAGATCCACATGAGAGGTCCATATATCACATCCTCACCATAAAATTTCGCATTCTGAGCAAAGCATCATCACATATCAAACCATCATCACATATCCAATCCATCATAGACTAGTCACTTGTGCAATGAAAAGTTAATTAAACTTACAACCCAAATGAACAAAAATTGAAGACCAAATTTAAATATCCTTAGAGCCCTTCCATTCGTTGCCTCCAGCCCGGGCAGAACAGGGCCCAAGCCCAGGGAAGAGCTTCCAGTGGACCACTCTTGCTAGGGCAAGCTATGGGACCCATGCAACCAGGTCAGCCCAGAAGCCAAACCAGCCTGACCTCTAGCTTGGGTTTGCTGACGTCAACAACCAAAATAAAAATTAAAAAAATCTATAAAAAAATTAAAAATTTCAGAATTTTTTAAAAATAAATACTTAGTCATATTCTTCACTTCCAACACCAAAACTCTATACAAATTCCTCTTATCATATCTCATGTGAATAGTGGTTGTCATGGCAATGGGTGGAAACACCACAACTTTTTGCATTGGCTGCCACTATTCATGTGAATAGTAACAGCCCTTGCCTTGCCCTTGCCCGTTGCCATGGCAAATGGGTGGAAGTGCTCTTAAAACTCAATTGAAAACAAATTGCAATCTAAAGTTAATTCAATTAGAACCCAAAATAAGTTAGCCTTGCAAACCAATCAACCACATTGTTATTAAAGTGAATGGTGAAGGAAATGGAGGAGTTAGATGTTGTGTTGTAGAAATAGTTGAAGTTCCATATCATCAACAAATAAAAAATGAAGTAAATAAACTAATTAATATAATTTTATAACAAATAAAGTACCTAAAACCAGGGCCTGTCCATTAATTTTGGAGGCCCCGTGCAAAGAGAGATGTTAAGGCCCTATATATACAACTAAAAAAATTCATAATCCATAAATACTTAAATAGAACCAAACGTACCCTTAGTTACATCAATTACATCATAATCCACAAATAGAACCAAATCAATCCTCTTCTTTTTTTTTTTTTTTTTTTTTTGAGAGAGAGAATTCATTCATAGAACCAAAAACGTACAAAGAGCGACATGATACAGTGACCTCGTTAAAACCTTACTAGGACAACCTCATGGGATAAACCCTAAGGAAGAAAAGAGTATCACACATGTCATGGACTAACAACAAAGTCCAATTTAGGTCACGCTAGACCATTACAATAAAAGAACAAATATAAAACGAAAACTAACACAAAGACCTTCGACGAGAACCGCAACCAGAGACCAACACAGTACACTCACATGAGAGAACAACAGAAACCCCAAATAGTAAACCCACATGAGAGGACCGCAGAACATCTCAATTGTCAAAAGAATCCTTTTATAAGCAAAATCATAGTTCTTTAACACCTACACAAACTGCAAGGTATACCATAGCATAAACCAGAAGAGAACACGAAGGAGGAACACATAAACAATAGTAAAATGACCCCCGAGAATCACTCCACTTCAACTTAGAACCTGACAAAGAAAACCTCTTATGACCAAGCATAGTTCTTTGGTCGATGCATAGTAGAGAAAAGCACAACATCCCAACAATTATCACCAGCGTTGCTGCTGCTCCCGTTGTTGAAACAAAGACAAAACATCAGCCACCAAGTATCACTACTCTCTTGGGAGAGACACAATCCAGCATCATTACTGTCATCGCTACCGAGACAAGGACAACACTAGTCACCTAAAACATTGCAAAAACAACCAAACAAAAAAAAAAAAGACAAACATACTAGATCTAAACAGATCTAGACTATCTGGGGAGGGGAATGACAGGACCCGTCCCGAATTTCTTGGAATTTGTGACGAACCCTATGGTTCTTCAAACATCAAATCGATGTCGGGCCCACTTACTAGCAACATTCTCTTCTCCGAAAACAAGGAAAAAGAGGGTCTAGACTTTCTACCAAAATTTCGACAGAGTCTCCCCTAAAAAACGGACTTTTCCCAAAAATTCCAACATGTCAAAACATAGTAAAAAGTTCCCAACAAGCAGCACGCACAATACAAAGGCACACAATTTACAGAATAGGCCTTCGGCCTTACATCCAACCCTAACACGGGCGATAACAGAGTAATTCTAAGGAAATTCAATTTACAACCGAAAGCAAACTTTCAACGGAAACAAAAACAAATAGAAAATTTCCCTACAAAAGTTCAGGGCGTGGAAATGCGAATCTTGGCTCGGTTGCTCGGCTCATATCAACCTGCTACCTGGGAGGCGCAAAACAAAAAATTGTGACTGGAAAAAACAAGTTTCAACATGGTTAAAATCAACGTACTAACCCCACCATTTTAGAGAACGATGCCAAAACATGCATTCAAAATCGATATATAAATATATAGTAAAAAATAACACCAAAGTAAAACACAAATCTCGTAATAGTATACTAATACTCAAACCCACTCAAAACTTTTCCCTTTTTCTCAAACAGCTCTCAACCAAAACGCGTGCCCGTTGGCATAGCAAGCGAGGATGGATCCTCACCAATAAATGAGAATAAAGGTATATATATATATATAGGTAAAACCACTACCAAACTTGTATTGGGGACAAATCCAACCGGGGGATTGTTTGACTACCACATGGAAGAATCCTCAATTGACCATGTGGCTAGGGAACAAGTCGTCCAACTGGGGGACTGGGCTCACCAGCACGCACAACAGAATTCTTAATACTTGTGCGCCTGTGACAAATCCTACGCGTGCAGACTACCTCGCTAAGGGTCTACGAAACACCCTGGGTGCCCGAGTTCCGACATATCCGAGTATCCAATGTGTCTAAGTTTCCAATCCAAGTATCTAAGTACCGGGGAGGTACATAGGGTAGTGCTAAAAGCACTCCAAACTAACGTAAACCACAACCCAAATCCCATTCCACAACCTCTTTCCAACCATCCCATGTAATCAACACATAGCCCTAGACAACCGGACATCACTTGTGTCCAAGACTCAAATCCCAAAATATACATATTCAAAATATAGATAATAGCTCTCAAGATAACAATTAGTCAACCCAACTTAATCACAACCTTCAAGTATCCGAAAACATACCAGTAATTCCATAAAATACCATAAAGCAATATTAAAACAATATAAAAGTTTCAACAATCAAAATATCCCTATATATATATATATATATATGCATAGCTTTCCACCTTTAAAAATAATGATTATTTAAAAACAAATCCACTCACAGAAATTCTGAAGCTGCGTGACCCTGAGAGGGCTTTCTAAGCACGCTGAGCTTAAGTACCTATTGAAGAACATGAGGACTAGATTAAATAAAGCACTTCAAACAAAAAATTTAAAACAAACTCCTAGTTTTTCCCGGGATTCAAAGTGTGTGTATGAAGAATGGGGAATTTCTAAGGTCCAACTATGCATTTCGAACGGGGGAATAACCTCAAAAGACTCCCGGTCAACCGAGTAGTCAAACTTCTCAATTGGGTCAACCGGGACCACGGGGCCCTCGACTTCCTATTTTCAATCCGAACGTCCCTACGGTTTCTACAAGGTCTAGTAGACATGTTCTGCAAGTTTGGTCTCCATCAAGCGGTTGGATCGCTCTCGATCGCACAATCGAGCGATCACTAGTTTATCTAAACTTAGAATCATTGATTCGGAGTATCCGGGACTCCGATTCTTGATCCGCGAGTTCCTGCACGATCCTAGAGGTACAGAGAACAACATACTTGGACATGGAGCCGATTCAAAGGTCCGAACATATCGAACCCGGATATCGCATAATAGGTGTAAATCCGTTCGACTGTCAAACGATAACCAAATTCTTATCCGAGCATACCTCGTGCTCGGGATGACATGGGGAACATTTTAGATCAGAATGGGCCACCACCACATGGCCCACGTGCAGCCACAAGTGCTGGTAGCGCGTGGGTGTCTCAAGAAAATTATGCCGACCGAAAAGTTCTCGAAACACCCAACAATACCTATACATACTTGATCGTGGCAATTAGGGGAGCAACTTTTGGTCTTGGACCATGACCAAAAAGTGGCCGAAGCTTGCCGGAAAATCGACTCAAAAATCGGTCAAAACCTAAGTTCTAGATTGAGCTTCAAAACTTCAAAATCGATCATAACCAACCAAACCATCAGCTAGATTATATTGAGTAGGTGGAGAAGAATGCCTAGATCGATAAAAATGGTGGACGAATCGTCGGAAATGACCACTGAATTTTTCAAATAAAGTGGAATTTTCTCAACCTCTCACCGGCACTACGCTGGTTTTTGATTGGAGAAAATGGGTGGGTCAGGTAAAGGAGGAGAAGAGGAAGATTTTGCAAGTCGTTTCGTTGGAAACGGTGGCCGAACAAAATCGGAATCGATGCCAGAAAATCTGCCTAGCGCGACAGAGAGAGAGAGGGTCGAGGGAGAGAGAGAGGGTTGAGTGGGGAAGAGAGAGCAGACCTGGTTTTTAAAATCTGACTTTGAAAAATTTACAATTGTGCCATTGCACTTCCGTTGACCGTAACTTCTTCATTAAAACTTCGATTTGGGCCAACTACGCGTCTATGAACTCGTATCGATGCGCTTTACGCAACGATGCCACTCAAATCCAAAAAATCCTTACGGATCAAAAAGTGACTAATGTGGCCCTACCCCAAGGGCAAAATTATAATTTCATATTTTAAGTAAATTGAATTGAATTGAATAAAATGATTAAATTGGGTCGGGGCGCTATAGGGAAGGGAGGAGAAGAGGGGATTATAGGAAGGGAAAAGATAAGAGAAAAAGAAGGGAAGATGAGGAGAAGAATGGGAAGATGGGCGGAGGGGAGGAGGGGGGGTGGCCACCTCCACCCCTTAGCTTCTTGCGATTTGTTGTCGGCAAGGAGAAAGGGGATGAGGGTGCAGCTAGGGTTTCTCAATTCTTATAAAAGTTAATAATATAATTTTAACACAAACCAAATCGATCCTTAATAAAGTCAATTACATTTACGTTCTTATATTCATAGCCCACTTAATTGTCTTTTACATACAAAAAATGTGAAAGTAGTTCAAAAACTATAAATAAATCATAATAAAAAAACAGCAACCAACAACCAACCCTTCATCCAAGAACCAAAACAGTCAACCAAAACAGTCAACAACCAGCAACCAATGCTTCTAAAAATAGTCATCCTTGCATTTTTTGTTGCAAAATCATTAATCAAACGAGTACAATCAAGTTCTTCCAAAAAGTCACTTTCAATAGATATCAAACTTAAACCATTTAGTCTTTCTTGTGACATGGTTGATCGCAAGTAAAATTTCAATCACTTCAATTTGGAAAAACTTCTTTCAACTGAACCAATTGTAATATGTAAAGTCAATAATATTCTATAAGCAATGATTGTTTTGGAAAATAAATTAGCCTTTTTAAAGCACTCAAAATGTCAGTGGATGTCTCTGCTATAAAGGAGTTACCATAGCTTCTACCAAACATGCCCACTCATCGTCCACTAAACATATACTATCATATTTCCAGACAAAGCTAATTGCTCAACACTAGTACACCTCCATCAAAACCCACTTTATATCTCAACCAGACAACTAGATATTGTATATTAGTGTGGCTCATTAGGCCATCTCCAGTCATAGGGTTAAATGTAGTCCAGGGCTAAAAATTTAGCCCTCCAGAATATTAATTTTTTAAAGAATAGTGCAGGGCTAAATTTTTCCATCTCTAGCCATACATAGCTATATTTTAGGGCCTTTCATATTTTATTATTTTGAGAAAAACTATGGTACAACACTCATATATTTCCACAACTATGTATTTTTTAATTTAATTAAACTAAGATTTAGAGACAATATTTTTTTAAATAAAATGAATTTAAAATATTTAAAAAGGTTATAAATAAATAAATAATAACTTTTCAATCAATTATTCTAACCTCCAACGATTAGAAACTAATTATATATATATATACAGTCCCCTTCTATTGAGGGATCCCTCAAATAATTTTATTTAAGGGACGCCCTTTGGGGTACCCTACAATTTTTTTCTCAATGATCCAAACCATCTATTTTTTAGGTCTTCATTCATAGATCATCCTTACAAAAAAATTAGACAAATCGGAAACCATTTCGATATCCAATTGTGTCCTACAAAATCAACGAACAACGGTACATCAAGAAAGTACTCAAATTTCAATAACACAATTGAGTGGTCAAATTATATCGGATTCAAGTGATTTTTTGTAGAGATGATCTTTGAATGAATATCTACAAAATAGACGGTTTGAATTAGTGAAATACAATCCGGAATGGGGCCTACAAGGGATGTCCCTCAAAAAAAAAAAAAAAAAAAAATATATATATATATATATATATATACAGAGAGCTTCCATTGAGGGATCCCTCAAATAAGCTTATTTGAGGGACACCCCTTGTAGGCCCCACTCAGGATTGTATCTTACTAATCCAAACCGTCTATTTTGTAGATACTCATTCAAAGATCATCTCTACAAAAAATCACTTGAATCCGATATGATTTGACCACTCAATTGTGTTATTGAAATTTGAGTACTTTCTTGATGCACCATTGTTCGTTGATTTTGTAGGACACAATTGGATATCGAAATGGTTTCCGATTTGTCTAATTTTTTGTAAGGATGATCTATGAATGAAGACCTAAAAAATAGATGGTTTGGATCATTGAGAAAAAAAATTGTTGAGTACCCTAAAGGGCATCCCTCAAATAAAATTATTTGAGGGATCCCTCAATAGAAGGGGACTGTGTATATATATATATATTAAACAAAACGAATTTAAAAATATTTTAAAAGGTTATTAAAAATAAAATAAAAGACCTAACACCTAGCTGACATCATCGATGATGTCACAAGCCTTTAATATTGACTGTTGGATCTGCAATTGCACGAGATGTTTCGTGCTCTTGCCTACCATGATACTTTCTCTTCTTGGAAAGCACATGCGCTGGGCCCACAAAAAAATTTGGCTTAGTTGAAGGGCTAAAGGGCTAAAGGGCCAAATTTGGCCCTCCAAATTTGGCCAAAAAAGATTTTAGCCCATGGCTGGAGATGGGTTTTGCATTATTTTAGGACTATATTTGGCCCATGGCCTATGACTAGAGATGGCCTTATTACCTCTTATTATTTTGTCACTAAACTTATATATATATATATATATATATATATTGTACTACACACTGCACAAGAAATATGAATGAATACAAAAACATTTTGTAGCTTTAGACTCTTCATTTGCCACTTTTGGTAAAATCTCTCATATGACTTTTAATAGGCCTTTCTTTTAAAAAAAAAATTTGGGGGCCTTGTGCAGTCGCCCAGCCTGCACAAGTTATGGGCCGGGCCTACCTAAAACCTCAAATAAAGAAGAAACATTTACTTACTTACTTCAATTTCTTCAAGCTCACTGTAGAATGCAGGCTCATCTTTCGTTGGTTCGTTGTAGGAGCAAAATTCCTTCGCCCTAAGCCAATCACTTGTACACACTAATCTCTCTACCATTTTAGGAGTTAATGAACTTCTAAAGGGATCCACAATCATCTTTACTAAGCTAAAATCATTCTTAGTAGAAACGGTTGGAGATAGGATTGCAAAGATATCCTTGGAAATCATTCCAAGGTTTGGATATCTTGATTCATTTCCTTTCCACCAATCCAAGAGTTTGAAGTGCTTGTTCAAAGGGTTTTCAAATGGATCAATCAAATACTTATCCACCTTATTAGATATCTCCATAAGTTATTTAGCTTTCCTTTGTTGCACAAGTTCTTGCAGCATTTGAGCTTGAATAACATCCTCACCAACCTCATCATTGGCATCCTCTTCTTGTGCGTCATATATGGGTTGTGTACCAATGTTTGCATCCTCTCTATACTCACTATACAAATTTAGCAAGCATGTTCTTATCTCACCAACAATTTCTTCAATCTTATTTGGGTCGAAACCAATATTTTGATATGCTAAAACGTTGAGCTCCTCAAAGGCATGACCATATTGTATGATTGAGGTTCATGATTAATCCATGTTGGCAGATGAGTGTACAATAAAAGATCTCTACATTTAGTAAAGATAGAGAATGCTTTGACGATATGATTCAAGAGTCTTTGGCCAAAGCATTAGGTATGATTCAAAATAGTGATTCCAATCATACTTGTATGAGTTATATAAGCTTGAAGTTCACATTAGGGGCTTGCCACGTTTTCCATGCATTAATGATGTGAGAGAAAGCATTCAGTTAGAGAAGGACCGTATTACATTATAATTCCAACTGAATAGGTTCTCCACCTTATTCGACATTGGCTTGGATAACTGTAACATGTTGCTAGACGTCACTCATGGTTTGTAGAAACTTTGAGGATATGCCATAACTATGTCCTCATAAAAGGGAGAGTTAAAAAGGGGTTTTAATTCACAATCAATTAAGAAAGAGTCCAAATTACCCACTGCCTTGCCGATTAGAACCTAATGAATCACACACCCATAAAGGTGAAAAATGAAAAACTTATTAGGAGATGATAAGCAAAGATTAATTAGTTAATAAAGATTAATTAAATAATCTGTCACATCCCAGATCGGCTCCGCCGTAGCACGATATTATCTGCTTTGGACCCCCCTCTCTGCCCTCACGGTTTTGTTTTTGGGAACTCACGAGCAACTTCCCAGTGGGTCACCCATCCTGGGATTGCTCTAGCCCAAACTCGCTTAACTTCGGAGTTTCCATGAATCCGAAGCCAGTGAGCTCCCAAAAGGCCTCGTGCTAGATGGAGGTGGGCATATACATATAAGGCACATCATCCCCTCTTCGTTGATCGATGTGGGATGTTACATAATCAAAGCTCAGGACTTGTATTGGGCCTAAAATTAGTTTTAGAGGTTCAAGGCCTATTGGGCTCATAAGATAAGTTGTACATGACAACTTACAAGATGAAGTCGAAGAGGCCCAATAAGGAGAGAAATTTGGACACATGGTGAAGTTAGCGGGTTTGACCTGATGGCTTACATGGATCATTTTAAGTGAAATGGGTGATGGGTGACCCAACTTATAATGCCTAGCCTACAAATACATGGCTATGGGTTGAGTCATCTTAGGGTTTACACCATGCCCCTCCCTCCCCTCCACCATGGCCGGCCACATAAGGAGGGGTACTAGCATCTCCACCTCCTTGTGTTCTTCATCTCCTCCTCCATCCTCTTCCCTTGGTGTGTATGAAGTTAGAGGCTTAACATTTGGGTGGCTCTCTTTTGGAAACTCATGTGGTGAAGGCCCTCCGTAGGTGATCAATCTTGAGCTTTTCTCAAGGTAGTGCTTCAAAGGTATAAAGAAATCTCTACTATCTCTAGTAGTTTGCAGAAGTGTCTAAAGTGCTTAAGTCCTTTTAGGCCTAAAGATACTTTGGTTAGATTTTGTTTTTAAGCTCAAAATTTTAATCTTTGATTCCCTTGCCTAGAGATTAAGTGTTATCTCATCTTTGTGCCTTAATGAATCTAAAATATCATAAGGTTTCCTTAATAGTGGTCGTACCACCATCTCATTATACCTTCAAGATTTCAGCACACAATGATATTCATACATGAAAATTGCCTCCACGTAAGCATTATATCGTTCGCTCACTCACACAAACAGAGCAAAAGAAAACGAACATGAAGGGGGTCACACTGTTATAAACCTTTACCAAATTTACCCTCGCAAAGTTTGTCTACATATTCAAGCCCAAATGTACTACTACAACTCCAGTCTCTTGTAGGGTTTTACACTTTGACCACCATCTCATTATACCTTCTTGATTTCAACACACAATGATACTTGTTGATTTAAGGGAGAAGAGGTTTAGGAAATAGTTGGTTTAGTGTTTAGGACAATAACTTGATGTGGAATAGAAAACTTTTTGAAAAAGTAACAAGATAATTTTATTTTATTGATTGAAATTTTAAAAAAAAAAAAAGGTACAAGGCTTTAGAGTTGGTTGATGGGAGAGTTAGACAAGCTGTAGTTTTTCAACTTACATTTTTGTATAGGCATCAAGCCTATATATATAGGACATTTAACTGACAATAGCTTAGTCGGTAAGATTAGCTCTTTAAATATTTTATATTATAACACACTTTGATTTCTCAGATTTTTTGTATTCACCGACTTTGTTAAGTCGGTTTGCACATTCTTTAAAAATCTAAACTTTTCTATATCACTAAAGACCTTTCTATATTATTCATGACCAAGTGTGCATTACTTTTTAACACTCCTCCTTAATGCACATTTTCGTTACTCCGAGCATGCTTCGTAGCAGTTCAAATTTTAGTCTTGGAAGTGCCTTAGTGAAGATGTCTGCAATCTGCTCTTCTGTCTTGCAGTACTTGAGCTCAACTTCTTTTTTTGCTGAGACTTCTCGTAATAAGTGATGTTTGATTGACAGGACCCGCCCCGGATTTTCCTCGGAACCCGGGATGGATCCCGTCTAATATCCGGCATCCCGGAGATGCCGGGCCCACTTACTAAAAACCCGAGACTTTCTACCAAAAAATTTGGCAGAGTCTCCCCTGTAAACAGGACAAATCCCAATTAATTTCAACCTGTCAGAAACACAGTTATTTACAACCCAACCACCAGCATGCATTACACAAAGTAGTGTTACAAACTATGGCCTCCGGCCTCAAAATACCAAAGCCTAACAGGCGATAACAGAGCAAGTCTACAGAGTACAACAAACTAGCAAAAAATGAAGTTTTACGTATTTACATAGCACTGAGGCTCTGAGACAAGCTCAAGTACTGCGGCTCGTGATAGCAGGGTACAAAACACGGCACTGCAGCTCGTTCCAATCACTACTGGCTGTGGGGCGCAAAACAGAAAATTGTGAGTGGACAAAACAAAGTTTATTTCAGTTAAACCAAAATAATATAACCCCACTGTTAGAAAACCATGCATGAAAACAATGCATTAAATTCACCATATACATACATAAATAATTTGCTCAAACCCGAGCTAAATCCGAAATCCAGTGAAACTTACAAATTAACCCACCCAAACATTTCCTTACAAATCTCAAATCAAACTCTCGAAACACATGCCCACCGGCACGACAAGCGGGGAAGTATCCTCGCTCAAAAGCAAAACAAATGTATAGCTATATATAAATAAATATATAGTAGAGACATAGTATAGGTATACGACACACCTAATTGTACCGGGGAAACAATCCAACAGGGGATTGTTTGGCTAGCTCACACTTATCCGGCCCTCAAACGTCCATGTGGCTAGGGATGAGTCGTCCAACTGGAGGACTGACACTCTACCCAGCACGTACGGACGAAGAATCAAGACCCGTACGCCTGGAATCGTCCTACGCGCACAGACTACCCAACCAAGGGTCTACGGTCAACATCCCGTCAAGGATGCCCCGGCTACTTACATTTCCAAACATTTCACATTTCCATAATCACATTCCGAATCCAGGGGAGGTACACAGGGTAGTGCATATAGCACTCCAAACTGACTTTCTACTCTCGCATCTTTCCATGCCTCATAACCATAACTCAAGTACCCCCCACAAATACTCCACCAATAATACTTTCCCAAAATAGTATATACATAACATTCAAGATACTTGAAGATATCCAAAACCCAAATATATCCCAAATTTTTTACCAACAACAAATGGTTTCAACTTTAAGTATAAGGTAAATTTCATAACCCTTTAAATCC
This sequence comes from Prunus yedoensis, assembly GCA_005406145.1. Lineage (NCBI taxonomy): Eukaryota > Viridiplantae > Streptophyta > Magnoliopsida > Rosales > Rosaceae > Prunus > Prunus yedoensis. Next base: position 12,051 of record BJCG01000136.1, read on the forward strand.
TTATGCATAGAAATTTCATCATAAAAATCATGCTATTTATTGAAAACAAAGTCCACTCACAAGTAATCCCAAGCTGCGTGACCCCGAAAGGGTCCTGCCTGCTCTGAAGACGGAGTCGGATTACCTATTTCAAAATACGAACATGATATTAAAATCCAACTCTTCAAAAATGAGACTTTAAAGTAAAATTCTAATTTCCCGAGTTTCTCTTAATTACAAGGATCGAGACGTCCCTACGATCCAATCAAAGGTTCCAAGCGCTGTATAAGTCTCGGAAGACACTCGGTCAACCGGACGGTCAAAACTTTAAGTTGATGAATCGGAACATCCGGGGCTCCGATTCACGATCCGCGAATTCTTATACGATCCTAGGAATGCCAGGAACAACATACGTGAAATTGGGTTTGATTCAACGGTCCAAATACATCAAACCCAAAAATCACATAATATGTTTAATTCGTTCGAGGCCCAAACGATATCCAAATTGAGATCAGTCAACTCCTACGCACTCGTGACAACGTAAGGATCATTCTAGGATAAAATGTGACCTCTGCCGGACTGCCCACGGGCCGCCCCACGCGCCGGCAGCGCGTGGTGGCTTGGTCACTGTTCAGGTGACCGGAAAATCTTAGAATCTTGGCTCCAAACTCCTAACCTAGGTAATACACCTAATTTGGAGCTTCTTTTGTTCTTGGGCACACCCCAAATTCTCGACGGAAGTGGCCAGAATCGGGTTCTCAAACTTTGTCAAAACCTAATTCGAAAATCGAGTTGCTTAAGCTAAGAATCGTTCAAAACCTAACCATCAGCCAGCTAGAGCACGAAAATCAGTTGAGAAATCATACCTCACTCGTCGAAAACAGTGGCCGAACGACGGAGAACGAACGGCCTGAAGTTCCGCGATTTTCCGGCCTGTTTTCTGCGATTTCCAGCGGCTGTCGACGTCTCCAGGTGCGGTGCTGGCCGGGGAAGAGAGAGAAGGAGGAGACGGTTCGATCGAGTCCGGTCTCGTGGCCGGTGGTGCAGCGTGGCGGCGACGGTGGCTCTGTGAAGGTGACGACTGAAGAGAGAAGTCGAAGGGGAGAGAGAGAAGTCGGGTGAGAGAGAGAGAGAGAAGTGAGAAATAATCAGAAAAATCCGATTTTAACAAAAGTTAATTTCTGAAAATAATTCCAAATAGGCCCTCGATGATTTTTAAATCATATCTTTCTCGTTCCAAGTCCGAATCGAGCCTACTCCGTGTCTACGGACTCGGCTCAGTACCACCTATCTAAAAATACCACTTGCTGCCCCAAACTCTCTCCAGATAACAATTGACCTTTTTGCCCCCACTTCAAGGGCAAAATTGGAAATTCCATTTTTAAATTAATTTAAATAGTGAAAAGTCTTATTTTTGGGTCGGGATGTTACATTGATGGCAATATGCTTTGTCCCACTATGGAATACTGGATTCTTCACCATTGCTATAGCAGGCTTGTTGTAACAAAATATTTCAGTAGCTTCTGTTTGGCAATCTCCCATATCTTCAAATATTCTTCTGAGCCAAATAGCTTGGCATGCTGAACTTGTTGTTGATACATACTCGGCTTTTGGGGATGATTGCGCCACGGTATCTTGTTTTCTTAATGACCATGAAAATATACCGGACCCAATTGTAAATCCATAGCCTCATGTGCTTTTCATGTCATCCACTGATCCAACCCAATCACTATTTATGTAGCCAAATAGTCTTGGATCTGTAGTAGACTTATACCATATGCCATAGTCAATTGTGCCTTGCAAGTATCTTAATATTCTCTTTGCTGCTCCATAGTGTATTTAGCTTGGATTTTGTATAAATCTTGATAGTAAGCTCGTCGCGTACATTATGTCGAGTCTTGTTGTTGTTAAGTATAGTAAGCTCCCAATGAGACTTCTGTAAACTGATCCATCGACTTTACTTGATCCATCATCCTTTCTTAATTTCTCATTGGTGATAAGTGGAGTAGCCACAGTCTTGCACTCGTACATTTTGAACTTTTTCAAAAGATCCTCGGTGCACTTTTTCTGGCATATGAAGATTCCATCTTCTTCTTGGTTTATTTCAATGCCCGAAAAATAGTGTGTAAACCCAAGGTCACTCATCTCAAATGTTTTCATCATGTCTTTTTTAAACTCTTGAATTATTTCTTCATTGTTTCATGTGTAGATGAGGTCATCCACATATAGAGATACGATCAAGATATCGGACTTACCTTGAGTTTTGGTGTAGAGAGTAGGCTCGCTTTTGCTCCTCCTGAAGCCTGTGTTGATGAAGTATTTGTCTATGCGGCTGTTCCATGCTCGTGGCGCTTGCTTGAGTCTGTACAAGGCTTTCTTTAACTTGAGTGCTTTATCTTCTCCTCCTTGCTCAATAAATCCTTGTGGTTGCTCCACATATATTTCTTATTCGAGCTCTCCATTTAGAAATGCAGACTTTAGGTCTAGCTGATAAATTCTCCATTTCTTTTGAGTTGCTAATGCTACCAGTGCTCTTATAGTATCAAGTCTTGCAACTGGTGCAAAGGTTTCGTTATAATCTATGCCCGGCTGCTGTGAGTAGCCTTTAGCTACTAACCTCGCTTTATGCTTTTGTATTGATCCATCAGGATTAAATTTGGTCTTATAAACCCATATGATCTCTTTATCTTGTGGGCGATCAACAAATTCCCATGTTTTGTTTTTCTCAATTGTTTTGATTTCTTCTTCCATAGCTTTTCTCCAGATTTCTTCTTTTACTGCAACTTCAAAACTTTCTGGTTCAATAGTTATGAAGTTGCAAGTTTCATATATATCTTGGAGTGATCTAGTTCTTTGTTCTGGTTCTGAAGAGCCATCATGTTGTATAGATGGAGGAGTTGTAGGTGGTGGAGTCGTACCTAGAGTTTCTTCAGTTTCCTCTCTGCACGGTTGTGTTACAGTAACACTTTTCTTTTCAACTTTTTCTTCCTCCTAGTCCCATGACGCCGATTCATTGAATTCAACAGTTAATTGATGCTCTACTCCTTCATCTTCACAAAATTTGTTGAATTCTTTAGAGGTATATTCCTTTCCTCTATCACTTCTTAGAGCTTTAATATAGTGGCCACTTTTTTTTTCCAACATGGGTTTTGAATTTTTTGAAAATATTAAATACTTCTGATCTTTCTCATAGAAAATAAACCCACATTATTCTAGTATAGTCATCTATGAATAGGATAAAGTACCTATTGTTATCAAGAGATGGAGTCCTCATATGTCCACAAACGTCTGTGTGAACAAGCTCCAACAAGGCCTTAGCTCTCCAAGCCTTTCCAGATGGAAATGCTTGTCGATGTTGTTTGCCAAGTTGGCAACCTTCATAGACATCATGGATCTCTTTTATGTTTGGAAGATCTCTCATCACATTATTATGATAAAGAGTTTTTAGTGCATAAAAATTAAAGTGGCCAAATCTTTTATGCCATAACCATGAATCTTCAACTTCTACTTTCATGGTTGTGGTGGCTTTTACAAATTACCATTGGATAGGAAAATTTGTATTTTCCATCCTTACTTTTGTTATTATGTGATTTTTATTTCTTTTATCAAATATTGTGCAGGAGTTTCCAGAAATGTGCAGAGAGTATCCATTTTCAATCATTTGTCCAACACTTCATAGATTATGCTCCAAGCTATGAACTAGTAGAACATCTTTACTATATTTAGTTCCTTTATTAGTTTGGATAGTGATTGTACCTTTTCCTTTTGTCTCCACCAGTGTTCCATTTTCCAGTTTTACTTGTGATTTTACAGACTTGTCTATGTTGGAGAAGATGTTTTCATCTCCAGTCATGTGGTTACTCCAGCTACTGTCAATATACCATTTCTTGTTGGTTCCTTCTGGTGTGGCTTGATGAGCATAAAACACATGCTCATTCTTCTCACTTTTTTCTGAGTAATTGGCTTGATAGTTCTTGGTCCGACAGTCTTTTTCAATGTGCCCAAATTTTTTACAATTTTGACATTTGGGCTTGCCACGGAACCAACAATATTTTTCTAGGTAGTTTGTGTTTTTACACACCCTGCAGGGAGGATAGTTTTTTCTTTCCTTTATTTCTTTTTTATTTCCCCAATTCTTATTGGATTTATAATCTTCTCTTCTAGAACTTTCTCCAAATTTCCTTTCCCCCTTCTTTATTTTTCTGAGACCTTAAATTTAGTTTTGACTAAAAGTCTCTTTCTACTAAATTTTCACTTCGCCTACTCATTCTTTTTTCATATGCTTCAAGAGAGCCCATTAGTTATGTCATTGATAGACTAGTTAAATCTTTTGTCTGTTCAATGGAAGTAACTAAAGGATCATATTTATCAGGAAGACTTATAAGTATTTTTTCGACAATTCTTGAATCATTAATATTTTCTCCATAGATTCTCAATTGATTAATTTTTATTTTTATTTTAGCATAATAGTCTTGTGTGGTCTCAGAATCCTTCATTTTAATGTTTTCAAACTCTCTTATCAAAGTTTGTAGTTTAACTGCACGTACCTTGGCATAGCCTTGAAATTCCTCCTTTAAGGTGTTCCATGCTTCCCTTGCAATTGTGACTCCCATGATCCTTGGAAAAATCGTATCATGCAAGGCTTGTTGCAGGGCATATAAGGCCTTTGCATCTTTTCGTTGATCCTTCTTTAGTTGCCTCAACTCTTCCACGGTTGGATTTTCTGGATAATATTGAAGCCACTATCAACTATGTCCCATAAATCTTGAGACATAAAATAGGTCTTCATTTTAATACTCCAGAAGTCATAGTTTTCTCTCGTGAAAATAGGAAGAGGGTCAGAGTTTTGGCTAGTGGTAGACATGATGGAAGACTAGTGAACCAATGCCCAAGGTTGATCGGAACAAGCTTTGATACCACTGTTGATTAAAGGGAGAAAATGTTTAGGAAATAGTTGGTTTAGTGTTTAGGACAATAACTTCATGTGGAATAGAAAACTTTTTGAAAGAGTAACAAGATAATTTTATTTTATTAATTGAAATAAAAAAGGTACAAGGCTTTAGAGTTGGTTGATGGGAGAGTTAGACAAGCTTAGTCAGTGAGATTAGCTCTTTGAATATTTTATATTATAACACACTTTGATTTCTCAGATTTTTTGTTTTCACTGACTTTGTTAAGTCGGTTTGCACATTCTTTAAAAATCTAGACTTTTCTATATCACTAAAGACCTTTCTATATTATTCAAGACCAAGTGTGCATTACTTTTTAACAATACTCATACACGAATATTGCCTCCATGTAGCATAATATCATTCGCTCACCCGCACAAACAGAGCAAAAGAAAATGGACATGAAGGGGTAACGTTTTTATAAACCTTTACTAAATTTACCCTCACAAAGTTTGTCTACATGATCAAGCACTTAGGCTCTTCTAGGGTTTTACACTTTTCTTTCCTCTTCCCAAAACAATATCAGGTAAGCTCTTCAACTTTCTTTAGTACCATTTAGGCTTATTTGGTTAAAATCCCTAAAATTGCCACCTCATTCTAGCCACCCTACTCTTCATGCTACAATCCCTTGATTCGTGGAACACTTCTTCTCAAGCCACGACGTCATTAGACACATGTTTATCAAGGATATAACCACTAACCATGATTCCCCTTTTTATTGAACAACTCTCCCACATTTTCTTATTTTCGTAGAGCCAATAACCACCCAACTAACTAGGTAGTTATCCTTCATCTTTTTAGTTATAGCCGCCCACTTCTCCAGGTGATTAAGCCCTTTAGTCTCCATGCTAGTAACTACGCACTCTCTAGGTAGTTATCTAAGTAGCCTACTTCATCAACGGTCTTAGCTCCAATTACTTAGGTGTGTCCACTTCACTTGTCACAACCCATCTTCCTACAACCTTAGCACACTTGTCCTCCCCGATTAATGTGTCTAGAAAGTATCAACCAATAAACACCATGTAATGACTCTATATGTCAAATTACCACACAAGTCATTAAATTCAAGTTTAATGTTTGATATTTGATATCGCTTTGGAGATGCTCTTAATATTTTTGTCCAATAAGGGTATTTTGATATTTTTGAATGTTTCATGGATTATGCTTCGTAAATTTTTCGTCACTAGCCGTTCTGCATGCGCTTCCGCGCATGTGAGAGGGTTCTTTTTTTTGAAATTTAAATTTATTTTAGAATTAAAAAGGATAATGGGTAGTTATGTTCCATAAAAATATAATCCATTATCTGATTTTTCTTTTAATTTTAATTTTTTTAAAATAAAAAAGTATGAATTTACCATATTATCCTTATTTAATTAATAATTTCAATTCTTAATATTTGCATTAACTAATGACATTTTTTAGTATTTTGAATGTTTCACCATTTTTTACCTTTTGCTTTATATATATATATATATATAGATAGATAATAATGTTTAAAAGAAAAGCCAAACAGAAAAAAGAGAACCTTCATCATTACATGCTCCCTCATGCTTTATATATATATATATATAGATAGATAATAATGTTTAAAAGAAAAGCCAAACAGAAAAAAGAGAACCTTCATCATTACATGCTCCCTCAACGGTCGACATACATTTAAATCATGACCTTTAAATCTTCTAGTTCTTTTAGTGATGGATAGCAATGGTTGCCAATACAGCAGTGCCCACGGAGAACCGCCATTGCATTAAAGTCAACTTTTCTTTGGCAGTGCTCACTTTTCTTTTATGCTCCTTTGTCAAGCAAATATATAAAATTGAAAATTACAAGAAATAAAAAAAGAAATAAAATTGAAAATTACAAGAAATAAAAAAGATATAAAATTGAAAATTACAAGAAAACCCTTGTGCCGACGAAACATGTTCTCACCACCCTCTACACACGTTTTCAACACAAACAATGAAATGAGAAAATAATTAACATCCCAAACAAAAAGAATATATATATATAATTAGCATAAAATTTTCAAAACAAACATGAAAAAGAAAAAGAAAAAGTGTGGAGAGTTTAATCCCACGCGTTTATTTTTTTATTTTTGTTTCATAATTAAAAAAAACGAAAAACTCTTTCGTCAGCGAAAGAAAAATCCAAGCAGAGAAGAAAAAGTCATCTTCTTGGAAGCTTTCCACTCACATAACTGGTCCCCTGCAAGCAACCCATTTCCTTATTCTGCGCAATCCATACAAGAATAACAAAGTATCACGATAAGAACAAGACTTTGACTTTAACATTCACCGTCTTTTGACCCAAAAAAAAGAAAGGAAAAAGCTTTCACCGTCCTACCCTCATTTAGAAATTAGTCAATTCGAGTTGGGTACTAAAGTCTGACCCAGAATCTGCACCAAGATTCAGAATTTCCAAACTACAGCTGCCCATTTTAGTTCTACAGTTTCACAACGAAAACCATTTCAAGAATTTGCTTCTGTCGCTTTTGGCAGAGAGGAAAAGTCAGTTTTTGGACTTTTTTTTCGGGAAATAATATTTTTCTTGGGATTCTTTTTTCAATCCTACAACCCCATACTGTTATATAATTGGCTTGAAGGGTTCTCGGTTTTGTTTGTTTATTCATTCGTTTCTTTCTTTTGTGCCAAAGGTCATTGTTTTAATTCTTTAAAGTATCAAATAACTTTCAAAGATTGTTTAAAACATTTATATAAGGCTCTGTAGTTTGGCATCAACCTGCAGCTTTCTTGGACGGTCCTGCCTGTCTTGCTGTTATTAGGTGAGTTCTGTTTTCTTAGATCAGTTCTTCTTTTTTCTGGGTTCTGTGGAACTCATATGTTTCCTGATGTTTTGAGCATTTGCTGTGATCTTCTTGAATGCTGAACAATACTGCCTTAATAGAGCAAGTTTAGTCAAATGAGCATTTCAATTAGATGTTACTATTAAGATTGCAGCTTTGAACTTAATTTTTTCTCCTTGCATGATTGTTGTTGGGTAAGTTTACTTTGAAGTCTATCAGTTGTGATGATTAATTTTCTGAATTCGTTCATTTCATTATGTATATCTTTTGATTTTCTTTAGTTCTTTTGAAACTTTCTAACTGTTGTTTGAGTGTTTTTATAAGATTCCAGAACAGCTGAGAATTATTTCCCCTTTGACATGCAGGTCAAGAATTTAAAAAGAATTTGCTCTCTTTGTATTGATACATAATGGCCATAAAGAGAGTTGGGTTAATCAAAGGTTGTCTTCCAGAGGAATTAAAAAAGGTACTTGTATCTGTAGCTTCTGAATGGGGGGACGTAGTGGATGATTTGAATGCCTTGCAGGTCATACCATTGAAGGGTGCCATGACTAATGAGGTTTATCAAATAAGTTGGCCCACAAGGGATGGTGATTTTTCCCGAAATGTTCTGGTCCGGATTTATGGCGAAGGAGTTGAAGTTTTCTTTAATAGGGATGATGAAATTCAGACCTTTGAGTGCATGTCCAAGCATGGCCAGGGACCGCGTCTTCTTGGGCGGTTCGCAGATGGACGGGTGGAGGAGTTCATTCATGCTAGAGTATGTGAATTGCTAAATTTCCTTACCATTTCTTATTATTTTCTATTTTTTTAGTATGGGTTGCTTTAAGTCTTTAACTACTGATATTCTTTGGGATACTTTCACTAAATCTGCTATAATTGTCACTACTTTTCTTTATTCCTCTCTCTCTCTCTCATGTTACTTTAATGGTTTCATAGTCATTGGCGTGCTGTATTGTCTTATTGGTTGAAAAGAATAATTAAAAAAAAAAAGGAATAAGGTCCAATATGCACTTTAGGACTAAATTGGATGGTGCAGAGAGCAAACAGGGTCAGGCAGTACGGTCAAAGTAATGTTTCCCATTCTTTTTAATGAGGTGCTTTAGCTTTGTTTATGATATCTGATTTCTTCTATTGCTGTGAAAGTAGGAAGCTAGTCACTTGAAGGATCATTCTCAATTAGTAATAACTTTGTGAAGATTATGAATGATACTACAAAAGTCTAAACTCATTATACCGGGAAAATTTTAGCCCCGACTGTTAGGCCTAAGTTTAAAGAAATTTAGTTAATGAATCATAACTTGGATCCACTAAACAGCCTATTTGCAGAATGTTATAGTTACCTGGGTAAAAGAATGAGAGGCAATAAATCATGTAGCTATCCAGATAGATGATGAACTTGTAATAGGTCCTGTTCTTCTCCAGTTTCACCTTCCAGTTACTGAATGTTTCACCAGTACCACTTACGTATAATCTAATTTGAATTAGACGTTAGTGATCTTATATTTTCTAAATGTGAAGCAGAAACATATGAGATGTTTGTCATAGTTAAATATTCTTCACTGATCTGCGTAGTCAAAATTTCAGTGTTCTCCAAACTCTAAAGTAGCATGCAATTTATTTTTTTCGTCTCCTTTAGTTCAGATTTGAATTCTTCATTTTTCATTCAAATGAAGCTAGACTATAAGTCATTACCAAAAAGGAATGTTTGAGGTTCACTGTATAACCTATTTCTGAAGATCCTTTTTATCATAACCATACTTTCTTTTAAATTCTCAGACACTATCAGCTGCTGACCTCCGTGATCCTGAAACATCTGCTATTATAGCAGCTAAGCTGAGAGAGTTCCACAATCTTGATATGCCTGGTCCGAAAAATGTAGTCCTTTGGGATAGAATGAGGTAACTATATTTTTCAAAAAGTTAAAGTTTCCCTTTGAGAATTTAAGACTTTTTATGCAGTTTACTTTTTTCCACAGAAACTGGCTTAGTGAGGCTAAAACTTTGTGTTCAATAAAAGACACTAAGGAATTTGGCTTGGATACTTTAGAGGAGGAAATTAGTATGTTAGAGAAGGAACTATCTCAGGACTATCATGAGATTGGGTTCTGTCACAATGACCTGCAATACGGTAACATAATGATGGATGAAGAGACCAGATCAATCACTTTAATTGTGAGTTTCTTACTGTGTTCTGTTCTTGTTATCTGTTTCTGTAGTTTTGAAAGTAATTACACTTTCTTTATCAGTTTTCTTCATGTTTCTTGTTTGGTTTAAGATTTCTCTGCGCCTCTACCACATAATTAGGGAACCTGCTAGGTTATAAGAAATATCCTTTCACGTGATTCCATTTGTGACCTATGATAGTTGCTGAAGTCGAACACTTTAGTTCATTGAACATGAATTTAATTGTTTTGACATGCGACTGACTGTTTTAGTTGTTCTTAATAACTTAATGGTGCCCACTTCTTGAATAGTAGGAAACATATATAAAGGTCTTGTAGATTGAAAATTCCTACCCCCAATCATTTTTATTCAAAAAATGTACGAACTAGAATCAATTATCTGAAGGATTATTCAAAAAGAACAGAACAAGAGAAACCAAAGGGGACTCGTACTCACCTATTTTGTATTCTAGTCCACATGTAGGATTTTATTTAGGTGTCTATTTTTTAGTAACCAACCCATCCTTTTCCAGTATGAATTATGATGTTGATGTTTCTAATTATTCAATACAGAAAATTCTAATTAGTACTTTTTCAGAATGTGACTTAGCAGCCGCTGATGAGTAACTTTTCTTGGTATGCTTTCACGTGTATGTAAAAGTTTATGCAAGTTCTCTAGCCTTGCATTCAACAAGCATGATTCAATTCAAGCTATCAATACAATCATTGTTGGATTTTCTTTTCTTTTTTTATTTTCTTTTAATGTTCTAGCCAAGGAAAGTATACACCAAGAAATGCCTAGAGTTCTGTTGCAATGATTATATATTATAATTACTAATATTATTTGTAAACATGTCCAGGATTATGAATATGCCAGTTATAATCCTGTTGCTTACGACCTTGCAAATCATTTTTGTGAGATGGTAGCAAACTACCACTCTGAGACTCCTCACGTTTTGGACTACAGCAATTATCCAGGTAACTGTTTAATCTGTTAATGATTTGGTCTTCGTTGCATTTTCTCTTACAAACTTTGAGAATTCAATGAAGCTGCAAACATGGAATTAAGAATTTTGTATTGTTTTCGTTATGAATTTAAATATTTTGATTTTCTTGACTGCATTGCATCAGGTCTGGAGGAGCGCCAGAGATTTGTCCGTATATATCTGAGCTCTGCAGGTTAGCCTATTCATTTCGTGATTTCTCTTTTCAATTGTCTGCGATACATGATATTGGTCATTTTTCCTACATTAAACTGTTCAAGTTTCTCATGTTCTGATACTACAACAAAATTAACTTATTTGATTTTCACCTTATCATATCTGGTTCATATTATCTGAGACTCTTTACCAGTAGATAATTGTGTGAGGAAGATTTCTGCAAGATTTAAGCTTGGTTTGTGCATGCTTGATGCTCAGATTAATCATGCTTGACATTCAACATTCTTAACTTCTGAAAAGTTCCAAGAAAGAGGTTTCTCTTTACGTTAACAAACTCATTGCTTTGACTGGACAAGTCTAATGCCACTTTGAATGATGCAATTGAAATTAGGAAATCTTGCAATTCTTTGGTATAATTTTCTGGCCCGAGTGGTTCTAGTGTTTTGTTTCTTGGAATCATGATGCATCCTCAGCCAACAAATAAAATGAGTTGTTTTCAATTAATCAAGGTTATTACAGTCTGACGTAGAGCAAGTTTTTTTAGTATTGAGAAAACAGATAGTAGGAGAAATAATTAAACAAATTCTTCTAAATTAAGTGTTCTCTTTGAAACCTTTGGTGATTCTGAACATACTTCATCTCCATTATTTCTAATAGGTTACCAACCCAGTGATGCTGATGTGGATGAGCTAGTTGACAAATCAGAGAAGTACACTTTGGCCAACCATCTCTTTTGGGGCTTATGGGGGATAATTTCGGTAACAATTTCTACTTTTATTACACTTTTATGCTTCACAATAGCTTGTGTCCGAGTGACTGCTTCTTCGTGTGTATAACAAAAATAAGTTCCCTTGTGGTTTTGTAGGGTTATGTGAACAAAATTGATTTTGACTACGTGGAGTATGCAAGGCAGAGGTTTCAGCAGTACTGGTTGAGAAAGCCGGCATTGTTGGGTTCTTCAGGTATTGACCGGTGATAAAGCAATAATGGCTTTGCAGCATATTGAGGGTCCTCTGTTACTTCATAGATTTCATCTGAAAGGTGAAATACTCTGTAGGCAAAGGTATAAAAAAAAAAATAGACGTGTGAGATAAAAATAGAATAAATAAAAAAGATGCAGGATCATGTAAATTGTGTGTCATTGGCATTGACAACACTTAATATTGAGACAGACGACTTGTGAATAATGTTTTGTTTCTTCTTTGTTTGTTAAATGACTTGTGCAAGTACTTGTGTTACTTGTTAACTAAGGGTTGGTCAGTGCTCGTGTGAACTTTGTTGTGCATATATTAAGGGTGTTTTGTACCATTTGTCAAATTTCTATACATTTTTGCTTCAAATGCTTTTATTTTCGTGACATGTTTAGTTACTTAGAATGATGGAAGTTATGAATCGGGAAAGTCGGGACAAGGGGAGTGAAGGAATATGCATAAGATCAACTACTCCCTTCAATTATTTTTTTTTAAAAAAAAACCAAATTGGTGAAAAAGATAAAATAAGTGGAAAGAAATAAAAATAGGAAGACCAAAATAAAGCGGAACAAAGTATTGGTCTTATTATTGACACAGTAGACCCAAAAATTTGAGTTTGGGTTCAAAATTTGACTCCTCTCCTTGTACAATTTGTTTAATAATCCTAAAAATTTAGGCCAATTAGCGGGCAACAACATTATCACGTTAGGGATTTGTCATTGGTTTGCTTTGATTTGATTTGACTTTAGTTGATTGAACGACTTGATTTATGTTGATATGAGAGTTGATATTTATCGCCTTTATCAAACATGTAGTGAGAGCAAAAGCTCTTTTATCTTCAAGGAGTTAATGAGACGGAACTAGAGTTGCAACATCTCTCATGTTTACAGAGAACAAAATAAAGCTGCCGACCTTTATTGGATGATGAATTAGGGAGGGCCCATGCTAGGACTCTGCCTGTTTAGCCTTTCTCTCTTGGTTACGGCCATCCTTGTAACCAAAAACAAAAGAGAAAAAGCTCTTTTATCTTCATGCGGCTATACAAACCCATGCTTACCATAGTCATTGCTAGGAGAGCGGTATTAGCATCAGTCGTGCGTAGATGCCTGATGCAACATCAACCATTGATTAATGTGAAACTCGCAAAAGGTGCATCACATGACCATGCGTGATGCTAGCATCTTTCCTTCCTTGCTCGTAAGGACCTGTAGTCCAATGGAAACCCTACCACTCTTCTGGTTTTTCGGGCAACTTACTACTTTCAATTCATGGCTCACATATATTGTAGAAGAGAAAAGAATGACTGTTATACATAAAGTAAAATCTGCTCCTTTCCCCATTCATTCGGCTGTTACTACATTTACATTAAATTTCTCCGAGCAATTAAAATCACAATATGGGGTTCTACACTTGAACTTATGCGGAGATACTAGACAAACTCTTGAGACTGTCAAAAATGGAGTCGATTACGGCATGAGAGCCACTGGTGGCCGCAAACATCAGGTGTTTAGGTGCTTCTGCTCTATCGAAATAAAACGATCCTGATACTAGCTTTTCTTTTGGCTGTAAAGCCAACCAAATTATGGTGTCTGCACCTTCCTCGTTTGTTCTAAGCTTTCCCGAAAGGCTAAAACAAATTTAAGAGTGAGAAATAAGAGTAGAATAAAGGAAAAAGAACGAGAAAGCAGATATGATGAACATATGGAAGAATTTAGAAGGTTAAGGATAAGTTCCGTACGCTTTAGAGAAACTTGGCAAACTCGTGGCAACCCCTGGTGTCTCTGCCCAACCTGGGTGCATTGAATAGAATCCAATCCCCTTGTTTTTGTTTATTTCAGCCCATTTCTCAGTTAATGCCACCTGAAGAATAACAATGTTAGCTCCGGAAAGTAGCTGGAAAAAAAAAAAACATAACTTATGTTGAAAATAATGGGGATCAAAACAGAACCGATACTATCATATGGTATTTCTAAGTACTAAGAAAATCATCTGTGACAGGCTAAATACATCAAAACACAGAGGCTCATCCATCCTGGATTTGAGCCAGGAATATCAACTCACAGGACAAAGAAAAACAGATTTAAGGAATATCATTTGGCATGTATTATTCATAGGTCCAGTAAGAAACTAAAATAAGGAACTGAAAAAGTAGCTAATACTAAACTATTAGATATCTTTCTATAGCCAAGATTATACCACTCAAAGTTCAAATGTTTTAATCTTGGCCGCAAGAGTGTTTGTAGTCATGGATCTAGGGGTGCAGATTAGCTCCTCCTTATTTTACATAATTTAACATTAAAGTTTCCATACTAGTCACTCCTTTCAGACCAAGAAAAAAATTAATTCCTTATTAGTTTCTTATACAGAGTCATATATTCATTTATAAGATTAGAAAACAAAAAAAACAAAAAAAACAAAAAAAAGAAATTTATAAGAATAGGAGCAATGTATCATTCAGGATGTGTTGCTTGAGAATGGTTTTATTTCACTTCAATTTCTTCAATATATTTCCATTTCTAGTTTTTTTAAGGAGCAATTAACCTTATTGGATGTTGTGAAATTACTTGCATTAAAAGTTCTTAGGAGGAACCACAAGAAATTATATTGCTATGACCTCTAAAAGCCTAAACATTGTCTCCCTAAATGTAAATATGACTTGTGCTTGGTATATTTTCCCTTCAAATATTGTCATATATAAGAACTGACAGTTTACTTATCATGTTTCATGGCAAATACAAGGGATGCCATTCAATCTCTTGAACTACAGAACTACCAAATCCAACCAATATCATAGCTACCAAAACCAAGCACTAGTATTATATTTTCAACTGTGTTAGGAAGAAAAACTCAAGCCTTAAGTTTAGAACGCACTGCTTTCTACATCATTGCATGTTGACATATCAGAAAGTTGTGTGCAAAAAGCATTTTCTACAACTTACTTTCTTGAATGCTTAGTTTTGCTCCCCTTAAATTCACAGTAGGTATAATTGTATCACAATATTAAGTTCATCCTTCTTGACATTTGGTGAAGCATAACATAAAAAGGATAAACGTTCACTACAAGAATGCAAACATATTATGTCTCTTACAGATCATCAAACCTGAACTCTCTTGTTCCGAGAATACTGCTGCACCCCATTAAAGTTTTCTTCACTAAACTGCATTAAGACATATATTTTGGAATTTGATAAGTATCAAATAGATAGAATTACATTGCTAACAGAATTTTATAGAAGCAGCTACCTGTAAATCCATGGTCAAGGGTGAGGTGTACATTCCACCAGAAGAAACAGTAATAACCCGTGCATCAGGTGCAGCTTTCTCCAGCAATGGCAACATCAATTCCGTCATTGCATAGGTGCCTAATACATTAACAGCAAAGTTCAACTCAAACCTGGAATTTGAAATGACAAAAAAGAAAAAACGAATTACATTTTAGAAACCGAATGTCTAAAACTAAGCTGTATATAGAGTAATCAAGGTCGCACCCTTCTGATGTGGTAATTCTATTATGCTCAAGCAGACCAGCATTATTCACCTAAAGGCAGTGGAGTATGCACGTTAGGTTTCTCAAAATCACGCAGAAAGCTACATCACAAGCAAGTAACCAAATTGCAAACTAATGTAATTACTTTAATTCATAATCCCAAAAAACCAGAAATACATTAAAAGAGAAAGGAGAAGAAACCAATGTGTACATATATATAAAGTTTAGATGACTGGTTATAAAACTAACAAGAGCCTTGTACATTTAACTGCAATATCATGTTACTAGAAGATTAGAATGGATAAATTACCAATATGTGCACTGGAACATTCTTTGAGGAAAACTGCGACGCAAATGACTTGATATCACTAATAGATGAAAGATCACAGACCTGCAAACTAAAATCATATTAAGCCATTTATGATCAAAACAAAAAAAAATTTACATACTGTGTTTACTAGTTAACCACATAATTTGCTAAAATATAACATCCGACTAACCATAAAACACTTGAAAAGAACCCTGACAAATAAGTAAGACAATAAAAAGGAAGCCATATATACCTCCAAATGAACATTTTGGTTTCCTGTGTCAGACTGAATTTTAGATTGTGCAGCTTCACCCCTCTCCTTATTTCGACATACCATATACACATTTGCCCCACTGAAAAACATTATATAAACGAAAACAAAAGCAACGAATTAGTTCCTTAAGGTATATTTCTAACACCTGAAGTCAAAATATATTAGCAACTAGCCAACAAATAAAGCAAGAAAAAGCACCGTGATGCAAGTCCCTCGGCAGTCGCAAAACCAATGCCAGAATTGGCTCCTGTTACAATGCAATTTTTCCCTTCTATCCGAGTTTGCGTATCCTCTGGCTGGAATTTCTTTGAATGTTCTCTACAATGAATATACTTCAATTTACATTGTAAAGAGTGTAAAATAGACTATTGTTATGAAGTTAAAGTTTTCACCTAGATCTCTAATGACAGTGAGGATTTTATTTCACAAAACGAGAAATTCAATTTAGCATCTAACATGGAAAAATTTATATGCTTTGCTATTCAACAAAGTAAATGAGCAATTTTTACTGAATAGCTATAATCTTTACTGGGATCAATATGATCCCAATTAAAAATACAGGAATTGGAGCTTACATGAAACCAGACTTGGTGAAATTCAGGTACCCATAAATCCCAAAAGCTGTTTGTCTCCATGCCTGTAAGAGAGAGCAAAAAAGTTCAAAATTTAAAGGAAAAAAGTCATAATTAAAAACACAAGACTAAATAGAATTGTTTAAAAAAATATACAAATTGAAGGAAAATAGAACTCATCAGTGGAGTACCTTGAGAAGAAACATTGTAAGAGCTCCAACGGATAAGTGAAGTTCAAGTCTGACGGACACTTAAGTCTCCTGCAGTTTTTGCGTCTCTTTGGGCGGAAACTCACCCATCGGATTTTAGAGGAATTTATTTCCTTATTTTTTGGTCAAATTGCTGCCCATCTCGTGTACGAATTAAAGTTGCAGTTTAATTTAATGGTCTGACGTTATGCCACGTAGCAGCAAATGCTGCCTCTAATATCAAACCATATAAAGTAGCGTTATTAGTTAAACATCGGTTGGCGGATGTTGCAAAAGGAGTTTGATACCTTTTTTGGGTTGATGTTGTGCTTGTGAAAAAGTATTACATGTCCAAATTTTAGTAGGTTTTTTACTATGCATTCGAGTTTGAAACCCTCTTCTTTCCGTAATTTAGATTAGATTAAAGTAGAATATCGTTTATACATATCTATAAAAAAGTAATATTATTAGTTGAACCAAGAAACAAGCCGGCTTAGAGTGCACATTTGATCACAACCAGTAAGAGTATGTCTAATGCAAGGGCAAGGGGCAAGGGGCTACGTGTTGTTTTAGCCCCTCAAAATAGTACTATTCACAAAATCTAGCCTCTCAAATTTTTTGTGGTTCTAGTCGTGGTGATGGGCTAAGGACTAAAACTCAAAACTTGTTATTTTAGTTTATTATTATTTTATTTGCGATACAAATCAAAGCGTAAGAAAAGCAACATAAAAATTTATTTTTGGAAACAATTTTGAGCAAAATGAAAAAAGATTGATACTTTTTTTCATTTTCATTTAATTTTGTAGTTACTAAGACAACATATATTCGTGCCTCTAGGACACATGTTCAACTAGATCATTTCAAAGACTATCATGAACATAATTAGACCCCCCCCCCCCCCCCCCAAAGATTTTGTCCGTCTCTACCCACTGGCTCAAATTCTTTACCATTTGGTCGCTCATATATTATTGCTTTCCTTGGGTTCATTGGGTCAACTTCTTATACATCTAAACTTTCTTTGTCTTCGGCATGCTCATCCTCCACAATCACGGTATGCATGATTACGCAAGCTATCATGATGGTTCGAAGTGTAGCCCTATTCCACATTCGAGCAGTCCCCCAAATGATGCCAAATCGAGCTTGCAATATACCAAAACATCATTCAACGTCTTTACGGTACGCCTCTTGGTACTTTGAGAACATTTTTTTTCCTCTCATTATTGGGCTTTGGAAACGTTTTTAGAAAAGTACCCCACTTTGGATAAATATCGTCCGCCAAATAGTAGCCCATGTTGTAGTCATGTCTGTTGACATTGTACACCACTTGAGATGCTCGACCTGCCTTGAGTTCATTGAACATCGATGATTGTTCGAGCACGTTGATATCATTTTGGGACCCAGGAATTCCAAAATAGGCATGCTAGATCCAAGTGTCCAATGAGGCAACGGCCTCTAGAATTACAGTGGTTTTTTTTTTTTTTTTTGTGACCTCTTAAGGCTTCAGTGGATGAGTATACTGGTTGATGCATTACTGACCATTGTGAGAACCTGGTTCGATAGGCGGATTGGAGGAGGAGCTTTGAAATTCTGCCATGGTGCCAAGGATAAGAGCGTTAGTCTACTCTCATCATCTTCTTCATGATCTCGGTTCATCTTCTTGAACAATATCTTCATTGTGAAATGATAAGAAAAGATATCCAAGTGTTGGATTTTGAAGTATAGAGATGAGTTTATTAAGAAGAAGATGAAGATGAAAGCCTATTTATTGAGGTTTGAATGTAGAAATGTTAAAAAGATAAACAATTAAAAAGGTTTGGAGTATATATATAAAGGAGTACATAAAATAAAAAATGCAAAAAAAAAAAAGGTATTAAAAAAAAGGCTCACTAGCCGTTGAAAACTGAAAAAAAAATAAAATAAAATAAAAACAAAAAAGTCTAGCAACCAGCCGTTAGGCAATTGTCATTGAAGGCGCCACGTGGTAGATCCTCATAAGCCATTGCATTTGGAAAAGAAACTTTTGTTGCCATCCTTTTTTTCAAAAGCTTACCGTGGGGCCCCTTTTTGCCCAGGCTAGCACTTTAGCAAAACCAACCCCTTATCTTGCCTTAGGGCAAACTAGACTGAACCAAACACATGCATTAGAAAGTGTGTTTTTTTTTTTTTCATTTGAGGACAAATCTAGACCTATGATAGGACCCGCTCCAAATTCCTCAAAAACCGTGATGGATCTTGTGGTATTTTCTACATCAAACTTATGCCGGACCCATTTACTAACAACATCCTCTTCTCTAAAACAAGGAAAAGAGTAACGAGACTTTCTGCCAAAATTTCGGCTGAGTCTCCCCTGAAAAACGGGCATTTTCCAAAAAATTTAACCTATCAAAACACAATAATAAATCTCATCTAGCAACATGCACAATGTAGTAACACACAATTTACATAATAGGCCTCCAGCCTTACATTCAACCCTAACATGGACGATACCAGAGCATATCTAAATAAATTCAGTTTACAAACGACAACAACGTTTAATGGCAAAGAAATGAACAAAGGTTGCCCTACTGAAGTTTCAGGGCTCGAAAGTTCAGGGCTCAGCTCGGCCGCTCGACTCAAGTCAACTATTGCATGAGGGGTGCAAAACAAAAAACTTGTGAGTGGACAAAAATAAAGTTTTATTATATTTGAAAACAACATACTAACCCACCATTTGAAAAATGATGCAGAAAACATGCAATTGAAACCCAATATACTCATATATAATCCGTTAAAACTAATTTGAAATCTGTATCTCGTAATAAATTACTAATAATTAGACTCACTCAACACCCTTCCCTTTTTCTTAAACCACTATCACCCAAAAACGCGTGCCCATTGGCACCACAAGCGAGGAAGGATCCGCACCGATAAATAAGAACAAAGATATATGTATAAGTATATATATATATATATATATATATAGTGGCATAGCTATTGGCTACCATAGACATATGTTGCAATTTATTAAGTATTTCTTGTTCGGATAAACCATCTATATTCCATTCGTATAGTTTATCAGAAGATACTGAAAACTGACTTTGGATTCTTTCTTCGAACTGGACATCTGGGGGCGTAGGCTTAGGATACCAATTCTTGGTAAGACTTGTAGGGTTAACTTTGCCTGTTAGACGACTAACTTTGAGACTCTGAGTTTCTTGATTAACCTGGAGGTTATTAAAGGCTTTTTCAATTTTAGAAATATTACTAATTTCTGACTCTAAACTTTGGCTTGATTCTAAGGACATAATTGACTCGCTATCTGAATTAACTTCAAAACTTAAGACTTTAACCGAAGTTTCTTCTTCTTTTCCTTTATCTTTATCCTTGTTGGGCTTTGGTTTAACTGGAGTTAATTCTTGAAACATTTCTTCTATTTTACGCATTGTTGGACTGACTTTAAGGGCAGACTCTGGTTTTAATTCAAAATGCACTAAAGGCTTTTCTTTCTTTGGCTTAAGAGTAATTTCCTGTGGTATTAACTTATCGACTTTAGTTTCTATCTTATCTAATTGCTTACCTATTACTATTAGGCTTGTGTTGGCATAATTATTCTGCTCTATGACCTTCTTGACTGGCTCATCTTTTGGCTCAGCTACTTTGTAAGGACTTGCAATAATTTTGGCATTTCTATGATTAATTACTATTGCTTCAACTGGGGGGTGAGTACTGGTGACTTTAGTATTATCGGCTTTTTCCCATTTTTCCTGTGTTAAAGTGACTAACTTTTGACTTAGATATTTGGCTTCTACATAGTCTAGGTAGGGTGACTCAGACCTAGTTGCTTTTAGATATTCCTTCCATTCATTGAAAATTTCTTTTCTTTGAGATTGGGGAAAGGTATTATGATAATTGGCTTTTCTTTCGGCATTTTCAGGGGCTTGGAAATGGGCATCTAATTTTGACCAATGAATTTTAAATGGTTTACTGAGGACTCTTAATTGGGCGTCACAATTATAGACTTCGAAAGTAGAATCTTGCATGTCTGACCTAGTTGGTGATTCTGGCTGTATTGGCTCAGGAGGATCAGTAGGAGTTGTATTGTAACTTGGTTGGACAACTTGTTTGGCTTTTCTTAATTCATTAATTTTAAAGTCAATTAAGGCTTTATCGACTTCCAAATCTCTTTCTGTAATTGAGGATGACTCTGCAAACGAATGTCTGACTGGCATTTTAAAAGATTGACTAGGCGTAGGTAATTGCTCTATTTGAACTGTGGATTTAACTGGCCTATCAAAACTAATCTTAACTGTACCATCTAAATACGGTTGAATATAGTCTAAATCGTTTAGACTACGTTGAATTGGCTTAGGAGGGCACTCAGTGGTTAAAAACCAATCTTTTGGTAAACTAACATCAGACCATCTAATCATTTGGGGAACTTTAACATTGGCACAGGACGTATGACTCTGAATTAAAAGTGTTTGATTCTTTGGGCTTTTGCTTAAGGCTTGGAAATTCATATTAGTACCTGTGACTTTATAATAAATTCTGTAGATTAAAGCTAAAGGCTGTGTACCTGGTAAAACATTATAACCATGTGTTTTAATATTTAAAGTTAAAACTTTTAAAATATGAGGGTCACTCAGGCTTACAGTAAAGTCTGGATAACAATCAAAATGAACCGGGCCATGGCATAGACTTGACTCAATTATTCCTAAGACTCCTTCTTGATAATCATTAAATCTGGCATCTCTTAAGCTTAGTAAAATTGCGGCTTTTAATCCTAATTTAGTTAAAGGCTTTACTGCAACTTGAACTAAACCTATATGCAAAAAATTATTACCTTCTTTTCTATGCTTTTTAATGGCATCTAAATTAAGTAATTGGCATGTTTCATGTTCCTTACTTAGTGCATAGACTTGTTCTACGGTTTTAATATGTGTAGTGGACTTAAATGCATTAATTGACCATTTTTGCTTATAAATTTCTTTAGTAGAGACTTTAGGTATATTCCAATCATTACAATGTAAATCTGAATTGTTTGATTCATATTCTAATTCTTCTGTATTAACTATATCTGGCATTTGGCTTAGACTGGTACTAGAACTGCAAGAATTAATTGAATTGGTTCTAAGAAAACGACTCATTTTGCTTACGTGAAAAATTTAAATTAACTAAATTAGAAAGACTCTTACATAACTTTTAAAATAGAAAGACTCTTGGATAATTTCTAAGACTGACTCTAAGAAACCTAAGGACCTATGGGCTACTCTCTCTCTCACCTTCTCGTGCCTAACCGCTCATGCCTCTATCTGGGACTTACTGTTTGGTAAAAAGGTCCCACCTTACGGACTTTTGAGAGAGGGGAACCTAAGGAACTAGATAACTAGGAGTAGGCTTGGAAGAAATCTAAGAGACTAACTATATTAAAAGAAATTTGGGAGACTTGCTAACTCAGAAACTTAAATCAGCCACTTGGGCGATATGAGTAGCAAACTTAGACTCAACACTTTCAACACTTACGGCTCTGATACCATAAGGGAACTAGAGCCTAGAATTTAGAAGAACTAAATTCAAAAGGACTTTTAACTAGTTATAAATAGACGGAAGACTTTTAACCCTAAAAGCCCTTAAGTTAAAATATGAATTACCGAATTTTTCTTGCTTATTTAATTGATGTTTTTGGGTGAAATAATTAAATGTGAGACGAAGGGCTTCTGGAATGATTTCCCAACATGGACCAACAATGTTCCACCATTGAAGAAACCAGCATGGAAAATAGGGCTTGAATTTAACATCGAAATTAATAAACCATGAATGGCTAAAATCTGGGTGTTGATGAAATAAAACTGTGTACCAGGCATCAATGTAATCTCCGTAATTATAAGTAAGGCCTGATTGAAGTGGCAACTGGTCATAGGCATTTTTACTCCAATGTTCTGGCTTAATGATTTGACGAATATAAAGGGAATGGAAAATTGTGGCATCTGTTAATTTATCCTTAATGGGTTTAATATCTACCGACTGGGTTTCATATAAAATATCCCTATAAAATCTTAATGACTTCGAAGGATGGCTTGGAAAGAAATGAGAATTGGGAGGAAAGAATTTTTGAGCTATTTTAACTGGATCATTCAAATCTTCTAAATTAGGCTCAACAACAAATAGATGAGAATGGCTTTTGGGATGATATCTAGACCTTTGGACTGGGCTTTGACTCTGAGAGGGCATAGGAGAATGGAAAATCTGGAATACTGTTTTCACTACCTCTCAAATATTCTAACTCAAAATCGAAAACACTCAATATTGCTTGCCATCGTGCAAAAATTTGCTTACTAGCTATATTTTGAACATCTTTTTCTAAAACATGCTTTGCAGACTTACAGTCTACTCTAACTAAAAACTTTTGATTTAATAAATCATCTTGAAATTTGCTTATGCATAATACAATAGATAAAATTTCTTTTTTAATAGTACTATAATTAATTTGAGCTTGACTCCAGACACCGGAATGAAAGCGAACAATTTGCTCAGGAGAAGTAGGAGTAATTCTTTGCTTAAGAATTCCACCGTAACCTAAATCAGAGGCATCAGTTTCAACAATTTTAAAAGCATTGACTGAAGGAATACCTAGACATGGAAGAGACTTGACATGAAGCTTAATTTGCTTAACTATTTCTGTATGGCTTTGAGTCCAGGCAGGAGGATTGCTCTGGAGACGATCAAATAGAGGCTTACATAATTTTCTCAAATTTTGATAAAAATCAGAAACATAATTTAAAGAACCTAAAAACCTTTGAAGTTGGCTTTTTTCAAGAATTTGGTCTGGAAACTTATCAGCGAATTGGAAGACTCGATTGATTGGACTTATTTGGCCTTGGCTTATGTTGAATCCTAGAAACCTGACATTAACTTGGAAGAGCTTGATTTTCTTAGCTGAAATGACTAAACCATTAGATTTAACTATTTGAAAAAACCTATGTAAATGCTTCCAATGTTGTTCTATTGATTCAGAGAAAATAAGAACATCATCTATGTATACTATGGAAAAATGACTTTGCATGTGTATTAAATGAAGTGAAGACTTGGAAGAAGAAAGAAACTAGTTACTTACGGAAGATGATAGAGAGAATAACTATATAATTGACTTGGTAGATGACTTGAGCAACTAACAAATAAAAAATAGAGAAATAATGAATAAAATAAATTAATGAATGGATGCAAATTGAAACTAATAAATTAATCATAAACTCAAAAGAAAATTGACGTAGGTGAATAAATTATAGAAATAAAAAATTATGAGAGCACTAAATTTAATTAAATTGAGAATTACAAATTAATGAAAATAATTGAATTAACCCTAACTATATAATTGACTTCTTTATGATTTTTAACAAAATTTGAGAAAATTATGTAAGCCTCTATTTGATCGTCTCCAGAGCAATCCTCCTGCCTGGACTCAAAGCCATACAGAAATAGTTAAGCAAATTAAGCTTCATGTCAAGTCTCTTCCATGTCTAGGTATTCCTTCAGTCAATGCTTTTAAAATTGTTGAAACTGATGCCTCTGATTTAGGTTACGGTGGAATTCTTAAGCAAAGAATTACTCCTACTTCTCCTGAGCAAATTGTTCGCTTTCATTCCGGTGTCTGGAGTCAAGCTCAAATTAATTATAGTACTATTAAAAAAGAAATTTTATCTATTGTATTATGCATAAGCAAATTTCAAGATGATTTATTAAATCAAAAGTTTTTAGTTAGAGTAGACTGTAAGTCTGCAAAGCATGTTTTAGAAAAAGATGATCTGTTAATTTATCCTTAATGGGTTTAATATCTACCGACTGGGTTTCATATAAAATATCCCTATAAAATCTTAATGACTTCGAAGGATGGCTTGGAAAGAAATGAAAATTGGGAGGAAAGAATTTTTGAGCTATTTTAACTGGATCATTCAAATCTTCTAAATTAGGATCAACAACAAATAGATGATAATGGCTTTTGGGATGATATCTAGACCTTTGGACTGGGCTTTGACTCTGAGAGGGCATAGGAGAATGAACAATAAAAGGGTCATATTGGGAGGTTAAAGCTGCTTGATAATTTGGGCGTAAAGAAGGCTGGCTTAGAGGATTAAATCTATTATTAATTGGAATTGGCATATAACCTGGAAAAGGCACAAGTTGGGTATTGGCTTCTGGGTGAAATAATTAAATGTGAGACCAAATCTCTTTCTGTAATTGAGGATGACTCTGCAGACGAATGTCTGACTGGCATTTTAAAAGATTGACTAGGCGTAGGTAATTGCTCTATTTGAACTGTGGATTTAACTGGCCTATCAAAACTAATCTTAACTGTACCATCTAAATACGGTTGAATATAGTCTAAATCGTTTAGACTACGTTGAATTGGCTTAGGAGGGCACTCAGTGGTTAAAAACCAATCTTTTGGTAAACTAACATCGGACCATCTAATCATTTGGGGAACTTTAACATTGGCACAGGACGTATGACTCTGAATTAAAAGTGTTTGATTCTTTGGGCTTTTGCTTAAGGCTTGGAAATTCATATTAGTACCTGTGACTTTATAATAAATTCTGTAGATTAAAGCTAAAGGCTGTGTACCTGGTAAAACATTCCAGGTTAATCAAGAAACTCAGAGTCTCAATTACTTAATTTAGATGCCATTAAAAAGCATAGAAAAGAAGGTAATAATTTTTGTTTTCACTACCTCTCAAATATTCTATATATATATATATATATATACACGACCACAACCAACTTGTACCGGGGAAACAATCTAATCGGGGGATTGTTTGACTAGACCACATGGAAGAATTCTCAATTGACCATGCGGCTAGGGAATGAACCGTCCAACCAGGGGACTAGGCTCACCAACACGCACAACAAAATCCTCAATACTCGTACGCCTGTGACAAGTCCTACGCGCGCAGACTAACCTCGCTAAGGGTCTATGAAACACACTGTCAAAGGTGTCCAGGTTCCGACATATCCAAGTATTCCAAAACCAGGGAGGTAGTAGGGTGGTGCTAATAGCACTCCAAATTGACATAAACCACAACTCACTCACATCCCTATAATCCCTTTCCAACAATCCCATGTACCCAACACATATCCAAGTATAGATAGTAATTCTTCAAAATAGTGTATATCAATTCAAGATAATCACAATCTACAAATATCCAAATATACTTCCAATACTTTTATAACAATATCATATTTCCACATTAAATATATAATAAGCTAAATAATCATATAACTCATTATGCATAGTTTTGCGTCTTGAAAATAATGATTATTATTCAAAAACAAGGTCCACTCACAGATAATCCGAAGCTTCTTGATTGTGAGAGGGTCCCGCCTATTAATTACGCTGAACCAGAGTACCTATTGAAGAATACAGAGACTAGATAAATTAAAATACTTCAGACGAGAACTTTAAAATAAACTCCTAGTTTTCTCGGGATTCAAATTGTGTGTGTACGACAAACGAAAAGTTCTTAAGGTCCAACTACGTGTTTCGAATGGTGGAGTAACCTTGGAAGACGCTCAGTCAACCGAGTGGTCAAACTTCCTAAATTTGGTCAACTAGGCCCGTAGGGCCCACGACCTCCGATTTCTGATTCGAAAGTTTCTACGGGTTCACAAAAGTTTATTAAACACGTCCTGCAAGTTTGGTCCCAGTGGGTATTTCTGCTATGCTCATGGATTTCCTATGGTCCTTGCTATGACCCTTGGTTGACCACATGGGAGCTCTGGTATGGGTGGAGCTCGATGTTGGATTTTTCTAGGAGACGCTGGGCTGGGCTTCGTGCATAATTTTGAGGCTGCTGGTGTTTTCCCTTCCAGCGGCCTGCACGCTTTCGTCCAACTGCTGGAAGTGTGTTATTTGTTTTTTTGGGCTTTCTAACTATCGTGGATTTTCCTAAATACTACAGTAGCCTATGGGGTATCTTCCTAAGGCATTGGACCCTATTCTTCTCTCTCATGCTAACCCATGTACTTGGGCCCGGGGAATGGACCTAAGTTTCAGTGCCCCCAAGTGGCATAAAACTTCCATTCCTCGGTCCCTCAATGGGCCCTGTGAGTGCTCGTACCCATCCATACCACAACCTTCTCAGCAAGCCCCGGGTGATTATGTGGCTTGGGCCCACTCAAGCTTGTAGCATGGCGCAATGGCATCGCATGGTTATTCGTTGTGCTTGTGCTTGAATTTAATTGTGCTATGATAAGTCGAGATCGAATAAATAGCACCGGATGAGCGTGAATTTATAAAGCCGTTGCATTTTTTGGCATGCTTGCTTGGCGTGATGTGTGACTCATGGCTCGTGTTGGTGTGTCCCACAACTTCCGATTATGCCCCGATCGGATATCTTTTTGTGATTAATTATTTGCACTGGGCCAAGAATAAGCTTGGGCCTAACCTCTGGATTTTTGGGCCTCAACATTAGCCCCTTTGATTATTGGGGCCATGAGCAAATTTTGAGATGGGCCTAATAATCAAACCCAGCCCAAAAAGTCAAATCGATGTCAGACGATATGACATTCTCGTTTCCCGCGTGCATTTGCTGCTGTGATGATGGTCTTCCAGCAGCCTTTTATATTTCCTAGGTAAGCGCTTCATTTAAGTCCGTTTCCTTTTATTACCTTTTCTTCCTTTCCCCTTTTTGTCTTCGGTTTCTCTCTCTTGTGCGTGCGCACTCCAACCTCTCACTCTTTTTGCTCGATTTTGCTAGTTCTTCCTCACACCCAGGCTTGGAGGCCTTCTGAGACAGAAAATTGCTAAGGGGCGTCCTCCATAACCACCAGTTGGTTGAGTGTAGAGAAACCGTTCGCAACTGCTGAGAGGGGCCACCGTCCCCCTTTAAAAAAAACTAATCTTTCGAGTTTCCTCTCCAATCCGCCAAAGGCTAGGCTTAGCACGGTTATTTCCCAGAGCGAGGAGCGATTTTGGAGAGAAAATTGCAAGGCAGACCCCTTTTTTCTTCGTCTCCGACAAGCTGCTGGAACAAACACCGTCGAAGGCAAAGGTAAGCCCTGCCCCTTTGCTTCTTCTTTCTCTTTTCTACCATAAACCCTGAGAATCCTTCATGGGAAGAAAGTTCCCCCCCCCCCCCCCCCCCTTTTTTACCTAAGTCTGGATTTTGGGATATGCACCACCAATTAGCAATTTTGAGCATGCTTCAAGTGTCAATTTGTTTTTTCATCGAGTAGCCTTCCTTTTGGATGAAATTGTGTGAATGCATTGGCTTGATCCTTTTACAAGCGTGATATTGGCATGAAATTGTAAGAACGATGGAGCCGTGCATATGCGTGCGTGTGTTTCTTTTTCTGTTCCCCTGTTTTTTTTTTCGATGTAGTCAGAACCTGAGTCTTTAGGTTGTTCGTGAAGGTGCTGGAACTTACGCATTCTTCCTTTCCTCTTGCACATACCCGTGACTCAGTGGGTTCGACTATGGCATCTGCTAATCTCCCGCCAATCATGAGGGATCACCTATATTCCATGGATGACGGTCTCAAAGAGGGAGGGCCCCTCTTGCCACTCGAAGATGCTTGTGAGAACCCTGTCGTTGGCGATGAGCCATCGTCTGAGATCGTCCCTGCGGTCGACCCTGCTTCTGTTTCTAGGTGCTGCATTGAGAAAGGCCTATTCCCAGCCGTCCCCCTGTTCTTTCAGTACCCCTGTAGCATCAGTAAGGGCTAGTCAGAGTGGGTGGATCGCGAGCTGCTAGACCCATCCACTTACGACATCCTACGCCAGGCGCAAGTTCTGGAAGCCATCTTCCTTTCCAAACTATGGGATATTCACATTGAAGCGAAGATGCTCCGTCACGTGGTCCGGAGATGGAGCTCCGTCACTCATACTTTTATATGCTCGTGGGGCGAATTCACTCCCATGCTTGAGGATGTAGCCAACATAACCCGCCTCCCAGTTTGCGGTGATCGGAGTCCTTTTGATATCGCTCTTACTCCGGCAGAGATAGACACTCTTGCAATCCTGCGGAAGGGTGCCCCTACTTCTCCAGCACCTCACTTCGCTTCAGCAACTGGATACAGTACTTTGGTGATGTGAATAGGCGGGGGCCTTGGCGGCTGGCTGCGTTCATATCACTGTGGCTCGGGCGATTTGTGCTTTGCGACTTCTCTCAGGATTGCCTTCATCAGCGGGTATTCCCCTTGGCCTTGGCTATCGCTCGCGGTGACTCGATTCCCTTAGCCTCCATGTTCCTAGGGCATTTGTACGGGTTGCTTGATCAGTGCCAGATCTTGGAGAAGAATGCAGCGGGGACCATGGGAGTAAAGACTCTTCTGAATTCTGGCTTTTTGCAGGTGTTTTTGTGGGAACACCTCAAGGGGCTAGATGTGTACCCACTCCCTTATTCGCACGCTCTGCGGTCTGCTGATATGGGTAAAGGTTCTTTTATGCCGGATAGTCTCCCTCTCGTCTGCAGGTGGTTTAAGCGAATGCAGAGGAAAGGCCAGAATGTTTTGGGGTTGCTGGATAATATTGAGTACTTCATCTTTCGCCCGTACGACACTTCAGCAGAAACCTTCACTTTCGTGCCCTTTTATGCCGATGTTGATGACGTCGTTGAGGTTCCGGCAGTAATGTCTCAAAGCTGCTGTTTTAGAAGGTATTCCTTGTTAAATGCCGCATGCCTCCCACTGCCCACTTTAGGCGACAGTTGCTCGGAAATCTCCATGACTTACTCCCCCCACCGAGTCAAGCGGCAGCTTGGACTTGATCAAGGCGTGCCAAACGATCCTAACCATGGTGACCCCCTCCTACTTCACAGGGTCTTTTGGAGTAACCGCAAAATACTGGATAGCGTTAGGCCCCCTTTTCCTAGCCGGCAAGAGAAGAATTGGTGGTTTCTCACCCGGATATCAAGCCTACCGGAACCACTGCCTTGCTTTCATGCGTGAGTTCCAATCCTCCCCTTGTGACAGATTGCCTCCGACTACTGCTCGCCTTGCTGGCCTAGTATCAGAAGAGAAAGCAATCCCCTTAAGCGTGAAGCGCAACCTGCCCTTTATTTCTAAAAGTGGTGACATTGTCGGGGAATTCTCCAAGGCGAAGCAAAGACCAGGAACACAGAGTCCCTGCAGTTCTGGAAAGAGGGCAGCGCCGGCGTCGGGTAAACAGAAACGGGAGGAGAAACCAAGCGCGAAGAAGGAGCAGACCGCGAGTAAACCTAAAAGGTTCATTCCAAAGGTGGCGTCGGGTGGCCCTCCCCGAACTAAAGAAGTAACTCCCCCAGCACGCTCACAGCCTTCAAAACCTACTGCATCCGAGAGTCAGGGCCGCGCCGGCAAGGCGCTGGAGACCACCCCTCTTCGCAGTAAGTGCTGACTACTTTCTTCTGCCTGCCTTGCCTTTTTTATTTATTTATTATTTACTTATTCATCTAACCTTCCCCCTTTTTTTTTCTAAGAAAAAATGGGCACCACCCCAAAGAGGAAGAGAAGCGGTGCAGCTCTTGTGAGTCCCGACGTGGCTCCGAAACGTCGTAGCATGCGCATCCTACATGCACGGTTTACTAGGGCTCGTACGAGCGGTAGCGAGGCTTCCGGAGACTAGGCTGTGGTGACCATTGATGATGATAGTGATGGTGATGATGCCGCCGAGACTGAGGCTAGTGTCCCTGAGCAAGAGGACGTGTGTGGCATTGGTGGCACTTGCGAGGATCCTGGTGAGGGTGATTACCACAATCATGCGGGGGATGCATTTGTGCATTCCGGCAGCTTCCCCGAAGAGCAAGGCGGCTCGGATGTTTTCACAGATAGCAGTGCGCATCGCACCAACATTGAATCGGTATCCACTTCATGTCTTGTTTTGCTTTTGCTTCCTCATTCCGTGAGCCGCCTATTTACCCTTTGCCCTCACTTTGCAGATTGTCGATGTTACTGATGACCAAAACCTTACTGCTGCTGTTGCTGATTCTGTACAGAGTACCCAAGAGGTATCCATTGTTCGCTCTGCTTACATATTCTTTTCTTATCTTCACTCTTCTTTAGTCAGGCCATCCTCCTTTTGCCCTCAATTATGCACGTGACATAGCTCGTTAAATGCCTCATACTTATCTTGCGCACTCCCTTTTTTTTTTTTTTAGGTCGGGCATGCTGTTCACGGTATGGAAATTGTGCCTGTGGTGCCTTCTTCTTCCAGCACATTTGACTTGCTGGTTGAAGCAGCCCTTGCCGAGTCTTCTTCGACCATTGTACCCGCAGGCTCTCTTGACAAAGCATCTATGTCCCCGGCCGCGAGCCCATTGTCGCCTATCATCCGGCACCTCCTTCGAAGGAACCTGGAGCCCGACCTTTCACCCACTCCCCCAGCAGCTTTCCGGAGTAAGACATTTACTTTTCATGGTACACTGCCCGCTTCATCCCACATTCAACCGCTTCTTCGAATACCGGGCTCGAGCTCTCTAGCGCCTCTTCCGTTGGTTCCATTTGATAACGCCATTACTGATGGGGAGGTCTTGGCTAGGGATACTGTTACAGAGATCATTCCTGCAGGGTGCTTATCGAATACGTCTTGGCAAGAATGGGAATGGTCCTTTATTGCATTTAGGGACTTCTTTGATAGTGGAGCCCAGGTCCTTCGATCTGCAGATGAGCTGCTGCCGCTTTGTCACCGATTTAACGGCTACGTAATGTTTCAGGGGGCTCTTGTTTATCCCGAGACAGTTGCGGCTTTGGAGAAGTTCATAGACAAATACGGAGACTTCATGGATAGTACCAACGTTACCTCCTCCTTTTCACGGTGCACTGCCTTCCGGACTTTTGGCCAAGTGCTTCATGGAATGGATACCCTGCAATTGCTGGATATTACGGACCACAGACTCCTTTGCTGGCGGGATGCAATTTGTGAGGCCATGACCTTGGGCTTTCGGGTAGATTTTCTTCTGAACTTGGTGCGAGACTTGGCACGTGCCGTCTTCGGGGCACGGGCTGTTCATAGCATGGAGTTGTCTTCCTGCCCTAACGAACTAAGAGCAGCGGCAGAGGCCTTGAGTCTTAAGCAACGTGAGCTGGAAAATCAGCATAGGGAACTGCACGCCCTCCTTCTCGCCTAAGGCGTTTCCGCTGATGGTGCTAGTTGCGTGGCAGAGGCAACAACCAGATCTTCCTGCAAGGCCTCTGATGTCTTTTTTAGCCGCATCTGATGGTTTTGAGGTTCGTGACTCCTCATCCATCCTTATTCGCGCTTCCTCCTTAGTAGTCTTGCTTCGTACCAGCCTACTTTCTTCTAACATTCATCCTTACGTTGTCTCGCAGGTTACTCTTTTGCTTGGTGTAAAGCTAGCTGGCTTGTATTTGTGAAATCCCTGTATTGTAACGCTGTCGTGATCTAGCTGCTGGAACCTATGTTTTATTTTCTTTTGGACGCTGGAGACATATTGTAACCTCTGTTTGGTACACATATATATATATGCCGCCTGGTTGGTGGAATTTGTGCTTGCAAATTGCTTGAGATTGTTTGAGATCTTCTGACAGGGTGGATATCTTTAAAAACAGAGTATATGCCGCCCAAAATTTTGGTATAATTCCCAAATTTTATTTGCATGGCGTGCCTACCTACTAAGCCTGAAAAAATATCTTCTTGTCATGCCTTAAAGGGACCAGACTTGTGCGCATGATTTTTCATCATGATTTTGCATATTCCGAGTGTTTGCCAAAAGAGAATCATGATTTTGTCGTCCCAGCATCTCAAGAACGGATGTCTTTTTGTAATAGCTTGGCTATGCATGCTGATGTTATTTTGCTTGGGCTTGATAGTTCGGGATCCCATCCAAGTGGCTTTGCTTGGCATGTTTTACTGCTAAGTAGCATGTGTTTGTTTTTTTATTTATTATATATATATATATATTTTTTTTTTTTTTTTTTTTTACTATCATTATTATTATTATTATTATTATTATTTTCGTACATATATATAGTGTTTGGTGCAAAGTAAGTTTGGGATACATAAAGTAATATTTCAGAGGCAAGCTTTCTTTTTCAAAATACTCCTTCATTTCCATTGCAAAGCCCATGCTACCATAATGGTGCATCATACGAGGGTTTTTCAAAATATCAAGTAAAACCATAGAAGGAGTTCATATCTGAAATGAAAAGAAATGCCATAACGAAAGTGCAGGATATAAAACTAACTTAGCAGTAGTACGGTTTGAGCCACTTCCCGTTGATGGGATCCGTCAGCGTGCCTTCTTTGACAGAGACCAAGCGATAATAGCCGCTGCTGTGAACTTCTTTGACTGCGAATGGTCCTTCCCATTGCGGGGCAAACTTTGAAGGTCCCGATATTTGTCTTCTTACATGTTCGACGACTTTTAGCACGAGGTCTCCTTGCTTGAAGGCTTGCGGCTTGACTGTTCTGTTGTAAGCTTGGGCAATGGCTTTGTGGTAAAGCACTGTTCTTCTTTCGGCTTCAGCTCTTTTTTCATCGGCAGCTTCGAGGTCTAATAGGCGCCAATCTGAGCATGACTTCATGTCCCATTCGAGATCATTGACAGCCGATACTCTGGCCGTGGGGATGGTGATTTCTACGGGTGAAATGGCTTCAGACCCATACACAAGAGAATAAGGCGAAAAACCTGTAGCGCTTCTTGGAGAGGTGCGGTAAGCCCACAAGGCATCCGGCAGGTGGACACTCCAACCTCCTTCGTACTCGTACACCATTTTGCTCAAAATCCTCAATATGGTCTTTTTTGTAGCCTCGGCTTGACCATTTCCCTGCGGGTAATAAGGTGTGGAGCGGCGATGCTTGATACCGTAGCCGCTAAGCGTTGAGCTCACTTGTTTGTTAACAAAAGGGGTACCATTGTCAGTGACTATTTTGTATGGAATTCCAAACCTGCACACGATGTATTCCCGAATAAAGTTTGAGATAGCCGCTCCCGTAGCCTTTCGAAGAGGGATTGCTTCGACCCACTTTGTGAAATACTCTATGGCAGTAAGAATCCATATGTAACCGTCGAAAGAGGGGTGGATCGTTCCAATTAAGTCAAGCCCCCAAGTATGAAAAGGCCAAGGAGTGCGCATGTCCTGTAGCAACGTGGGGGGCTTGTGACTCAAATTAGCATGAATTTGGCATGTGTGGCATTTTTTGACGAAGTCATGTGCATCTTTCTTCATTGTAGGCCAATACTACCCAACACTCAGCAGTTGCCGGTGAAGCCTCTTCATTCCCTGGTGCTCTCCACACTCTCCAGCATGTATTTCTTGCATAACCTGACGTGCCTCTGACTCTCCCAAACATCTCAGTGGTTCGCCATTAAACCCCTTACGGTAAAGCGTCGACCCATCTACAAAATACCTCTTTACTGTCTTCTTGAGCTTGTAGGCTAGCTTGGGATCGGTTGGTAGAGTCCTTTCGACAAAAAATGCTAAGTAAGGAGCTCTCCAATCTTCTGCGAATGAGATGGTGAAAGATTCTTCGGTGGAGGGCATGGTAGAACACATGGGGCAATTGGATTGGATTTCAGCCGCTTGCTTCCTCATCTCTGGCCAGTAGTAGCCCTTGCGTTGCAGACGCCGATACAAACTGATCACTGGCTCCAAGCCGCAGGTGGCGTCATGAACCTCTTGCAACCTTCTTTGCGCTTCTGTTATTCCTATACACCGAGTCAACATCCCCCCTGGAAGGCGCCTGTAGAGCTCTCCAAAGACGATCGTGTAATCTTTTAATTCTTTGATGTCGCTTCCCTTGCTCATCTTCTCCTTCACAGCTTTCCTCCAATCATCCTCTGCTTCCGGCAGCTCCTCTTGGGACATTGCTTCGACTACAGACATGTCTTTTTTTATCACAGTGATGTTGGGCTGTTCTTCAACAAATGAGAGCTTCGATCCCAATGTAGCCAGGGCATCAGCATATCTGTTGGTGACTCCGGGAATGTGCTCCATCACGACTTGCTTGAAAGAATTAATGATTTTTTTCGGCTGTTGTACCATATGGTGCCAACGTCACCTCCTTCACAGCAAAATTTCCTTGTAGCTGACTCAGCACCAGGTTTGAGTCCCCAATGATCTTGATTTTCTCTACACCCATCTCTCTTGCTGTAGACATCCTCATAATAAAAGCTTCATATTCCGCCGTGTTATTTATGCACGGGAAATTTAGCTTAAATGAGAGGGCTGTAGCTTGTCCCTCGGGATTAATGAGCACCACACCTGCTCCTCCACCCTTTGACGTAGAAGACCCGTCAAAGTAGAGGGTCCATGGTTCCTCCTCAGTAACAACAGCAACTTCTTCCGGCAGCTCCCCCAGCACCTCCTCGGAAAGGGTTGATTGTTCTTCTTCAGGAAATAGGGCCAGCATGTCAATCACAGCCTGTCCTTTGATGGCCTTCGAAGTTGTGCAGGCGATATCGAACTCGGACAGTTGTAGCAACTAGTGTGCAAGACGTCCCAATAGCACTGGCCTTGTGAGCAAGTATCTTACGGGGTCAGACTTCACCATGAGCTACAGCTTGTGAGCAAGGAAGTAATGTCGCAGGCTTTGCGCAGCATAGACAAGGGCAAGGCACAAGAGCTCGGTTCTTGGGTATCTTGTTTTAGCACCTCTCAATTGCCTACTCACATAATAAATGGGACTCTCCTCCCCTTCGTGATCATCCTGGGCTAGCAAAGCCCCAACTGCTGTATTTGTGGCAGCCAAATAAAGCTTGAGTGGAAGTCCCGAAATAGGCGCTCTCATTGTAGGTAGCTTGGTGATTATTTGCTGTACCTTCGAGTAGGCTTCCTGGCACTCCTTGCTCCATACATACGGCTTGCCTTTCTTGAGCAAAGGAGTAAAAGTACTCATTGTGGCAGCGAGGCCGGGGATGAAGCGTCGAATGTATGACAGTCTCCCCATGAAACTCTTTAATTCCTTTGGGCTCCTAGGCGGTGCGAGAGAGTTTATGGCTCTAGTCTTTTCAAGATCCACGTCTATGCCACGCTGGTGCACCTGGAACCCCAAGAATTTCCCGGATGAAACCCCAAATGCACACTTCTTCGGATTCATTTTTAATCCGTAGAGCCGACACCTTTCCAGCACCCTCCTCAAAACTTCCCGATGACCCTCCCTGGTTTTTGACTTTACCACGAGATCATCCACATAATCTTCCACCTCTTTCCCCATCAT
The DNA here is from genome assembly GCA_005406145.1 of Prunus yedoensis. NCBI lineage: Eukaryota > Viridiplantae > Streptophyta > Magnoliopsida > Rosales > Rosaceae > Prunus > Prunus yedoensis. The sequence goes on from BJCG01000136.1 coordinate 48,037, forward strand.
GTCGTGGAACACAGCTGTCATAGCCCTTTGGTAAGTGGCTCCGGCATTTTTAAGACCAAATGGCATGACTGTGTAGTAGAAATTCCCATATGGTGTTCGAAAGGCTATCTTCTCGGCATCTCGAGGGGACATCTTTATCTGGTTATAGCCACTAAATCCGTCCATGAATGACAGCAAGCCTTGCCCTGAGGTCGAGTCAATTAAGATATCCATGTTAGGCAGTGGTAATTCATCCTTTGGGCAGGCTCGATTGAGATCTTAGTAGTCCGTGCACACCCTGATTACACCAGACCTCTTTTTCACAGGAACAATATTTGCTAGCCATGTCGGATGCTTGATTGGTTTGATGAACCCAGCGGCCAGCAGCTTCTCGATCTCTACTTTAATTTGCATTTCAATTTCAGGATGAAAATTCCTTCTTGGCTGCACGACAGGCTTCGCACCAAGCTCAATATTCAGAGTGTGGCTGACTAAGTTTGGATCTAGACCGGGCATCTCCTCGTAGCTCCAAGCGAACACATCTCGGAACTCTTTCAATAATGACACCAAAGCTTCCTTTTCCTCTCTTGTCAGGCGAGCACTGATGGAAATGGGCCTCTGGGCAGAGGGATCATTGCTTAAATTAATGGTTTCCAGCTGCTCAGTTACTGCAATCGAGCCATCTTGCATATGCTTAGGTGCTGTCATAGGTTCTTGAAAGGCACAAGGCGTGGGTACCTTGTCCTTATGGTTGCTTGTCTGCATCACTTCTTCTCCATACTCGGGGCTTTCCCATAAGACATGGTTAAGCCCCCAATCCCGTCATAAGCGGTACACAGCACGCCCATCTGGCAGCGTCACCTTCGAGCATTGAGGACGATCATAAGCATGGTTGTTGACTTCCGAGTGTCTCTTTCTTTCTCGATCAACGATGGTGATGAGTTCTTCGTTGCTCAAATCACGAATTTCAGTCCATGATGGTAGGTAGGTTCCGAAATCCTTAGATGGGCCGCTTCCAGCACCTATGCACTCTGTGTAAAATTCAGCCTCGGAGTAGTGAGCTTCATTTTTGTTGAACGGTGCTTGATTCCCAGGTATGCGAAGCGGTCTCAGCCCAATCCTTCCCTTCACGCATTGATGGTAAGTGGAGACTACGAGCTTATGCTTGTTGAGCCATGGCCTTCCAAGTAAAGCATGGTAAGCCGCATCGACATCCACCACATAGAACTTGGTAAGTGATCTGATTGGCCCCACCTTCAGGTTTACTTGCATGTACCCAACTGTGACCTCACTCTTATTTCCGAAGCCGCTGATGCTTGTTTGGGATTGCACGATTTTTGATAATGGAATACCAGCTGCTGTGAGCACAGACAGCGGCAATATGTTGACAGAGGAACCTGTGTCCACCAAAGCCCTTCTTATAAACACATCATTGATTTGTCCCTCCAAATAAAGTGGTCTTCTATGATCCGGATACGGAACCTCCATGTCTTCGTCCGTGAAAACGATAGCATTGTCATTTCCCAAGAACGACCTTTGTGGTTGAGCAGCGAAACAATAAGGATTCGACTCCGCAGAGATGTTCATGAGAGCTACAGCAGCTGCTTCTCTTGCTTAAGGCCCAAAACCGAGTTGGTCAAAGAGTGACTTGAATTTCGGATTCCTTTGGAGGACTTGTGAGGCTGTGGGCCCCTGCTTCAAACCCAGATAACGCTCCATTACGCTTGTCTCGACCTCCGTAAGATTGTGAAAAGTCACAGCGGCTGTTTCCTGCTACAAAGCCCCCAAGTAGCATTCCTCCGACACGTCCATCGGAGATACCTCATCACCTGTGCCATCATCCCATCCATCAGCAAGGGACCATGGGGTATCATAGCTTGAAGGTTTTGAGTACTTGCACCAATAGGCTTTCTCCATGTTTCCACAAGGTTCCCAAATAGCCTCGGGAGGCTTTGGGTCATTCCTCCATGGGTGGCACAACTCACTGTCGTCGAGCAGGTCGCCGGAACATGTGATAACAGCGGCTATCTCTTTTCCCCTTCGTTTTGGGAAGGGATCCTCATTGATGGTCTGCTTCCTAGAGGGAAGCTCAAGAACTCCCTCATGTATTTTAGCATGCAAGATCCTCCTTAGACTCTGACAAGCTGTGGTTGGGTGCCCCATAAATTGGTGGTAACGGCAGTACCTAGGATCATTTTTCTCTTATCGGGTAGGAATTTTGTACGGTCTAAGAGGCTTGATCGCACCATCAGCAATCATTGTGTCGAGGATGGCATGGAATTCTTCGTCTTTGCAAGGTAACGGCGGGTACGTCTCCCTATCCTTTCGCTTGCGTAAGTTGTAGTCACTTGATGATTTATCATCCACAGCCAATGTTTGATGCGTTTCCTTCTTCTCATTTCTCCAGCTTCTTTGCCCAGCTGGTTTGACAGATATGCTTGTCTTCCTTACTGCTTCCAGCAGCCGAGAAAATTGACTGATGCCAATATTCTCCAAATAGACTCTATAGTCTGCCACGATATTGCTGATGCAAATTTCGACCAGCGCCTCCTCGTCCTTCTCATCATAACAATCCAAGGCCAAGTCCCGGAACCTGCGCACAAAGTCCACGGGATCCTCCCCATGTTTTTGGCGAGTGTTGTTGAGTTGAGTGGTTGTGACTCTTTCCTCATGCTGGAAATACTTTTTGCAGAACCTGCTTGCCAAATCTTCCCACGAGCGGATGGAGCCTGGTGCCAAAGTGGTGTACCACGTGTAAGCACGATCGGTAAGGCTTTTTGAAAATTCTCGAAGCCGAAGATTATAATCGCCAGCATGAGGTCCCAGAGCATCAATGAAGCGATTGACATGCTCCTTTGGACTTCCTTTTCTCCCATCAAAAAGAACAAAGCTTGGTGCCTCGTAGCCTTTAGGGTATGGCTGCTGGAGTAAGCTCGAGGGATATGGTGGCTGAGGGATGTACTTCCAATCTTCTTGACTTCGATTAAGCTCTCTTTCCAGCATGGCAACGACATCATCCTGAGTAACAAAAGATGGTCCCTTCTGTTCAGATCCCTTTCCAGCAGCGGCAACAGACTCCTCCTGTGGGTGTCCATTTTCTTCGGTTGGCTTAGAGACAGAGCCCTTCAGTTCCTTGATGGTATCCATCATTTCCCTTTGGGTTTCCCCCATAGCCTGGATGGCTGTAATGAGGTCTGTGAGGGTGAAAGCTCCCTCACTTGCACGTTCTTGCTCTCTGGAAGAGGCATTCTGTCGCGATTCAGAATCACCATGGTCGAGCCCATCTTGGGAAGCCATGGTATTGCTTCTGGTCTTCTTCTTTGGAGGCATAAGTGGAAATGGCAGTCTGGTCCCCAGCAGAGTCGCCAATTTATGTGGGGGTCTTTTTGTTCCAACAGCCTATCGAATGGGCTTGGGCTGCTGTGAGAAGAAAGCAAACAAAAAGATCCTCCTAAAGCCTGAGTTCAAGAACCAAACTCCCAAAAAAATTTTTAAAAGACTTGCTGAAGCCTTAGAAAAATACGTTTGGGTCTTTTCTCACTAACACCTAGAAGAACGCATGAAATTCGTTAATGACTTAGCGTGAGGAACTTGTGGCATGGGAGCTGAACTTTCACAGGTTTAGCAATTTGAGAGAGAGAGAGAGCGAAGCATGAATTTCTTGCAGAAAAGAAGGTTTGAGGTGGGAGAGGGGAGAATTAGGATGGCCTCTATCTTAGAACAGAGAGAAACGAGGGGAGTAGAAGATGGGGTAAATTCCAGTTAGCTTGACAAAGCTTGGTCTTGCTCTGGAATGGTGTGTGTTGCTGGGTAGAGGAAGCTCTGTTTTATAGGCGCTTGGAAATCCAATTTCGTCGATCTTCCATTCCCACTTTTCCCTTCCCTTTTTCCAATTGCCTCCTTTCTTGTGAAAAATCCTTGGCATGGGTGCCTGAATCAATGGCCTCTTATGGTTCCAAGGTTTTCGTGCGGCTGAGCCTTCCCATGGAGGTGAGGCGCCACTTGCTTTTGCCTTTTATTTTTGAATTGGAGCTCACAGAGGAAAAGGAAGAATGGGCGAAGTCTTTTACCCAGTGGGTATTTCTGCTATGCTCATGGATTTCCTATGGTCCTTGCTATGACCCTTGGTTGACCACATGGGAGCTCTGGTATGGGTGAAGCTCGATGTTAGATTTTTCTAGGAGACGATGGGCTGGGCTTCGTGCATAATTTTGAGGCTGCTGGTGTTTTCCCTTCCAGCGGCCTGCACGCTTTCGTCCAACTGCTGGAAGTGTGTTATTTGTTTTTTTGGGCTTTCTAACTATCGTGGATTTTCCTAAATACTACAGTAGCCTATGGCGTATCTTCCTAAGGTATTGGACCCTATTCTTCTCTCTCATGCTAACCCATGTACTTGGGCCCGGGGAATGGGCCTGAGTTTCAGTACCCCTAAGTGACATAAAACTTCCATTCCTCGGTCCCTCAATGGGCCCTGTGAGTGCTCGTACCCATCCATACCACAACCTTCTCAGCAAGCCCCGGGTGATTATGTGGCTTGGGCCCACTCAAGCTTGTAGCATGGCGCAATGGCATCGCATGGTTATTCGTTGTGCTTGTGCTTGAATTTAATTGTGCTATGATAAGTCGAGATCGAATTAAATAGCACCGGATGAGCATGAATTTATAAAGCCGTTGCATTTTTTGGCATGCTTGCTTGGCGTGATGTGTGACTCATGGCTCGTGTAGGTGTGTCCCACAACTTCCGATTATGCCCCGATTGGATTTCTTTTTGTGATTAATTATTTGCGCTGGGCCGAGAATAAGCTTGGGCCTAACTTCTGGATTTTTGGGCCTCAACAACATGCTCTAACAGTTCCATACCTAATCAAATTGAATTGAAAGTTTAGTACACCAACTCATAATTAATCCGTGTTTAAAAATAGGAATATGATTTCCCCACTCTCACTTTCTCCATTGACACTCCCTTTTTCTTTTTAATCTTTTTAATCAATTTTGTTATTTCTCTTTCCCATTCTACCCTTATCCTACATTAATTTCTTTTTACTTCACTTTTATATTAGGTTTTTTTCTTTATAATTAATTTTCCAATTTGAACTCCATTTTCAGTATTTTTTTTCCTTTAATCAAGTAAGAAATTAAGTTTTTTTTTCCGTTTAATACTGAAAATGGAGTGTAAGTTGGAAAATTAAGTATAAAGAAAAAGAAATAATATAAAAGTGAAGTAAAAAAGAAATTAATGTAGGATAAGGATAGAATAGGAAAGAAAACGAAAAAAATTGATTAAAAATTATTAAAAAGCAAAAGGGAGTATAATAAGTGGAGAAAAAGGGGAGTGGGAAAATCAGCTCCCTAAAAATATTGGTTAATCATATAAATTTTGACCTATCGAAAATGAGTTGAACTCTCTTCTGAACTAAACTGATCCGTATCCAAACTTAAGTTTGTCAAAAATACGATAGCGTTATGATCTTTTTTATGCCATAACCAAAAGGAAATATACCAACTAAATTTTGGTCCAATGATACATTTCTTGTCGAAGCATTTCTACAACACTATATATAAACTGCAGTGCCCACAAGCTATATACTACACATCTAGACGATCGGATGAAATTATCAATGAAGTATTTCCCCAATACTATGTAGACAATAGTGCGCCACAAGCTGCAATATATATCTCTGTCTTTTCTTTTTTTTATCTGAATATATATATCTTTGTTTCCGTATTTGCTTTACGGACTTTAAATTGACCACTTCGAGTCATCGTAATTTTGAGAAGGATACTCAATATTAATATTAATCTTTTATTGTGTTAACCTAACATCATGCAATATATAATCTTGCTAGAGTCCTATGAAAGAGATTGGGGCTCAAAAGAGATTATTTGATGCTACACCTAGCCGCCGAAAACTCAAACACCGGCAATGTAGGTTCGGTGGTCGGTGAGCCCCCCTTGGAGCGGGTTGGTTTGGTTGCGAAGCCCTAGTACACCATGGTTGATGACTCAGTCTGTCATTGTCAATGTTCCATATTTAGGATTCCCAAGAATTCATCTCAGTAGATTCGCTCCATCACCAAGGAGATAATTGAACTGCTTCAAGAAGGTCTGCTAATCTCTCTTTGAATTTTGCTTTTCATCTTCTCAAATCATTGTTTAGTGGCCAATGAAAAAGATATAAGAAATGAAAGACATTAAGTTCAAAGAACATAGATGTGATCTGAACATGGAACAGCATCCCAAAAGATTGCATTAAAAATTTGTATTGAGATGTACTATTTCTATACAGCTTAAGAAAGCTTCTCTCATGAAGGTTGATCATACAAATTACAACACACATTGATACACGTGTATAAATCCAACTTACTGTACAACCTGTATGCTCTATGACTCAACTAATATGCTCCAGAGACCAATGGCCAAGAACCGCTATAACATTTACACTCTAAATGCAACATACATCACTGTTGAGTGTTGTTGACAAATTAATCATGGCAAAGAATGAATGTAACTCGCAAATTTCGAAGAAAAAAAATTTCACAAGTTGTCGGAACTCCCACCTGGAATGCATTAGCATTCCATCAACGCTCCCAATCAGAAATATCCTGCGCGGGGAAGCAAGTTCAGGAATAGAAGACCAAACCTTTTAAGGTATTCATGAAACAAAGCCGTATAACAGAAGAAAACACATACATAAACTCAAACCCAGGAAAAAGCAACTTGGTTAGGTACTAGGATCAACACCTCTAACTATTCTATTAATTTTACCTAGTAATAGTAGAATTCAGAAAACCAACCAGATAGATATAAATCACATCACATGCCTAGCAGCAAAGTACTCACTTGTTCCAATTTTAAGCAGTTCATTCCAACATCAATACCCATATCCATTGCGATTTCCTCATTTTCAATCTCTGCATCAGTGAATGTGAGGGCCCGTTGAAGCTTCCTAGAAGAGAACACCTCAACCTCAGCCATATATGTGGCAGTCACTGGTCGATGATCAGAAAGTTTAAGTTCAGCCCTTCTATAGCTCAGTAACCTCATTCCTCGGCCATAAGAAAGAATGCGGTCACACCTGAGAAATGGAGGCACATTAGGGTAAAATTTTGTTCAAGGAATTGATAGACAAACCAAAATAGAAGAAACACAATGTACATGGAAAAAGAATTCAAACACTCATTAATATATGAAAGAAAAAATTTCAAAAATTCATTAGAAGTATATCTAACATCACTGTAATGTTACTGAGTAATGAATCATGTTACGATTTCTCAGATTAAGTCTCTCGAGTACTAGAAGAATGCATGTGAGGAATCACCAATACACATGTATATTTGCTAAGGGCCGTTGGTAACCATATATTTTAAAAGACAAGTTATTCAACACGAAACCTACTACCCATTATTCAAAATCTCAAAACAAACCAAAACTTTTAAGATCTTTAACTATTATTGTAACAGTTAAAATAATTAGTAGAATCATAAAGCGACATTGACAGGGAAAGCCAAAAAAATGAAGGTGTTATGTGGTGGTAATCGCAAAACTACAAAAAAAAAAAAAAAAAGGATCCATAGCGCATTGTTTAATCTACGAGCATACAATGTCAAGGAACTCAAAAAGGCATTCAATATCAAAAGATGTCTTCTATAGTGTACACACTGGAACAGCTGTTTAGTGGTACATACTAATGTTGACCAGATAGATGGAAGGAACCAATAAATCTTTTATGACATGTTACAATATAACAAGCTATCATGCATTTGTATTAGTTTAGTAAACATTGTAAAACCTATATTAAGATTACTGCAAAATTATACCCAAAAAAATTCCAAAATCAGCCTGAAAAGGAAAATGGTGGACACGCAGTTCCACAAAGCATTAATTGAAACAGAACACCTGAATTATTATGTAAAAAGTAAGCCAAAAAAATAAACATACAGATATGGAGATCATCGCAGGCCTACCATGCTGGAGTCCGCCTCCCAGTCTTCGGATCATCACCGTAGTACTTCTCTGAATTAGCCTCATATTTATATGTTGGTGGAAACTTCAGAACACCCTCAGACCATCCATCAAATGGACGACCTTTCTTAAGTTGTCGTGCAAGCTGTCAGAATAAATGTCAATGTGCTTAATAGTTATGTTTGAAATCCTGGTTAACTTCACTGAAAAGCTAAAATTCAATCAATTAACAAAATTACATTGGCTCAATCTCACTAAAATGTCCCGTCCCTAATTTGCACTTGAGTCATATTATAATTTTTATAAGCATAGATGTCGTGCACTAAAACACACAACTCCATTAATGGAATGGCTGAACAATCAGTCATGCACATTAGGGTTATTTGATTTACAACACTCAAGCTATTGGCTTCAGTTTTTCGATTTTCCAATCCAATGATAAGCCGGGAGAAGAACACAGATGCATAGAATGCTACTAGACAGACAAGTATATCAATCAACAAAAATAATTTCAATAAAACAAACTATCTTAAGAGAGGTAAAAGATGTACCTGGTCGTTCTCAAACAACTTGGACCACTCCTTTTTGGAGATAAGTTCTCGTGTTTTTTCATATGACAAGTTAAGGCGATAATTTAGATCGCCCAACCAAATTATTCTTCTGCAGGAAAGAGAAATATACTTTTACTGTAATTTCTTTTGGAGGGATAAATATGTCCTTAAAACAATAGTAAATTAAAGTTATAGCATAGTTGAAACTAATTGTTCACATCAGTTAACTTGAATGTGTATAAGCCAAGGTTTGCTTTTACCATATAACAGAATTATATGTAACTTATGTAGTTTTATCATTTGTCTGACATGAGATGCTCGGGTATAGGAAAACCACTAATTGGAGAATATTGCATCCAAATAATGTTTATCCAAAGACGGAGGCTGTTCTTGACTTACACTTCCTGCTAACCGAATGTCTTATCCATTTAATTTTTAAAATGTGTTTCAATATCCAACAGTTTTATTAGGAGATTACTACTTATAAATATTTAGTTGCCATTCTAGAGTCTGATGAGACGATTACTTTAACAAGTTCTCTAAGTTAAACTCCCCACGTTTTTTAAGTTAAGAATAAAACTTGGATTCTAGAATAGCCAATATAGTGCAACGTATCTTTCTTTATGAGTTCCAAAAGATTCTCCGCAAAAACTGATGACAGTTGATATCATGCAAAGTGGAAACATTTCTTAGTTTTACGAACATAAATAATTGATGATTCATGAACCATAATTCCAATTTCCATCAAGACAATAACAAACAAAAAAGAAGAAAAAAAGAAGAGGCATTAGCTCCAAAGAAAAGAGTATTGTAATTTAGTAGCAGCAAAATACTCACTCATGATCATAGATACTTCTGGGAAGTCCAGTATCAGAAAATGAATGAAAGTGAGTTCTTCGATGTATTTCATGCACATCAGCATTCCTTTTTATTTCATCTGCATCTTTCTCACCTGCTGTCAGGTGAGTGCACACAAAACAAAAAAACGTCTGATACACTGACATGCTGACAGATATAGATCCCTGAGAAAATTAAGAGTTGATATCAAATAAATGAGTAGAAACATTATTCTTACTATTATAAAATTACTTTAGGAGGTGATTGTAGTGTTGAATATAAAGGCATGAACATATGGAAATGGGACACAGCACAGGATTATTACCACAAGTATCTACTTTCAACTTATTCGAGCAAATCATCTAAGCAAAACAAGTGCAATCTCCTAACCAAGAGTTCTATCCAGAAATTAATCAATTAAGAAAAATAACACATCAATAGTTGATAACGATCAAATAATTTTTAAATTAGAGGAACAAGTCTCTAGACAGAACAAAAGTTAACCAAATCATATTTATGTTACAAAGCAACAAAGTTCATCCGTTAAATGCTCTTCACAAAGAAGAAAAATTACAAGGTTCATGTGTTGATCACTTGCCAAACCCCAGAATCTAACAGGTCCTAATACGGAATAATATCCATTTAAATTAATTTTCTGTTTATGGCTCATGTACTTGAGGTACTACAAAGTGAGGAAAGTACAAGGTTGCTATAATGTTCACCCATGGCTTGTACAGTATGGTTATCAGCCATATGAAAGTCATACTGCAGTTAGAATTCCACATCAGTGAAAGAATGGATCCATTACAGAAATGTGAGATTATGTTAGTACAAAAAACAAAAGAAAGAAAATAACTGTGAGATTATCAAATACATACTAACAAAAGCAATAATTAAATATGTTGGCCATCTACCAACAACACTCATAATGAGGAAAAAGTATTCGCATAAAATGGAGATAAAAAACTTGTAGCATAGAAACAAACCTTGTTACCAATATATCCCATGACACCAACACCAACAGTAGACACCTTCACGTTCTGAATATGTTTACGCAAGCTCCTACGAACCCATACAGTGAGGAAAATCCCAACCATCTGCTTACTTACAATCCTTACATATGATGATCTTCTTTTCCGTTTCATTAGAGACTCAAGATCAATCTCTACAAGCAGAGCTATTTCTGGTGTCACGTCATTCGTAGCTGGCTTGAAAGAATTGTAGGTTCTGAAAGACTTCATTGTTCGAAAGGAATTTCGTCTGTCTAACAAGTGCTGAGATACCAAGTTTAATGGAGGCTCCGGCCAGCTTAAACCAATCCTTTCAGACCCACTAAGCATTTTGGTTAACTTTCGATTTTGTTGGATACTAGAAGTTTCTTCATCTAATGAACAATCGGTGGTCCTCAAGCAATATAACCTATCTAATCTCTTTGGAGAAGAACTTTGCCTTTGTAAATCCTGTCCAATTGGCATGAGTGGCTTGCTACTATCACTAAAGTCTGGAACTCGAGAATCAATATTCACTATTTCACTAGTGATTGAAGTACCGTTGCTGTCACCAAAATCTTTGGGTTCGTCATCCAATGGATGGACTTCTTCACCAACATCACTATCACTTTGGAGTAACATCTCCTCTTCTATATCAGGGCCATCACCAGATGGCTTATACTTTGATGGAGATGGAGGATCGCTAAAGGATTTAACCTTACTTGTCGCAGGTCGAACTCTATCCAGTGCTTCACGAATAATGTTTTCCCACTTAGTGATTGGGCGCCTATCTTCAGCACCAAAGATATTTCCAGCATTTAAGGGTACAATCTCCTGAAGGCTGAAAATTAAGCATTTTTCGTACTTCTAAGATTAACTCTTGAAAATGAAAAACTGATTCAGACAATATAGATCAAAGTGGTAGAGGATATTAAAGAGGACAAAAGAAAGTGATGCAAGACGCATAGGACTCAAATTTATTAGTTTCCTAATGTATTTGTTAGTTTCCTAGATTCTCTAGTTTTCCAAGTTCTAGTAGGATTTCTAGATTTCCAGATTTCTAGTTTTAAGTTTCCTATTTTATTTGGGTTAGGATTTCTGTTTAAGCAAGGGATTTTTATGTACTACATCAGAAAGCATGCTCACTTTTATCTTGTAGAAAAATTAAAGGACAAACGTGACAGGTATAAAATCCAACACAAGTGATGTAAGGCATTTTCAATAGCATTTTTTTTATTTATATTTTATCTGATTTCAATGAACAACAACATTTACATAATAAACAGATCATGATAGAAACAGCATAAGATCCCTAAATGCAGAATCAGTGAATCAAGGAAAGGGGAGGGGAGGAGTTGGGGCAGGGGGGGAACCAATCCAACACTTACCCAATCACGTAAAAGTCGGCTGGCTCATTAATATCTAGCCAACCATCAATATCCAAGTCATCAGGTGGAATTTCTCCTCCGACATTCCATGTTGTAGCACATACTCTGAAAACACCCAAAGAAAAGATCAGCAATTAAAGGCTAGACTGATAAATGACCACCTTTGCAATAATTATGTTTAGTTAACTATGGTTTACTTTGACATCACAAAATTACAAGGAGCATCAAACCTCAATTCCTTTGTGTTTATATACTGTGCCCTGAACGTCTCTGACTTTCGTCTTCGTACCCTTGGAAGCGCTTCTGATTAACCAAAAAGAGAAGAGGAAAAAAATAATCATGAAATTATTTGGGTAAAAAAAAAAGCAATATATTGGAATTTGGATATCCCATGGGATAAAATAAAGAATATAACACACAAGATACTCAAATCAGTAGTTCAGGACTGGAAATGCATATGACCTCTGACTCTGAGACTACATAATGTTACAAAACATCCAAAAGCAATTGGTCAAAAGTTAAGAAAATAAGAAAACTAGGTGCCTCCTTGAAGACTTGAAGCTGTATGAAAGTCACATTATTCACTTTCATCTTTAGAGCAAACTTTTAACCTCAGGAAAAAAAAATTAGTAAATTTGTATCTCAAAAAGGTGCCAAAAAACAGTGTTAAAATGATATGAAATATAGTAAAATAAATGAAGAAACAAAAGTGGCCAAAATATTACCACTAGCATCATCACTCTCAGACTCATCTTCCTTGATGTCTTTAAACCTTGATTCTCTTCCCCGTTGAGGAAACTCTGCAAAACCCATTTTACAGTCAGGCTAAAACCCCAAACGCATACTCCTTAAAACATGAAACAAAGTCCCAATTAACTCAAAAATTAAATATTAAATAAATAAACAAAATTCACAAAACCGAACCACATCAAAAACCCAGTTCGCGTTGAAAAAAAAAAAAAACCATCATCAGATTTATCACAATTCAAAACACAAAGAACAAAGTATGAAAGTTCAGTTTTTTCTGAAAAAAAACAGAAAAAAGAAATGTGGAAATTGAAGGACCTTGGGTATCGGAGTCGGCATCACAGTCGGAATCTGCGTCGGTGTCGGCACTGTAATCGGATTCTTTGGCGGAGATGTTGAGCCATTTGCGCATGACGATTCTGGGCCAGAAGAGCTGTAGGCACGACCAATCCAAACAACACATTTCAGCCCAACTCCTCTGCACATTTCTCTCATTTTCCCCAAAAATTAACAAAAAAACCAAAACCGAAAAACAACACAATGACCCACCTACCTACACAATATATATATATAGAGAGAGAGAGAGAGAGAGAGAGAGTTACCGGCTGCTCGTTCTTTGAGTGGGGCTTCATCTGTGATTGAGAATGCATGGTTGCAAAACATAACAATTAACAGGGTACAAATTAGAAGAAGAAGACCAACAATGAAGTAAAGGCTTTTGATGGAGAAGGAACCAAAGATTTCTTAAACTTCTACCCAGAATTTCCGAAACTGATGATTGTAAAGGAGGAGGAGGAGGAAGAAGAAGAAGAAGACTACCGCCACAACTGTTGGAAATTAATGAGGCAGTTGAGGCAGTTGAAATTCGTAGTTCGACTCGTAAATTTGCGCTTTGACTTCTAATTTATTTATTTTTAAAAGTGAATTACAGCTACTATATCATGTTGTTTTCAATAATTAATTATACTCCAGCATTCAACTAAAAAGAAATTATACTTAATTAAGGGTTATGTTACTGTCACTTCAAAACAATCATTCTTCAATCCTCTAATAAAAGAAGTAAATGCATAATAATTATTTTATAGTGTATAATTAAGCCTATTGAAAATGATCATTATTTGCATTCCCTCTTATGGCACGATTATACACGTTTACTTATAAGTAATGGGAATGAGAAGAAAATGAATGATTTCCATTCCTGATTTCCCGTGAGTTTACTTGCAAATAAAAAAACATTTAATATGTGAGTCCTACCTAAAAATCCTTCATCAAATAGCCTAAGAAATGGAAATCAGATAAATTATCCCTTCCTGGTTGATTTGATTCTCATTCCTTGTTTATGTTATTCTATTGGCACTTGTTAATCAAAAAATTCGAGGATATCATTGACACACAACACCAATGTGGGAGTTTTGATGTTATCATCACACAATATAATTTTTGACGTCAAGGGCTATAAAAAATAATGCAGTCTAGGGCTGAAAAAATTATTTTAAAAATATTTAATATTAAATTTTGACATTACTTTTCTTGCGTTCTAAACTATGTAAAATTTGATTACTTGGTTGGAGCAATTTTCACCTTCAATTCATTTTCACGTGGCAATTTGACATCTCATTTAGATGCTATAATTGAGAATAAGAATTCTATTTTTTTCCTTAGCCAAACTGAGTTTTGTCTCTTGTTTGCATTATGTTGATTTGTACTTTTGAGAGTTTTTCTTCTTCTTTTGTTTATAGCATTTTGAGTTTAATTTTTGTTTTTCTTTTAAGTGATATTGTAACATTTTGCAGTTCAATGTATAAAAATGTATTTTAGGTTGTAAAGAAATACCTAAGAAGAACCTAAAAAATAAGAAAAAAGAAACACTATACTCTAACAAAGACACAAAATAAAAGCAGACATGAGCTTAGTCAAATTGACTAGAGCGGATATACTCCTCACTCTGCATCCGAGTTTGAATTCCCTTCTCCATAATTTAAAATAGATTAAAGTAGAATACAGTTTGTATCAAAAACCGAAAAAAGACACAAAATAAAAGTGAGAGCTACACCATCCTATTCCACCCTCTAATTGGATGGCAATCCAATCATTTGGCTTCATTGTGTTGGCCTCTCTCTACTGTGTCGTTTTGTTGCTGTCCAGCATTTCCTCTAGATCTTAAGCTGTAAGCCAATTATCCAACCAAAAGAAAAACTTTTATTCTATTGGGGCTAATAGGAACGGCTAGTCTCTTTTATTGAATTGAATAATAAAAATATTGAAGCTTCTAGAGAGGCTTTGAGTTTGAGGTGCCCTAAATGCCGCCAACCTTGTCCTTTGTGTGGCTTAGATTTGATTACATATTAAAAGTTATCTATACTAAATGATTTGCTAATTAAGATTTATGAGATTCTAATAAGGTTGTTGATTTTATTAAAAAAATAAAGAAAGAATGGAAAGAATTATTAGACTAATGTGGCTAGTTAGCCGCCAACCTTAACCTAATTCACAATTTTGGGCAACACATTTGTTTAACTTCAACTACCATTTTTCTTTAATAATGAAAAGAAGTCGTACTCTTAACTTAACTTAATTAATTTTCGGAAAAAATATTTGAATGTGGTGGGGTAAGAACTCTTAACCTAATGTAATTCATTTTAGAGAAGAGGAAAATATTTGAAGATGGGTTTGTTAGAGTGGATAAAATTCAACATTGGGAAATTAGAGAAGTTTCCTATTCGTTATATGCGTGAAAGTTAGACATATGTTATGTGGAATTCGCCCATTAAAGTGGATCTAGAAGCTCGTCTAGCCTAGGGTAAATAGAATGGCTCAAGAACAAATTCCTAACTTCCCGATTCATGACTTCTCCCGTCCCAAGTAAATAAACATTTCATAAAAGTTAATCCTAAAAGACTTGCAGAACCTCTCAAGAAAAAAGGAAGAATTATGGGAAAACAAACAGATACCTAGTGCTCTGCTCATTATGCTTGGATGATGAACAAACTGACCAGCACAGAAAACAACTTCTTTGGACCCAACAGGACACTTTCCCATTCTGGACAAACACACTGCCATCCCTATCAGGCTTTCATGTGGTCAGGGACTTTAGGTCAGGCGCAAAGTAGAAAAACCTATAAAAATAATTTCCTACTTTCGACAAATTTTCTTATTAGGGACTTCGACCAAAATTATTACACGGGGCCACACAAAAATGTGTGATTTCCTATTATCTAACAACATTCTCTATCCAAATAATCTAGTGGAATGTTGTGGGAATTTACTAGTGAACGTATATACGTATATTTTTGCATATTTTATGTATTTTTTTTTATGTACTATTGAAAAAAGAACCTACAAAAAAGAAAAAAAGAAGAAAAAAAGAATTATAAGTTTTATAAAATTTCATAAAATTTCACTGTATATTTTTAAAAAATTTACCGAATAATATACATACATATTATACCCGTCTTGTATTTTACAGTTACTTATATTAGTTAATTAGAAACTTTAAATCTACACCCAAAAAATTAAACTTTTCTTTCAAAAATTGTTAACATTTTATTTAATTTCGAATTAAAATTTTAATTTTTTAAAAAAGGTACCTATTTTCAATATGATGACCATTCAACTTTATTTATAACTCACGACCACATGTTATATTGTTTCGATTAATTTGAATTAGGTCAAATGGTTAAAAATATTTACCCTTGTATTCGAGATTTAGATTCAATTTTTTTATTTCTCAGTATCATTTGTATATTAAAAACAAAACAAAACAAAAAAGACATGTGAGCACGGGAATAGGATTTTCTCTCTCCCATAAAATTCTCATATTTTGGACTGTCCAAATAATTACCAAAGCTTTTTTGGTGCAAAGCGAAATTGGTGATCCCACCCCACTTGGGGTACCAAACTTTACTAATGGTACAAGGTCACCCCAAACTTTAGGTGGCATCCATCCATGTGACAATAATGCAGACTTCTTTTTTCGGTCGGACAATAATGAAGAAATGTAGTAGACACCGACATACATGCATGATACAATCTGAGACCAGAATATTCAAAATCCCTAAATTCATAATGCAGCTAGAGATAAGAAATGAATCTTTCTTTTTTGGGGTCGTCCTAAGATCGCACTTGAAAATAATGTCTTCAAATATATTTTCGGTTTTATACGCGACAAAATCATGAGAGGACACTTCCCCCAAACTAATCCATAATCGGTGAGGAGGAATTGAATTGAGGAGTTGTACTGATTCCCTATAATTTCCTATTTCAGCAACGATTTTTATAAATAGTTATCGCACTTAGTTTTCACTTTTCTTTTTAGTCTCGAGATATTCGTCTCCACTTTATTAGAGGAGATTCTAAGTTCTAATTTTGTGACCACCAATTTTTTCAATACGAAAAACAAGAAAGATGAAAATTGTCTCTCACCCACCGGGCATACTAATTATATATGTTTTTTTTCACAAAAATTCTCTCCCCAACGGACTCTAAATTAATCCCCCTCAACCCTTTTTAGGTCGACACTAACAACAGAAAAAATTCACTAAATAATTTCAGAGTGGTCCATGAACATGATGAGTCATCACTGAGCAGCACCCAGTAGATCATAACCACTAACCCGGGTCGCATTCATATCGAAGCAATGTGTTATAATATTTTATTCAATATGGTGAGGGGAAAATAGTTTTTGGACTTATTTGGGAAAATAATAATAAATAAATAAATAAATAGGTTCAAAAACTTAGAGATACAGTTAAGTCCCTGGTCGTCACATCTTCAATGATCCTCGCACAAGGTTTGAGAGATCTTGCCTAGTAAAACAACATTTTCATAACGCACAAAAAGGAAATAATATTGTTCTTTATCAGAAAAACAAAATCCATTATTTGACTCACCTAAATTCTTTCTGCTAAAAATAAATATATTAGGATTCTTAAAAAAATTATATATATTAAGATTTTATAATGTCCCCGATGAGATCTGTCCCGGTTAAAAATAGCTTTGATTTATAAATTAATGATCTCGTATTCGAATCTCCGTAATACCTTCGTAGTGTGTGTGGGAGAAATTCTCCTATTATTATTGTAGCTCACCGCAATTCTATCTTTCGAAAAGAAAATGATTAAGAACGGTTAGATGAGAGCTTCTCAAGTGTACTTTATTTTCACACTCCAGTTTTGTCTGTTTGCTTGCACCCATTTATTTGTTTTTGTATTTTATTTTTATTTTTTGTTGATTGAATTACCAGAACACAAAATCAGAGAAATGAGAGCAAAACGTTTGGTGATTACAAACCCAAAAGAGAAAAGAAAACTTTGTAACAAAAAGAAGTTAGATTTGTGTGGACTTTTATAAACATAATAACTAAGAATAACTAAGAAATCTTATCTTTTCCAGAAGGGAAAGTTTCTAAGCTCTTTGAACCAATTTCCAGTCCCAAAGAACATGAACCTCTACATGAAGGTAACTAGCTAGCTATATATATATGTGAGAGAGAGAGAGAGAGAGAGAGAGAGAGAGAGAGAGAGAGAATTACTGAGCTTGTGTATATGCAGACATACCTTTGCTTTAATTTATACACCAGTAATTTGGCTCTTGAGAGATGACCAGAAGACTTCTTCTTCCCAAACCACAGGAAAGCAAACAACTCAACTGATCTCTCAGGAAAGAAGCTTGTTTCCCTTCTCTGTATGAAAGGAGGCTGTTATCTACAGTACAGATAGATGATGGCTCTTTTTTTTTGTTCTTTTGGGTCAGAAAAGGCTTTTGCTCAGCTTGGTTGTGTTGCTTTTGAGAGAGAAGTGGCTGGGCTTTAATATTACTGGCTTTTTATAAAGGTAGAAACCTGGAAGAAGCAGTACAAGTCTCTTTCCTCACACCATGCGTGATTTAACACAATTTTGACACCTAGCATTTGGCTTCTCTTCTATGCTGGCATGTATTCTTTAACTAAGGGCTTTCCTTTTCTTCTCTGTATTAAATTAATTAACAGTGGACAGACACCCTATGGTTGTTTAGATGTAATTTTTTTTTATTAGCAATGGAAGAAGAAAAAGCATCTTCATTTAAAATATACACATGAGAAATTTGAGTGACAATTTTATGTTAAATATTTAATTTAAATTTATTTTAGCTAAGAAAGGACAATCTCATTGTAATCCTTGTATTTAATTTGAATTTCTTCATTATGATATTACTTTTTATATTAAGTTTGATTTGTATAATGGCAAGATGCATCGTGGGATTTTTTTTTTTAAATTTAAAAAAGGAAATAAAAGATTCAAAATTGAACATTTTTCATCATTTACACAAAGAAATACCAACCTTTTAAAAGAAAAAAATTGAAAGAGAAATACAAATAAATTATGACTTAGTTAGAATTTTTTTTTTTACACAAGCGATATTGAGGTAGGGGATTTCACTACTAAAAAAATCCCCTTGCGCGACCAAACTTTGCGCGACGAAACAAAATTCGTCGCGCAAAGTGACTCTGCACGACAAACACAAATCATCGTCGCGCAAAGTCTTACGCGACTCAGTTTTGCGCAACGAAAAACAAATCGTCGCACAAAGTGACTTTGCGCGACAACAAAGAATCGTCGCCAAAAGAAACTTTGCGCGACGAATAATAGAATTCGGTGCACAGAGTTTTGCGCGACGAATAGTGATTCGTCTCGCAAAGTATTTACAAAATTAAATAATAATAAAAATAATTTTTAAAAATTTTTGGATGCCTTTGCGCGACGAAATAATAATCTTCGTCTCGCAAAGTCTTTACTAAAATTTAAAAAAAAATTAAAAATCTTTGGATGACTTTGCGCGACGAAAAAATAATCTTCGTCTCGCAAAGTCTATACTAAAATAAAAAAAATAAAAAAATAATTTTGTTAGAAAAATATATTATTGTAGTTCAGATTGGGTTTTTGTTAGAAAATATATATTTTAAATTGATGATCAAATTGGTTCATTGTATTCATATAGGGTCAAGGAATGTAGCTGTAAAAAAAATCAAAATCGGAGTTAAAATAATCGTTGAATCGTGATTTTTGTTTATAACCATCGAAAAATTTTGTCTCATTACATGATCTCTTAATGTTTATTTTTTTCAATTTTTGGGGTATACGATCTCGAAGTATAAACAAACAAGTTTGACGGTTGGATCGTTGAAACTGGTTTCATAGAATACATATGCTATTAAAACAATATATTCACTAACAATTAAGAGTTTATTTATACTTTTGTTAAATATAACATAAGATTTTGTGGTATCCACTAGTGTAAATATTTTAAATTGACGATCGAAGTGGTTCATTGTATTCATATAGGGTCAAGGAGTGTAGCTGTAAAAAATCATCAAAATCAGAGTTGAAATAACCGTTAAATCGTGATTTTTCATTTATAACCGTCGAAAAGTTTTGTCCTATTACTTAATCTCTGAATGTTTATTTTTTCCGATTTTTGGCGTATATGATCTCGAAGTGTAAATAAACAAATTTAACGGTTGGATCATTGAAACTAGTTTCGTAGAATGCGTATGCCATGAAAACAATATATTCACTAACAAATAAGAGTTTATTTATACTTTTATTAAATATAACATAAGATTTTGTGGTATCTACTAGTGTAAATATTTTAAATTGACGATCGAATGTAATCATTGTATTCATATAGGGTCAAGGAGTGTAGCTGTAAAAAATCATCCAAATCAGAGTTGAAATAACCGTTAAATCGTGATTTTTCGTTTATAACCATCGAAAAGTTTTGTCCTATTACTTAATCTCTGAATGTTTATTTTTTCCGATTTTTGGCGTATATGATCTCGAAGTGTAAACAAACAAATTTGACGGTTGGATCGTTGAAACTAGTTTCGTAGAATGCGTATGCCATGAAAACAATATATTCACTAACAAATAAGAGTTTATTTATACTTTTATTAAATATAACATAAGATTTTGTGGTATCTACTAGTGTAAATATTTTAAATTGATGATCGAATGCAATCATTGTATTCATATAGGGTCAAGGAGTGTAGCTGTAAAAAATCATCAAAATCAGAGTTGAAATAATCGTTAAATCGTGATTTTTCGTTTATAACCATCGAAAAGTTTTGTCCTATTACTTAATCTCTGAATGTTTATTTTTTCCGATTTTTGTCGTATATGATCTCGAAGTGTAAACAAACAAATTTGACGGTTGGATCGTTGAAACTAATTTCGTAGAATGCGTATGCCATGAAAACAATATATTCACTAACAAATAAGAGTTTATTTATACTTTTATTAAATATAACATACGATTTGTGGTATCTACTAGTGTAAATATTTTAAATTGACGATCGAATGCAGTCATTTTATTCATATAGCATCAAGGAGTGTAGCTGTAAAAAATCATCAAAATCAGAGTTGAAATAACCGTTAAATCATGATTTTTCGTTTATAATCGTCGAAATGTTTTGTCCCATTAATTGATCTCTTAATGTTTATTTTTTCTGAATTTTGGTGTATATGATCTCGAAGTATAAACAAACAAGTTTGACGGTTGGATCGTTGAGTAGCTTTAAATTTATTTATTTTGTACGTATAACACTTAAGAAATTGAATAGTATATGTATTTATTACGAGCTTTAAATATTTTTTAAGACTTTGCGCGACCAATTGGTATTTCGTCGCGCAAAGTATACTCTCAAAATTTGGGCGTGTACCAAAAATGGGAATTTTTTTAAAAAAAATTTTCGACTTTGCGCGACCAATATATAAATATTCGTCGCGCAAAGTATACCCTAAAAATTTGGCGGGCACCAAAAATGGGATTTTTAAAATAAAAAATATTTCGACTTTGCGCGACGAATATATAAATATTCGTCGCGCAAAGTATACTCGAAAAAATTGACTGGCACCAAAAATGCGATTTTTAAAATAAATAAATAAAATTTCGACTTTGCGCGACCAATATATAAATATTCGTCGCGCAAAGTATACTCGAAAAAATTGCCGGGCACCAAAAATGCGATTTTTAAAATTAAAAAAAAAACATTTCGACTTTGCGCGACCAATATATAAATATTCGTCGCGCAAAGTATACTCTAAAAATTTGGCGGGCACCAAAAATGGACGCGGGATTATTTTGGTCGCGCAAAAGTTTGGGGGACCAGATATTCGTCGCGCAAAACTGAAAAAATTTGGCGGGCACCGAAAATGGGAATTTAAAAAAAAAGTTTTTTAAACACTTTGCGCGACCAATATATTGTTTCGTCGCGTAAAGTGATTCGTTCTTTAAAAGCAAAATAACTCCTCCACCATTTTCTCAATGTCTTCTAAATCCTACCATTTCTCTCTTTCCCACTCCCCAAATCCTACCATTTCTCTCACACTCACTCCTCTCACTTAATCTCTCATCTCTCTCTTCACTATCTCTCTCTCTCTCTCTCTCTCACTCACTCTCTCATCTCTCTTTTCATCATCTCTCACTCTCACTCACTCTCTCATCTCTCTCTCACTATCTTCTCTAATTCTCTCACACTCACTTCTCTGTAAATTTTAAATTTTTTTCATCAATATGTGTTTTTGGAGTTAGTTTTGAGTTTATGCCAATTATTTGTCATTATTTTATGTTATTGTTTTGTTATTTGACAATATTTGTTTTTTTTTTTTTTGTAGGGAATTGTTGAGGCTTTGATGGCTAAAGTTGAGGATTTGATATAAGAGGCTTGTAGATTTTATTATTGTACTTTGTTAATTTAAGTGTACATTTTGAATATTATGTATATTGGATAATTTGACCACTATTTTTCTTATGTAATTTTATTTTGAATATGTCAATTTAAATTAAAGTAATTAAGAAAAATAAAATCATACAATTAAATTAAATTTAAAAAAATTAATATAATGAAATTGATATAAGAGAAATAATAAAAAAAATGTCAAATACCTTGCGCGACAAAATATTTCGTCGCGCAAACTATTAAATTAGTTTATTTTAGTTTAAAATTTTCAAAAACAAAAATTAAAAAAAATGAATATTTCGTCGCGCAAACATTTGCGCGACGTTAACATTCGTCGCTCAAAGTACACTTGCGCGACATTAACTTTCGTCGCGTAAAGGAGATATTATTCGTCGCGCAAAGTATATAATATTCGTCGCGTAAAGTAATTAATATTCGTCGCGCAAAGTGTCTTTGAGCGACGTTAGTGTTCGTCGTGCAAAGTTATTATCATTCGTCGCGCAAAGTATCTTTGCGCGACGAATAGTAAACTTCGTCGCGCAAACTTACGCGAGACGAGTTTTGCGCGACAGAACTTGCGCGACCAAAAGTTCGTCGCTCAAACTTTGCGCGACAAAATTGTACTTTGCGCAACAAACTTATTTCGTCGCGCAAAGTGTTTTTTGTAGTAGTGTTTGAACACAAAACCTCGGGTGTAGGGGTAATTATTCTTAACCACTTGAGTTACAACCCCTTACAAAAATGTTAAATATTTATGTGTATCTAGTAACAGGTTTATGTTAATGTAAATAACTATTATTGGCAATTACGAGATACAATAAATTGTTTACTTAACACATTGCCAAACAAAAAATTTAAAACATTTCTTGAACTTTAAATTGCATCCATTTTTTGAAGCAAAAAACCCTAGCCGCACCCTAGTCCTCTTTCTCCTTGCCAACAACCAACCGCAAGGAAGCTAAGGCGGGAGATGGCCATTACCCCTCCTTCCCTCCGCACATCTTCCCCTTCCTCTCCTCATCTACCCATCTTTTTCTCTCATCTTTTTCCTTCCTCTTATCCTCTCTTCTCCTCCCCTTCCATTCCCTAGATAGTCTATATCTGTTTGGATCTAGGTTTGTTTGTCTGTTTGTTTTATTTGGTTGTTTTTGTAGTGTTTTAGGTGGCTAGGGTTGTCTTTGTTTCAGGGTATCACAACTCTCCCGAGGAGAGACACAATCCATCGTCACTAAGGGCTTTCCTTTTCTTCTCTGTATTAAATTAATTAACAGTGGACAGACACCCTATGGTTGTTTAGATGTAATTTTTTTTATTAGCAATGGAAGATGAAAAAGCATCTTCATTTAAAATATACACAGGTGAGAAATTTGAGTGACAATTTAATGTTAAATATTTAATTTTAATTTAGTTTAGCTAAAAAAGGACAATCTCATTGTAATCCTTGTATTTAATTTGAATTTCTTCATTATGATATTACTTTTTATATTAAGTTTGATTTGTATAATGGTAAGATGCGTCGTGCGAAATTTTTTTTAAAATTTTAAAAAGGAAATAAAAGATTCAAAATAGAACATTTTTCATCATTTAAAAGAAAAAAATTGAAAGAGCAATACAAATAAATTATGACTTAGTTAGAATTTTTTTTTTTTTTACACAAGTGATATTGAGGTTGGGGATTTGAACACAAAACCTCAGGTGCAAGAGTAATTGCTCTTAACCACTTGAACTACAACCCCTTACAGAAATATTAAATATTTATGTGTATCTAGTAATAGGTTTATGTTAACGTAAATAACTATTTTTGGCACAATTACGAGATGCAATAAATTGTTTACTTAACACAATGCCAAACAAAAAATTTAAAACATTTCTTGAACTTTAAATTGCATCCATTTTTTGAAGCAAAAAACCCTAGCCGCACCCTAGTCCTCTTTTTCCTTGCCGACAACCAACCGTAAGGAAGCTAAGGCGGGAGATGGCCACTGCCCCTCCTCCTCTCCGCACATCTTCCCCTTCCTCTCCTCATCTACCCATCTTTTTCCTTCCTCTTATCCTCTCTTCTCCTCCCCTTCCACTCCCTAGATAGTCTATATCTGTTTGGATCTAGGTTTGTTTGTCTGTTTGTTTTGTTTGGTTGTTTTTGCAGTGTTTTAGGTGGTTGGGGTTGTCTTTGTTTCAGCAGCGGCGACAGTAGTGATGATGGATTGTGTCTCTCCTCGGGAGAGTTGTGATACCTGGTGGCTAATGTTTTGTCTCTGTTTCGACAGTAGCGATGCTGGTCGTAGTTGTTGGGATGTGGTGCTCTTCTCTACTCTGCGCCAATCGAAGAACTATGCTTGGTCATAGGAGGTTTTCTTTGTCAGATTCTGAGTTGAAGTGGAGTGTTTCTCAAGGGTCCTTTTACTATTGTTTTTGTGTTACTCCTCTGTGTTCTCTCCTGGTTTCTACTATGGTATGCCTTGCAGTTTGTGTGCGTGTCAAATGACTATGATTTTGGTCATAGAAGGCTTCTTTTGACAGTTGGTCATAGATGGCTTCAAAGGACTATGATTCTGAGGTCCTCTCATGTTGGTTTACTATTTGGGCTCGTTTGTGAGTGATTTTGAATGGGTCAATAATCACTTTCATGGAGAAGTGCTTCTCAAAATCACTTCCAAATGAGCCCCTAGCTAACCTAATTGCTTGGACTTAATTAGTACGAGAGTTTGATTATATGAGTGGGTCCCACTATATAATATTTGTTAGAAGGACTTATGTTACATGTTGATCATTTGAATTAAAATAAACTAATAATTCACTGGATCAGTCATCCCTCTACCAACTAGCAAATTGAGCTAAAAAAAGTTAAGAGAACATAGTAAGGGAAACTAAAGTAAAAAGGATCTCTTTTTTGTTTGGTAATATTAAAAAAAGATAGTATAGTGGTTACTGTATGTGTTTCTTCCTAAACCATTTGGCTGCATCCTTAATACTGTTTAGCATATGTAGTTGATTCCACTAAGTGCGGTTGCTTTTATAATTTTCTATGGATAACATTGTGGTAATCGTGTGCTATGCCAACGAGAAAGGTTCAACACTTTTGGGAAAGCTAGCCACTTGCAAATTTTCATTAGTAAAACGTAGAACGAGAAACATGTTTAAGATTTAATAACCAAATTTATTCAACAAGAACTGATCACTTTATGCGTCAACATTTTAGTTGTTAATAATAAATAATGTTTAAAGTGGACTCAAATTTGAATAAATAAAAATGATTTGGTGAATAAAATGTGCCGAACATATTTGGCATTCCTAGGACTATTAGTTTTAATTAGACTTAGTTCTCGTTTGACATTGCTTATTTGGGACAAAAATCACTTATTTTCACAATTTTAACTTTCTCATCCCATTTGGTAAAAGAAGATATAAGTACTTTTTTGGAGAAAATTAATGTGACTCACCGTGATCTCCAAAAATCGCTATAGCACTCATCCGCCAATTGCAAGGATGAGTGGTGTAACACGACCTAATTGGAGGACAATGGTAACAATTTTTGGAGATAATTCAGAGGCTATTCTACAATTAAACCCTATTACCCTCAATATATTTAGAAAGGGGAATTTCTCACACACCTCTAATGGCTAGACCCCGTTGACCTAACTACTTTAATTTTTAATTTTTAAGAACAGTGGTTAGTACTACTTCCTATAGGCCAAAAGCATTTGGATTTTGGATAGTTGCATGTGCAGTTGGATCAACATTTATAATTTTCTTCTCACCCAACAGCTAAAGTGAACGAACATGTGGATTTTGGATAGTTGCATGAGCAGGTAATTGAATCACACTATAATTGCTATATTTAAATTACTTGAAGTTGGGCGGTTGCTGGAGATTATTCATGTCTTAAAAATTTAGGTAATTTCAGATGGCAAGAATAGCCAAATTATTTAGGCTTTTATACGGATTAGCTAAATAATTAGGAGGTTAATTATTACATTAATTGGACAAACCCACCAAATTAAATTTAGAAATTGGAGTAGTTTGTGGAAGAAACTCAGCAAAACAGAACAGGTGCCAGCTATAATATATACAAGGACACTCTGATATCATTATAAGCTCAAATTAATAGCCTCTTAATAGCCTCTTATGGTTATCATTATCATGATTCCATTAATATTGTCTATTTGCATGTGAAGTGTGGGATTGATTTTCCTCCCTAGGGAATATTTGTCCCAAGATCCCTTCTTCCTCTTCGCTTCTCATTCTCCCTGTAAAACAACACGGAGTGAAGCATGACCTAAACAATC
The DNA here is from genome assembly GCA_005406145.1 of Prunus yedoensis. NCBI lineage: Eukaryota > Viridiplantae > Streptophyta > Magnoliopsida > Rosales > Rosaceae > Prunus > Prunus yedoensis. The sequence goes on from BJCG01000136.1 coordinate 74,491, forward strand.
GATGATGGAGCCAGAAAAAAATAGAGGGTATGTGATACATTATGTAGAATGTCACTAGCTTATATTACATTACGTAGAATGTAAGGGCCTTTATTAGAACAACCATATTTAAAAATATGTATGTTTATAACCGTACATATGTTGATGCAAAAGAAAGAAAAAGAAAGCTAGACCTTCTTCTTTTTTTTTTTTCTTTTTTTTTTCCACAAGAAACAATAAAAATGGAATTACTCTCAGGTGATGGCAACAATCGTAGCAGAGGCAAGCAATCCCATTCAGAGGCACCAGAAAATTTTGTAGCAAAACCCTAACAAGTTACTGTTGAGCCATGAATCGTATACTAGTCCTCTTGAAAAATTTCTGACTCTTGACTTGATTATGGTATATATGAATTATGGTGTACTTGCTGTAATTTCAGTAAATCCGTAATATTTAGTTACCTTGCAAGTACCGTACATACAATAATTTTCAGTACGTAAAGGACGATGGCTACTAGATATATGTCTTATCATATACTATTTATTTGCTTTTAAGCTGTTTGAGACCCAACAAAAGATCTACAACATAGTGGCTACGAAACTTCGACTTGCTACCTCAACGTACAGAAAAATTTAGTTGTAACGGGAATAGTATTATTTTGTTATCTTGAATTAATAATAACGTTATATTACTTAAAAAAATTATCATGTATATTATAGCATTATTAGCCAAAACTAATAAAATAATGTTATACCAAAATTTCATGCAAGTATTTCTCACATATTAGGGATTCAGGATAATTTCAACCATCAGAAGGAAACTTAGCAGACAGCAGAGAAGGCAGCAACATTTATACATTTTAATTCTGGAAAATGCAAGGTCGGATGGGCCCCACTAATCACCAGGTGTCATAACCCTTAGCAGAAGAAACAACACATCAGTACTGGACAAACTAGAAAGTGAAGGAAATTAATATTGGGGACCCATTTGCAGAAAATTTGACCTCGCATTTTATACAAATGGACATAGAGGGAACTAATTATGGTGTGAAAAATTGATTAAAGTGGCTCAAAGTTGGAAGAAAATCATATAAGGGAGGAAAATTCCAATTAAATGTCAATTGTGGCGCTATGAAAAGAAGGAAGGCGTATTGTTGGAATTTTCTAATTGGTTGAGGAAGTTTAAAGCAATTATGATTATGTCAAGATTTGTATTTAATTTAATGTTTTATTTTATATTTTGAAGAATAAGTTATCTATTAGGGTATTATTTTCCTAATATAATTTTAGCTATGATTTTTATAATTTTCTTGTTAGTTAAGTTTAGGAATATTCAAGAACCTAGGGTTTCCTACGATATCACAGTTTCTTTGTTTTCAATTTAAGCCAACTCATGATGCTGTATTTGTCAGTTTATTCATCTTATTTTCAATCAATATATTTGAGGTTTACTCAATTTCTCTGGTGGATTCCAGTTCGTTGGTAGATTCAACATTGTTACTTGTAGGGTTATCGTTCGATTTCCTTATCCCTTATATCTCGCTACGTCAGTTGGTATCAGAGCAGGTTTTGTGTGACTCGAGGTAGCTCCAATGACTCGTCCAGACAAAAGAGATAGGACCTGTGGAGACGGGGAACCAATCACTCTTAGAGAACTTGATGTTGTAGTTGTTCCATACGTCATGGGGAGTAATTGCATCGAAGGCTTTCTCCAATGGGTTGCAGACGTAGAGGATATATTTGATTCAATAGCAATCCTAGAGGAGAATATGGTGAAAATTGTTGCGTCTCATTTAGAAGACGATGTCGCTTCTTGGTACAGTACATAGAATAATTTTCAGTCGTTATAGGTTGATGGCTGCTAAATATATGTCTTATCTTATCATATACTATTTATTTGCTTTTTGGCTGTTTGAGACCCAACAAAAGATCTACAACATGAGGCTACGAGACTTTGACTTGAAGCCCTCATATACCGAAAAACTTAACAACGGTATAGTAATATTTTATTATCTCCGATTAATAATTCTATGTCACTTAGAAAAATTATCATGTACTTATATTTGGAATTCATGATAGTTTCAACCTGCAGAAGGAAACTGAGCAGACAGCAGAGGTCAGGCAGCATTTGTACATTTTAATTATGGAAAATGCATGGTCGGATGGTCCCCACAATCAGCAGGTGTCATAATCCCGAGCAGAAGAAACAACAAATCGGTACCGGACAAACTAGCAAGAGGAAGGAAATTAATATTGGGGACCCATTTGCAGAAAATTTGACCTCGCATTTTATACCAACGGACATAGAGGGACCTTCAGATTTCAGGGTGAAAGCCTCGGAAAAAGGCTTCGAGCCATGTATTCCGACGAAATGCTATTGATTTTAGGAGGACGACAGACGTACTCACGATCTACTAAAAGGGAAGTAGCTTGATTTGTTCGAATCCAATTCGTTAGATATGAAATGTTATTGATGTCGGCCAAAGGCTTTGTGGAGCCCGACAAAAAAGTACGAACACCTTTCATGTGCCCAAAATGTAGATCTTTTATAATTGCTTATTAATGAGTGGCCCAAATTCAAAGATCAGAGAACTTCTGACTAGAATTTGTTGGTGGCGATTTGCAAGTGTGCAGATGTTTCTTGAATACGCTGCGGTTAGGCAGCACGTCGTTTTATTAGTGTTTCTCGCGTGAAAAATGAAACTTTCATTTTCTAGAGAAAACAAGAAGAATTCTTACGTACCCTAATGCTTGAGGAATTTGAAAATTATAGAATTTAAAATGATGAGGTGTGAAGTTCTAAAAATTGTGATGGCAGCGACAAGACCGTGAAAATGATATTGCTGATGGTCATGGCAATGTGGAGGTCTGCGGGGATGGTGGTGGTGGGATTGGCTGTGAGATGGTATGACGTTTTTATCATGTAGAATTTCTCCATTTCTTTATTTATGAACCCAAACAAGAGATGTAGAACCTGTCAATTTAAAAATTTAGGTTTATGTCCAAATTCAAGTTCACATGGTTAGAGATGTAGTACAGTGACGTTTTAGTGTAGTGACACGGTGTTACTGCCACCTATTCTTTATTTTTATGAATAAGAGTATGAGTTCATATTTCACGGACGTTAGTTGTTAAATAAACATAAAAAAGAAAACTTAGAGATATAGTCAATTAAAATTTTGGAGTATTTTAACCACTAGTCCAACAATATAGACATTGAGCATTGGAGATATAAAAGAAATTTATTCTTAATTAGAGACAAATTAACAAAATAAAATATTAATTGTGTTGTCAATTATGTTTCTTAATATATTACAGTTTTTTATTTGTATATAGCAGGGATAATCTCGTCAGATTTATATTATTAACATGAGTCAACATGATTAATGGTTACACTCTTCTTGTGTTGTCACGCAATACAATGAGGAAAATGACAGACGTGGCCAATTGAGTTCGTCCCCTTACACCTAAGTTCTTCCCTTCTTGTATAGTAGATTAATTTATAGTATTTAAATTATCGCTTAGTATAAAACAAAAAGTAGTGAAGAAAACATTTCTTATACACAATTTACAACAAATCAATTATTTAATCACTAAATTGTGTATTACAATAAGTCTTACTATTAAAATTTGAGAAATTTGTGGCTCACAGAAGATTTCATAAGTACGCCCTTGAGAGGTGCACACACATAGCCAATAACACATATGTTGTCAACTACCTTCGCTAGTCTCTCTTGTGTCTTTTATTTCTACATGTGACTACATTTAAACCATTGAAAAGGACTTTTCTCCAACTTCAATGTTTGCTAGCGTGGTTCAATAAAACAAATGTTTGATGGTGTTGACGGTGGTTTTGGACTGTCAAAGCCAGAGCTTTCACTGGGTTGGGTAGAGGCAGCGGGTCGCCTCCTCTCTCTGCTTGGAAGTGGTCTGAACAGAAGGACAAAATATTGGTCATCCAAAGGCACCAGTGTGGTACCAATCAATCCTTCTCTAATGAAAAAGTTAAGGCAAAGTTAGGAAAGTAAGGAGAGTGTTTAAGCAGGGTGTCTGGTGACCATTGGATTGAGAAAAAAAAATATAAGCTAATCCACACCATTCAATTTGGGGTAACATGAAAACCTCTTATTATAGGTTAAATTTAAAATACATTTAGTAACAAGGGTGGAACGAAGAATTTTTCAATGGGTGGGCTAGCTTAAGTTCTTAGCTTAAAATGTAATGATTATTTTTTGGGCTTCTTAGATCCAAGTCCAAAATGATTAGCTGTCATTGGGTTTAGTCCACGCGTTTTTGGTTTTAGATGGAGGTCCTTTGACATTTATTACTTTTTTTGTTGTATCGATTTTACCCTTTGAGGTAAATAAGGAAACACATTTAAAATCTAAATTTAATGCATTATTTCCTTGTAATTGAATTTCTTAATTTAAAATTAGAATTCTTTCCTTGATAATATTTACCTAATATATGGATAAAATACAATTTAATCAATGAAAAGTAAAGACCCACAGATTATACCAATCAATCAGACAAGCACCCACATGAAATTATGTACTTGACATACAGGTAAATAGTGGTATTATTAGCAACGAAAAAAACTTAGTGATAAATCGTGTTACCTATAAGTTAGGAACCTAAATTAAAAGACTGCATATAAGTTAGGAACATAAATTAGAAGACTACCTATAAGTTAGATACAAAAATAAACAAATAAAAATTGTATGTTACCTATAAAAAAAAAATATACATAAAATACTATTATACATTGTCGAAAATATGAAAAAACACATATATACCTATGCAAAAGGCAATAGAACAATATACGTACACCATAGGATTTCTACTATATATATCTACAAGAGTATGTAATATACCTCTACCATAGGGTGAACAAAAATTAAAATTGTTACCTATAACTCATGTACTAAACGATGTGTTTGCAAACTGATTTGGTTTTTCCTTGCATGCTTCAAATGATTTGGTTTTTCCTTGCATGTTGAAGTAGTCAAGGATTTCTGTTTGCAAACTGATCTGGTTTTTCCTTGCATGCTTCAATTGGAAATCGTAGAAATGCGTAGGTAGTTGTTTTAGAGGGAAATGCCGTCTTGGATCATTATTGATCCTTCTAGCTGCAAGTAGATCAAGTTCTCTCTCTCAAGTTGAACCCGTTGTGTGTCTTACATTATAAATTTAGCAAATGAATGTCATCATCCATCACTACCTCACTTTGATATGCTCTTGCGTGTGATGTATGTTTCCGTATGCATATAGAGGTACTCAAAGTTCCACAATCAAATGCTTTGGTCGACAATGTAACAACGTAATTTTTGGGATATGTTTGCGATTTTTTTCCTTTTCTATTTAATGACAAACGTTATAAATGGCTAATTATTATCACATAAATTACTATTACCCGATTCAAAGCATAAGGGGCAACATTGGAACAAAAAATGATTTTAAAAAATAAAAAATAAAAAAATTACATCATAAAATATTCAAAAAGAAATATAATCCTATGTGGCACAAAAGTCAAAGGACTTGTATCAAAGTCACCGAATTCGAGGATTAAACCCAACTTATCAATGAAAATTTGGATCTATATCAACTTTTCTATTATTTTTTTTGGTACTTATAGTCTTTCTAGAAATAAAAGTAAATATTAAATTATATAAACCACGCTAGTTCATAGCTCCATGGACTAATTTTCAATAAATTTTAACATAAACCAAACAGGGTTTAACACCATAGTGGATTGAACATCTTTCATATCACACATGAAAAATTGTTTTATGTAAAAATATTGACTAAGTATGAAAAATGGTTTTTTGGAATAATTATTTTCTCAATACAATTTTTGGCGGCTTTTATTCCTCACACATCAAATAAGAAAACTTGATTTTATGGGATTTTAGTATGAAGTATATATTGACTTAATGAGCCATCATTTTTAGCCTAAATCGTATTTTGCACTAAAACCGATTTTTCATATTTTGATTTGGTGGAAATTTGATTTTCTAGTATTTTTATTTGAATCCAAATGGGAGGCACTTCCTTATATACATTGTAAACTTAAGTAAATTGAGTAATATAAAAATAAATAAAAGTAAAAGACAAAGACATTTATTTAAGTGTTGAAAATGGAAATAAGGTAATCTGTACACTTGGAGTGCATCACCATCATCTAAGCAAATGGGCAATTTGAAGAACCTACAAAGATTTTTCTAGTGAGGAAAGGTGTAGCTGCACTCCTTGTGCCTCAATAAGTTCGTCACTGACTGGGCTAAGAAAACTAGTTAAATATATAAGTTGTATATTTTTTTCCTTAAAAAACCACACTGGGCTACAGTGGACTGTAGCCCTTAGTGTGGTTTTGCCCTTGTTTGGTAACTTAGTGTGGTTCTGCCCCTGTTTGGTAAATAAAAAAAATCACGCTAGAACCAAAAAACATACTATAAACCATAATGTGAATTCGCTCTTTGCAATTATTCTTCTCCATTAAAATTCTATCTTGGCTCCTCTTCTTCTCCATTGAAATTCATTTTGTTGGCATTGTCATTGCACTAGCACTATTGAGAGGGCAAGTGCATAGTTCACGTGGTGGTGGCTTTTATTCATGATCTAGGGTTTCGTCAAAACTTCTGTTGTCGTCGTCGTTGGGCTGGTGGAATTGAGGTGATCATTGGACTTGTCATGGTCATCATCTTCACCTAGTGGTGGCTCTTAGATGAGTAAGCCAAACTAAAGAAGAATGCGAAACTGTCCACTACATTGGTAAATATTAAACAAGGATTAAAAGGGTTGTGTTGAGTTTCATAGAGGAGATTATTTTTTCCTTTTATTAGAAGTTCTTCTTTGCTTATTTGTAAATTAACAAAGAAGTATTGGGTTTGAAGAGGCCAATTTTCTTACAGCATCAACTCTCAAGGTTTGGAAATCTCCAGATCTTTATGGTGGAAAAGTGTGAGGCATTTGGCCGTCTCCAGCATTAATTTTCCTACTTAACTTCCCATATTTTAGTATTTCAATTAGGGATGGCAAAAATCCCCGCGGGGGCAAGTCCTTGTCGGGTCCCTAACCTTAACGGGGAGAGATTTCGGGGCCAAACGGGTATCGGGTATAGGGATTCCCGAACTTGAAAAATCCTCAATGGGTATGGGGAGGTCATGAAATTGGTGTCCCCATCCCCCAACCCGACCCGAAAATATATATGTTTATATTTAAATAAATAAATAAATAAATAAATAAATATATATATATATATATATATATATATATATATATATATAGTTATAATATTTATATTTAACCTTAAGTTAACTTCTCTCTCCTAATTCTTCTTAATCTTCTCTGAAATTTCATATTGATGTGATTTTGAATAGTTGAGTTGAACTTTATAGTTAATTTGGATGTGTTGAATGATAATTTAATATGAAACTTAATGTTAAAATGTATTATAAATATTTTTTATGCAAAAAAATTGGAGATTCAGGGCAGGTATGGGGGATAGTCCCCCGATGGGGACTAGGATGGAGATTCCCCGAAACCTATTAAACGGGGATGGGTTCGAGGATGGGGGCAGGGATGGTATTGTCATACCTGGCCCCTACCCAACCCATTGCCATCCCTAATTTCAATGGGGCCTAGACTTTGAAAGTCTGTAATAGGAAAAAAAAAAACAATATTGCCAAACAAGTAGAATGTGTATCGGTACACTGGTGTATCGTAGACGTTGCCCAAGATATAAGGCTTTAGAGGAGACAACTTCCTTTAATCAAGGGGAGAATGTATCTGGTCCATGACCTAATCATGATGAGAGGAGTTGTTTGGCCATGCCTAAGCATGATTAGAAGTGATGATTGTAGGAGGCATTAGCCAAGGCTTGACATGGTTAGGAATGCATTTAATGTATGGTAAACATGGGTAAAAACTTCCCTAGTATCCTTAGTTAACCGAATAGCTGAAACGATTTGGAGATAACCACTCTTGAAAGTAAATTTTCTATAAACCGTTTTTAGCGTCATAATTTCCCTGATTCTAGTCGAATTACATTAAGGATAAAATCAGTAGTTAATGAGTATGATTCTCTTAAATAGCTAAATAAATTTCTATATAATGTATTCAAGTTAGATAAATTTGATGTTTTATATCATTTATTGAGTAACTAAATAGCTAACAAGAGGGCTCTTATTAAAAACACCGTGGTGAAATTTTGGGAAATATTTGACCAAGAAAATAAAAAATTTAGGGGAATATTGTAGAAATATAAAGCAAAAGGCAGAGAATAGTGAAACATTCAAAATACCAGAAAATGCCCTTGATTAATGCAAACATTAAAAATTGAAATTATTAATTAAATGGGGATAATATGATAAATTCACACTTTTTCATATTTAAAAAAATAAAAATTAAAAGAAAAATCAGATAATGGATCCTATTTTTATGGAACATGACTACCCATTATCTTTTTTAATTCTAAAATAAATTTAAACTTTTTCATAAGAAAGTCTTTCGCAGGTATGGAAGTACGTGCAAAGAGGCTAATATTGTATATAAAAAAATAACTTATCGGATAGGGGACAGTTGTCTTTGATGCACACAATTTCGGCCCCATGTACATATTTATACTGTTCACCTTATAAACAGGATCTCATGGATGGGTGTAACAGTTGTCAATATGCAACATTAACTTTGAATTCGGTGGATAATGTGTGCATCATAAAATATTTAAATTCAATGTTCAGCAAATTAAAGGCCAGGGTGGTGCAAGATTCTTTGTTTTATACCCACGTCAATAGAAAACATTGTATGAAGTGATTGCTTTTCTTTCTTATAACACATTTGTATGAATTATATATATATATACAGAGAGCTTCCATTGATGGATCCCTCAAATAAGCTTATTTGAGGGACACCCCTTGTAGGCCCCATTCTGGATTGTATTTCACTAATCCAAACCGTCTATTTTGTAGATATTCATTCAAAGATCATCTCTACAAAAAATCATTTGAATCCGATATAATTTGACCACTCAATTATGTTATTGAAATTTGAGTACTTTCTTGATGCATCGTTGTTCATTGATTTTGTAGGACACAATTGGATATCGAAATGGTTTCCGATTTGTCTAATTTTTTGTAAGGATGATCTATGAATGAAGACCTAAAAAATAGATGGTTTGGATCATTGAGAAAAAAATTGTAGGGTATCCTAAAGGGCGTCCCTTAAATAAAATTATTTGAGGGATCCCTCAATAGAAGGGGACTGTATATATATATATATATATATATATTAAGAGTCTGGGTCAGTACCTGGTATCAGAGCCAAAGTCCTTAGAAGAGTTGTAGTTGTTAAGATTAAGGTTCCAACTAAGTTGTAAGTTTAATTTTCTGGTTTTCTGTCAAGTTTCCTTTACTCACTAGTCATCGAGTTGTCTAGCTGTCAGATAGGCTCGTTAGCCGGTAAGCTAAGGCGTTGAGAGACCTAGGCAGGGACTAGCAACCTTGAATTAGGAGGAGAACAGAAGGAAAGCATAAAACCCAGAATTTTAAATGGCAAGCCTTAGGAGAATCTTGTCTATCCGTTCTTCTGGAGAAGCAAGCTCTAGTAACAGTCCTAGCCATAAAACACTAAGAGTTAAAAACTCTCAAGAAATAATCATGCGGGACGTAGAAAAGGAGTTGTGCAACTGGGATATACCCAGAGTACCCATCACTGATATATACTATAAAGGATCTTTCAAGTTCAGATCCGATTACGCGATTAAAACTGTTGAAAAAACGATATCTGTCATTGATAAAAATGATAGTTTTCAGCTATTCACCCAGAGTCAAATCGACCAGCATCTGGATAGAAAATATAACTATTTGCACATAGGATTGGTGCAGGTAGCAGTGAAACCACTTACCAGAACAGGATTGCCCAGTTCAATCTTGCTTTGCGTAAGAGATGGAAGACATAGAAAGTTCACGGATTCTTTGTTAGGAATTGTTGAGTCAACATTAGGGGAAGGACCGATATACTTTAACTGTTTCCCAAACTTTTCTGTTGCACTCTCCGACGTAAATGTCTTGAAAGCTTTAACATTGAATATTCAAACTCAGGGTTATGATATGGACCCAGGATCCCAAAATCTAGCGGTCATTTATAGGGTTTCATATAAGGTCATGAACACTGTCTGTCCCAAGGCTAAAGATTTAGACAGTAAAGGTGAAACTACCTTGTTCCAAACCAACCTTGAAAAATCAAACGTAGCAGTCCCAAAAATGATAAAGTGGAGTGATATAACCCTACCAGAAAAGTGGATTTTAGATGAGGTAGTCCCAAAGAAGCCCCTTGAAAATCAAGAACCTACTCGGATCTCTCAATTTGCTGATGGAGAGGTAGAAATACAATTCTCCAACGCTAGAAAGACTAGGATTGATCTAGCGCCCTCTAGATCTACCCTAGAACCACATAGGTCGAGTACCTCCTCTGATATAGCTTACGATCTAGACCATGACAGAATGGTCTTGGCAGGTCTTAGGAGAACCCAGGAACATATACAAAGGCCAGCCTACAGGTTTGAACAAACCCTTCAAAATCTAGGAATTAGAAGAAATCCACCTCAACCCGAGCCGTCCTTCTCGGATGTAGAGTTTGAAATAAATATGTTGAAATCCTTTGAAATAGAACACGAAAAGATAAAAAGGAATTATCTGAGTGTTGAAAATGTTAGTAGAAGAATCTGGTTTGAAACAGCCTTTCAGAAGCATAGGCAAGATCATCTCTGGAAAGCCCATACCGCCTTTATGAAAGAAAAGAAATTCAATTGTTTCTTCTTCACGTGGTTAGGTTGGTGTGCTCGGAAATATGACATTCCTGAATATAGGAGTCATATAGAAATGATAGGAAGCCCGTTCACGACTTACACTTCTAAAGATGGGAAGTCAGTAAAAGCCGTACATCCACCCGAGATGGTAATTAAGCAAAAAGATATGATAGCTGCTCCCTACAAAGAAACCACTTTCCTCGATGATAGCGCCAACAATTTTCGCACAGCTAGTAAAGAGGATATAGGCGCAGTTATTCAGCAGAATAATTACACCAACCTGTTTCTACAGTCTCTAGGAAAGCAAGTCACTAGGATTGAAACGTCTGTTTCTGCAAAGGAACAGAAATCCGACCCTGGTCCCTCAGAAACTAAGAGAACCAAAGAAATGAGTAGTCAAGTATTCTTCAAACCACCTCCCTCTTTGGATAGTAAAAATTTTAAGATGGGGAGAACATTGTCAGAAGATGAAAACTTTGTTGACATCCTGGCAAAAAAATTATCAGAAGTAAAATTGTCAGACAAAGGAAAATGTCCTCAAGTGTCAGTACTCACTGAAGGAGAAATAGATGACCTTGAAGCAATGTTTAAAGAAGAACAACCTGAAATTAATAGGTTAACGAATGAAAAGAAATTCACTCAAACTGCTAAAACAAGAAATTACTACCCTAGACCCACGCCAGTAGATTTACAGTTTGAGGAAGATGGAATGTGGAATTCTGCTCAGTATGATGGAAGCTCTATAGTAGAATGGAATATTGATGGTCTGACAGAATATCAGATCATTAATGCAATGAAGCATATGATGATGTACGCTACAGCCTCTAAGATTAAAGGAAATGGAGATAAGAGGGTGGCTGAAGCTATCATCGCAGGCTTTGTAGGACAATTAAAAGGATGGTGGGATTTCCACCTAAGCGACGCGGCAAGAGCCCACATCTTGAACGCCCAGGTGGCCATCGGTCAACAGAATGTATAGGATCCGGTAACTGGGATAATCAAAAGTGAAAACATTTACCAAGAAGATGCGGTAAATTCACTAATTTATACAATTACTCTACATTTTGTAGGAACTACAGAATTACAGCACGACAGGTCTAGAGAACTCTTGATGAACCTTAAGTGTCCAACCTTGTCCCATTTTAGATGGTATAAGGATGTGTTTTATTCTAAAGTATTCACCAGGCAAGACTGTAATGCTGATTTCTGGAAAGAAAAATTTCTTTCAGGATTACCAATTCTATTCGCTGAAAAGGTTAGGAATAGAATTAAAGAGAAAAATAGTGGTATCATTCCTTATGGGTCTTACACCTATGGGGAATTGTCCTCTGAAATCTGCGCAGAAGGATTAGCTCTTTGCACAGATATGAAATTAAGAAAACAGCTTGATAAGCAAAAGGCCCTAGGAAAAAAGGAGTTAGGTGATTTTTGTGAACAATTTGGTTTTGAGCCAATAAAATCATATTCACATAAAACGTACAAGAAAGGAAAGAAATTTGGGGGGCGTAAGACTAGAAAATACGAGAAAAATAAGTCTGAACCTAAGAAGCCATACAGGACTTTCAGGAAAAAGAAATACGCAGGAGAAACTAGCAAAAAGGCTAGTAAAGGGAAAAAAGGAGCTGTCCCAACATGTTATAAGTGTGGAAAAGTTGGGCATTATAAATCTGAGTGCAAAATGAAGGATAAAATCAGTAACCTAAGCATTAGTGAAGACCTTAAGCAACAACTTTGCCAAATAATGCTTAATTCATCTGGTTCTGAACAAGATAGTGATGACGAAATAGCCCAACTAGAAAATGAAGAACTTTTTGAATCAGATACTGAAACTAGTTCAGATAGCGAGGAAGAGTGCGCCTGTCAATTCAAAGATCTGAAAATATGTGTCTTAACAAAAGAAGAAAGTCTGATAGTAGACTTAATTGATAAAATAGAGGATCCAGAAAAGAAAAAAGAAGCTTTGGAGAGTTATATCTCGTTAGCCAGAACCGGACCAAGTAATCCCCAACCGGCCATAAATAATGTAAGACAACCAGTTGAAAACTATAGTTTTAAAACTATAGTAAACAGGATGAATGATAAAATTCATAAAAAGGAACCTACGCTCAACGATCTTCAATGCGAAGTCCATGATGTGAAAGAAGAACTTAGAGAGTTAAAAAATAGGGTTAGAATTTTAGAACTCTATCGTCCTTTTTCAGAAAAGGATACAGAAGAAAAATCTGAGCAATTAGAGTTTGAAAATCTAATGGAGGAATTTCAAGAAAAGCCCGTAACAAGAGAATCCCTACAGGAAGACCAAGTTAATACTATGAAATTTATTAATAGCATAGATAAAGTTATAGCACAGAAATGGTATGCAATGATAACTATTGTTATTAATAAAACCTACAAGTTTACTGTTGAAGGGTTGATAGACACGGGAGCCGATCTTAATTGTATAAATGAAGGTGTCGTACCAACAAGATATTTTCAAAAAACTACCCAAGTCTTGCACACAGCCGTCAATAGTCAAAGAATGGGGATTCAATTTAAATTATCTAACGCTGCTGTGCTCAATCAGGGTATTTGCTTTGAAACCCCGTTTGTCTTGGTGAAAGGATTGAACCAGTCCCTGATATTAGGAACCCCCTTTATTAATATGCTTTATCCTTTCTCTGTCTCCGAAGAGGGGATAAGAACTGAGGTAGAGGGTGAACCTATAGTTTTTAGGTTTTCTCAACCACCCAAGTACAAGTATATTAATGAAATTCACGAAAAAATAAAGAAGAAAGAAAATTATCTATATCACCTGAAAGAAGAATTACAGTACAAAAGGGTAGAGGAACAACTGCAGGATAGTAGGATAAAAGAAAAAATAGAGGAAGTCCAAAAGATGTTTGAAAGCCAAGTTTGTGCTGAAATACCCAATGCTTTTTGGAATAGGAAGAAACACATAGTAGAATTGCCATATGAGCCTGATTTTGATGAAAAGAAAATCCCAACGAAAGCTAGGCCAATCCAGATGAATGCTAGGCTAATGGAAATTTGTAAATCTGAAATTCAAGATTTATTAAGAAAAAGGTTGATTAGGAAAAGCTCATCTCCCTGGAGCTGTTCTGCCTTTTACGTAGAAAACGCAGCAGAATTAGAAAGAGGAGTACCTAGATTGGTGATAAACTACAAACCCCTAAATAAGGCCTTAAAATGGGTTAGATATCCAATTCCTAATAAAAAGGACCTTTTGGATAGATTGAATGAGGCAGTAATTTTTTCTAAATTTGATATGAAATCAGGATATTGGCAAATTCAAATCGCAGAAAAGGATAGGTACAAAACTGCCTTTAATGTCCCCTTTGGACATTACGAATGGAATGTTTTACCATTTGGATTGAAAAATGCTCCCTCTGAATTTCAAAATATTATGAATGATATATTTAATCCTTACACAGCTTTCACCATTGTTTATATTGATGATGTTTTGGTTTATTCTAAATCTTTAGAACAGCACTTTAAACATCTGAATATCTTTTTGAAAGTTGTGAAGCATGCAGGGTTAGTAGTTTCGGCAAAGAAAATGAAATTATTTTCTTCAAAAATTCGTTTTTTGGGACACAATATTAATAAGGGACTGATAGTTCCTATTGATCGAGCAATATCCTTTGCTGAAAAATTCCCTGATGAGATAAGGGACAAGCAACAGTTACAAAGGTTCTTAGGAAGTCTTAATTACATAAAAGATTTTTATAAAAATTTGGCCCAAGACTCAAAATTGCTATACCAAAGGTTGAAAAAGAACCCAATTCCCTGGTCGGAAGAACACACTAAAGCAGTGAGGAGGTTGAAAACTAAAGTCAAAGAACTTCCTTGCTTAGCCTTAGCCAACCCCGAAGCCTTCAAAATAGTGGAAACAGATGCTTCAGAAATTGGGTATGGAGGAATCCTAAAACAGAAGGTCAATAATTCAGAGCAATTGGTTAGATTCACTTCTGGAGTTTGGAAACCAGCTCAAAAGAATTATTCTACTGTTAAGAAAGAAATGCTAGCCATAGTCCATGCTGTTTCTAAATTCGAAAGTGATCTTCTAAACAAAAAATTCTTGATAAGAGTAGATTGCAAGGCTGCGAAAGACATTCTGTTTAAAGATGTAAAAAATTTAGCATCAAAACAAATTTTTGCAAGATGGCAAGGAATACTTTCTGCTTTCGATTTTGATATTGAATTCATTAAAGGTGAAACTAATGCGCTCCCTGATTTCTTAACTCGAGAATTTTTGCAGGGTGCGAACCAAGAATTCCGGACAAATAACTCCCAGTAGGAGCTCTTCAGGAGCTCTTGCTAGGACATCCCCGTCTGATCCAAAGCCTTTGATGTCATCTTCTCCATATAATAAAGGTAGGGAAAAGCAGATTGCTGAAAACCCATTTCGTGAGTATATGAGTATGTCTGTAGCAATTATTGAAATGAATGATCTGGATAAACATCCGAATATTTTAGCTGAAAAATATTTAAGAGATAATCTTCCTCCCTTAAATAAGCCCCGACTATTCTATGAAACTCTCCTAATTGAAACTAAATCGGTGAATATTGTTCATCGTCATAGAGGTGAAAATACCAATACGATAGCTTTCTCAAAAATCCAAATTTTAAATGTTATCAGCTTGGAAGAGTGGGGTCCTAGCCCTGAAAGGGCTAAAAGATTTATCCATCCTGACATTAGGCCATATTCATATAATTTCTGGGACTATAAAAAGGCTTGGGAATATGTCTTATGTTTTCAAAATCAAAACTATTCTCATACTTGGTTTATCCAATTTAAGCTTAGAGTTCTGAAAGAACTCCCGAATTGGTTCAAGAGCTTTTTCCTCATTTGGGGACCTACTATGGAATACCTTCCTCCTGAAATTAAGGAGTCTTTTCAAATGAAATTTTGTAAATGGAATAAGAATCATCCTGATCAGAGGACTTTGTTCATGTGGTTCATGATAATGTATGAACTACCTTGGATATTGAAATGGGAATATGTTATCTCGGAAGACATTGATGAAGAATGGACTTATATTCCTAACTTAGTGAGGAGTATTTTAATTCGTTGGTGGGATAAATTCACAAGAGACCATTTAGTCCCTGTCAAGATTACCCCAGCAATTATTCCCTCCTTTGATCCTGCCAGTCTTAGTGTTTCACAAAGGCTCCAGAAGTTGATAGATCAGCCAAGCTCTTCTTCATCAAAAGAAGATTTGAAAAAGAAAGTCCTCGAGATCCTGGACCTAGATGATGAATCAATGGCATCAGCTTCTGCCACTCAAGCTGAAGATGAGGTGGACCCTTTTGCTAATGAAGACATGCTTGACCATTTTCATCCAGATCTCCATTCGGATCTTTATGGTGGGCCTCAGTAATATTATGTCTGACAAGAAGACAATTTGTGTTTATTGTAATTTTCGTTAAAAGCTTTTTACTTTTACTTTTCCTCTGGTAAAAGCAAGATGCTCGTGCTTTTACTCTGTCTTTACTTTTCTTTTGTAAGTTTGTGCCTCTTTCCTTCTTTGGCCGTTTGCGTAAAAGTTCAGCCCGGAATCATTAAAGTGAAGATGCCGCTCCACTGTAGGCTGCTTTGTGATCTTCTGTCGCTATTTGACACGTCAACAGCCAGGAGGCTTTAAATAAGGACTTCTCCTCCTCGTTGAAGAACAGAGAAAGATCGCCTCTCCAGAAAAAATTAAACTTTGTATTTTGAGTGCTTTAAGAGTGTTTTTGAGTGTTTTCAAGTGCTGCTTCTGCGAAGCTTCTGTCAAGCACTACTGCTTTCCTTGCTTCTATGTAAGTTTGCTAAATATTAATGATACTACGTTTGATATCTTATTTAATTTCTCTATATTATTATCCTTGGTTTTGGCTTTGTATGTTTGAATTCCTTATAATAATTATGTTTATCCTCTACGTCTCCACACTACCTTCCGCACGAAAGCTTAAACTTGATTGAAAGATTTTTGCTCTTAAGAGTCTGGGTCAGTACCTGGTATCAGAGCCAAAGTCCCTAGAAGAGTTGTAGTTGTTAAGATTAAGGTTCCAACTATATATATATATATATATCCTATGATTTTGCATATAATTATCTTCTTTTTTTGTTCTTCCTTTTAAACAATGTTATATTCGATTCAAGATAAACCAGAATCCCAAGACAAATTTGACCGTTGGAATATCAACCTCTAAATTAGAGAATATGGTTCTATTTTCTATATGCATAGAAAGTCAAAACTAATTCACGTGGTTGTTTGAAATTTAGTGGAATATATTGACACGTGTTCCTTTATAATAGTGTCACCGAAATTGGTAGTCCCAAAATTGAATATTGGAAAAGAAATAATTTGGTTCACCACTTTAATCGAAGGTGTATGCTCACCATCATTTTGCATACACATGATCTCTCCAAATAGAAGGGATGCAAATCACTTACGTTGTGGTAGCCTAGTTATAAATATAGTGTTGAACTAGAATGAAATGTCGAAATTACCCTTCTTTTAATACTCATTATAGGGATAGTATCGACACCATCGACACACACTGAGGCTCCCATGTACATCATGTCATTCTAAGGTTCTTGATGCTACGTACTAGTGAAGGACAATTTGAAAAGAACTCTGATTATATGATCGATGGTGGGCATGAATCTTGTAATTTCACCGCTGCGCAACAATTTTATGCCGATTTAACTACGTACTGCTAACAGTGTAAATTTCATAATCCGTGAAATATCTATAATACTAATTTGAGAACAAGCAACAATAGGTATGATCTTCCTCACTATTTAGTATATCGCAATAACAAAGAGGGTTACCAACTAGGCATATTTATGAGACAATATGAAGTCTAGCATGTGCACGCAGAAGGTCAGACACAAAACAAAAAGCTCCATGTTTCAATGACATATTTAGTCCTTAGAGTGGAGAAAATATGGTTGCCTTATGCATGCTCGGTTATGTTTTGATAGCTCGCCAAGAGCTTCCTGAAATTTGTAAGCATTGAACTTAGAAGAGTTCAAAGATTTCAGATCGGAGTGACATTTAAAAGAGAGTAAACTATCTCACATCACATGTGTAGTTTATAATATTCATTAGCTAAAAAAATCCTTGTTCTTGTCATATGCAACGTCGAGATGATAACATTATTTAAACAAAAATAAGATTATTGACATTTGTTTATCAGTTCTTGTGTTTTTTTTATTTGATTCGGGGGCTTTTATTAGTCACTTAAATGTAGTTGGTTTGGTTCTGGGAAAGTTGGAGCTTGTCTTCTGTTCTGCATGGGACTTGAATAGGTTACAATATTTGTTTTTGTTTGTGTACGTATCCATTATCGTTTCTTGGCGGTCCATGTTGAACCAGATGGGCCAATTGCTTGAGGCACCGTCTGTTTCTTTTGTTCTTTAATCGGCTACCGTCAGACAAGAAAAAATTTAGCTACCCAATCATATGATTAAATAGTGTGCTGTTGTCGGTTATATATATATATATATATATATATATGTTGCTCGAGGAGAAAAACTCTGATGGGGATAGTACTTGTTTTATTATTTTCGACAAATAATGCAATGATACATGTAAAAGTTATCCTGCTCGTCATTGCATTATTGACTGAAGATAGCAAAAAGTGTCATTGCGCTATTGGCTAGAGATAGCAAAAAATGTTATTCCCATTGCATGAAAGTCTCTCTCGTTAATTGGACTATGTTACGTACCCCCTTTTTTTCATCAAAATTTGAATCATTATTCTCGTAGATTAGAGTACTGTAAAATATCACGCTGTAAAAAAAATCCATAGAGTATGAGAATGAAATATTTAAACAAATTAATGGAGATGGTGATGTAAACTTGAAACTTTTTTCAAGTTCAGATCACCAACATGAAACTTTTTTGAACCAAAAAAAAAAAAAAACTTGAAACTTCTATCACTTTGGAAAGTGAAAATTTTAATATGCGAATTTAGAAAGAAAAATTGGTCGATGATTGAAAGAATAATTTACAGTAGGATTCTCTCTTGGGATGAGGATGGGTTAATACGTAACAAGAAAGAGACTCATGATGTTCTGTTAAGCATATGGCATGTGATAAGCCTTGAGAGTCAACATTTGCTTTATTATTCTGGAATATTTCTGCTTTTGGTCTGTGTTTGGATTCCATCATTCTTGTTCCTATCTTGTAAGTAAACATCAAATAATGGTGCTTTCTTTTATTTAACGAAAGTCTAATTGTGCTGGCTTTCATGTTTTTGGGAATTCTATGCATCACTCTATATAATTATCTCTTTCGTCTGGAGTACTGCGGGGTACAAAGTCCAAAACAAACTTATAGCAGACCCTTTTGGGCTTGAAACACCAATCAAGTCTTCTTGAATGCAAATCGACTGGCGGCTTTAACAGGGAACGGGATCCAAAATAATTGGCCCAAACCTGTGACCCAGTCCATAATTGGTTGGATAGGCACAATCCGAATTGAATCAATTTTTTTAATGAAAACCAAAACTAAAATCATACTGAACCAACTAATTCATATATGTAAGAATTGGCCAATGGGGTATAGCTCAGTTGGTTTAGCTCTTCCATCTCTAGCCTTGAGCCAGGGCAGGAGGTGTGACAGCTTTGGGCTCCGACTCAAGGGAGGGCCCAATTAAATTTTTTATTTTTTATTTAAAAGTGTGATCAGAGTTTTGTAAAGGGTTATATATGTAAGCGCGACAAATTGTAGCCTAAGTTCCCTCCAACAGCAATGACGGGTACTGTTTTTAATCCACATCAAGCCTAGGTTCTAATCTCAGCATTGTGCTATATATACAAATGGTCTATTTTCAATGTCGCCCTAGGCTTAAGAAATCTCAGGGTTGGCCGTGCCTCTACTTACGTGGGGTAGAGGTTCAAAATCTAGAACTAATGAATATTTATGTAAAACCCCCTCTCCTAATAGCTTGTACAAGAATTGTTAAATAATAGTCTATTCGTCTCGGTTCAATTTTGAATGAATTTTCTGATTTTATGTATGAAAACAAGACCGAACTGTTTGGATTGGATTGGATTGACTTGAGACCATACAAAGGATATGTCTTCAATGCTTGCACTCTCCATAATGAGACCATACAAAGGATATGTCTTCTATGCTCCTCTGAGACCCAGAGAACTATTTGAGCATGGTCTTATTTCCGGCATGACATGGGAAATCTGTTGAAAAGATCAGAGTGAAAATGTCAAAGGCCAGAATGATTAAACTATTGCATGCGTTGTTCCCAGACAGCATTGGTTGAAGTTGAAGATGCAATAACTTCAAGCAGTGGCAGACGCAGCATCGTGGGCATAAATATTATATAATAATATAATAATATTTATTTATGTAATAATATTATATATTTATAAAACTATTTATTTTATGAACACAAAATGCATGCGGGAGGACAAACTAAATTTTTTCTGGTTATGGGCCTTGATATTTTGTCAACTTTGGGGCCTTGATAATTTTTTTGGGTTAATACCACTAGGTGTCCCCACACAAGAAGGGTGTGATTAATCTTTGCTCGAGATTCGGTTTGTTCTTGGCTACAAAGTGCTTCCAACGGATTTCGAACCTCTGTCATTAAGGCACTAAGTAGCTCGCCAGCTGGAGGTAAAAGTTTGACAATCGCACCGTACCTTGCTGGAGGGGCCTTGATATTTTGAATATAGGAAATTTGGGTTAAAATTTTAAAGGTTTTGTTTATTTGTTAGTCAAATGTCTTATTTATGGTGGCTTACATGATTGAAGAAGAAATTAAGTGTAGGCAGCTACCCACACCAGGCTCTATGTAGGCCATTTCAGTGACTTCAAGGTGTGAACACTTCATACTAGGCTCAATGTAGGTCCTTCAGTGACTTCAAGGTGTGAACACCTCATCAAAATGATATAATGACTAGTATTTTTTTTGAAACTTCATTAAATGATAAAAGGGTATGATAAAGGGAATAGAAAAAAAATTAATTACTCTGCAGTCTTGGAAACACCAGAGGCCTTAAGGTACCCTGTGAAAATTGAAATCGCACAGGCCTTAAGGTAGCGGGTTGGTTTCAGAGATTTAAATCTTTTACTACCCAACCAATACAAGACTACAAATTGCAACTGGCTAGGAAGGAGCCATGCCCATATTCTAAGGTATTTCTCCGCGTATTATCCCAAAACGACACAATAAATTCCATAGTTCCCCAACTGTTTCTTCTTCTTACGTCAGTCGGCATAAACTAAACTGTATAAATCTCTGAATACACATGAAAAGCTAGCTGTATATGCCAATCACCTTTCACATTACTTTATATATCTCTCCATCCTCTTCACCACAATCTTCATTCACCGAGTTTGCAAAAACAAAAGCAAACCCAACTCTGCAAAACCGAACATGAAAACCATTTCAAATTTCAAATTCCTCCAAGCCTTTTTTGGAACACTTTTACTAACCCTAACCCTCCTGTTCGTTGAAAGAACGTCTAGTCCAGTTCCATCCAGTCTAATCCGGAATGGGGTCCTAATTGAGTCCTTAATTAATCCCCTCCTTCGCATCATCTACACTCACCCCACCTTTCTCTTGTCTTGCATTTGGTGCCTTTTCCTTTCTATCTTTTACTACTACATCTCTAGTCCCAACCCAGTTTTTCTCCTGGACTTCTCGTGCTTCAAACCAAACGCTAACCAAAAATGCAGCTACAAAGCCTCTAAGCACTTTGTATTCAGGACGAATCGCTTCAGCGAGGAAAGCCAAGAATTCATGCGTAAAATCTACCTCAAATCAGGCCTAGGGGACGAAACATATGCACCAAAATTCGTCTTCCAACCCAACCCGAAAGCCGACCTCAAATCAGCCATTGATGAAGCTCAAGAAGGCATGTTCTCGTCGATCAACTCACTCCTCTCAAAAACCAACATCGACCCAAGTCTTATCGATTGCCTAATTGTAACATGTGGCAGCTTCTCCCCCAAGCCCTCCCTCACATCCCTAATTGTCAACCATTTCAAGCTCAAATCCGACGTAAAAACCTACAATTTAAGTGGCATGGGGTGTAGTTCGGGAGTAATGTCAATCGATTTAGCTGCCAACGTACTAAAGCAAAGTCAAAAAATTGGTTATGCTCTTGTGGTCATAATCGAAACTATTACTTTGAATTGGTACTATGGTGATAGCCGTCCCATGCTTGTAACAAATTGTATTTTTCGCGTCGGTTGTGTGGCCGCAATGATCACAAACGATCCGAGTTGTCGCAGAGTTGCCAAGATGGAACTCGTTCACTCGCTTCGAACTCACCACGGAGCGAATGACCGAGCTTACAAAGCTGCATTTCAAGAGGAGGATGACAAGGGATGTACTGGGTTTTCCCTAACTAAAGATTTGATTCCAGTCGCAGGCATGTTTTTACGTGAACACATCAAGATTCTGGGTCCCCGAGTTCTACCACTGAGTCAACTCGGTCTGTATGTCTACTCGGTAATTCGTTCTACAATGACGAGGGGTGCGTCAAAACCAATCGTCCCGGATTTCACCAAGGCTTTTGACCATTTTTGTATTCACACGGGCGGGAAAGCAGTGATCGAGCAAGTTGGTCGGGTTTTGAGATTGGGGGAAGAGTTCACTGAGCCGGCTCGGATGATTTTGCATCGATTCGGGAACACTTCGAGTAGTCTTGTGTTTTATGAGTTGGCGTATCTTGAAGCTAAAGGGAGAGTTAAGAAAGGAGATAGGGTGTGGATGATAGGTTTTGGGACTGGGTTTAAGGTTGGCAGCCTTGTTTGGAAGGCACTTTTAGATTTGGGAAATGAGAGGGATAATCCCTGGAGTGATTGCATCGACAGGTACCCATTGAAGTCATGGTAAATCTGATAACGCTATAGTCATACAAATTAGTCAGAAAATTTAGGTGGCTTTTGGTATGCAATTCAATTACCTTCCGTTTGGATGAAGGAATTGCAAATTACATAAAATTCTAAAATGACGGAATTTAGATTTCCGTCATTTCAATTTCTGGCAATTGAAGATTTTAGTGTTTGGATTTATGTATGTCGAATTTTGTAATGACAGAAATTGAAAATTTCAATGTTTGGATAGCTCATGTAAATTGTAAATGATAGAAATTAAATATTTCAAAAGAAAAAAAAACTGATAACCGACATAGAAGGTATTCCTTGAAGTATAAAATAACACATCGTTTGATGAACTAAATAAGTCAACTTAAACAAACATATCATATTAATTAGCAAACCAAATCACTCCCCACGTGCAATAAACATTAGCAACATACTCTTTTTTTTCTTATTTGGAAGTGCCTTTAGCATCTGAAATTGTTTGTCATTTTCTATCAGCCAAGCACATCCTTTGAGTTGTTCATTTTCACTAAGACCTAGCATTGCTTTTACTTTAGCATATACCTATGCTAGAACAAGCTTCTGTTGTGAATTAAATGACTAACTCACTGCCCTTAAAGATCTTGTTGTTGATGGACTTTGGACAAAGAACTCAATGATGGATGAGTCTTACACACACACACAGAAATTAACCAAGCACAAATGACACAAGTGTTTATAGAGGTTCAGCAACTTGCCTACATCCTCTTTGGTGATCACCTTGAGAAAATTCACTAATGAAGATAGGTTACAACTTCGGTTTACAAAAGGAAACCCCCTTAGAACACTACCCTCACAATCTGTTTCTCTCACACCCTTGCTCAACACCTTGATACACTTTGAGAACTCTCTTGCTCTCCCCTTGGTTTTTCTGAAACTCACACTAGAAACTCACTATGTTTTCCAGCTTCTGCCACTACATATTAAACAACTTGTTTTCTCCTCTTGTGTTATCTTACTTCACCCCATCACCTACACAAGCCAATGGACAAGAGATAAGATATCAGCTTGTCCTCCACGTTCCTCCTTTAGTCACCACTTAGACTAAATGTCAGGTCAAGTAGGTAAATAATATCCCACTCAGCCACCTCCCACTTACACCAGAAAATGGAGAGTGATCCCTTTGAAGCAAGACAAACAAATGGCAATTAGTGCTCTTCTAACTATCCAGCAGGTAGTCAACTCTCTTTTACCTAAGAAGTGACCCATTAAGCCTCTGAAATCTTGTGGAAAGCGATAGCCCTCGAAAACATAGTTGAAAACACGTAAGAAAACGTCACAGCACGACAAGGACGACCGGTCGCCAGAAGTTTTCCCTCCAGACTTTGAATCTGCTCCAAAACGACCGGTCGCAAATTCCTAGCGACCTGTCGCTGTTGCTTCCTATGACCGGTCGCTCGTCGACTATGCTTCAGACTTTGAATCTGCTCCAAAACGACCGGTCGCAAATGCCTAGCGACCGGTCGCTTTTAGGCAGATTCAAAATCTTCCTTTCAGCGCCAAAACCAATCTTGTATCCTTAGGTGAGCCATTTTTTCCAACAGCTTCTTAGTATCAGCATGGATAAAATCTTAAAATGATAAAGCTATTCTAGCAATCGAATCAGCAATATATCTTTGACAACACTTCTTTTCTTCGTCGGAAGAATATCAAAAGAATTTGATGCACGATTTATATGTGTGAATCAATATTACTTTTTGATTTAGTTGTAACTCACTACATGACATGAAAAGCCAACACAACATACTAATAGTTGTAACAATCCAAGAAAACTAGAAAACAAAGCATATAGAAAGCAAAGAGGACAAAAGCATCACATAAAGCAATAAAGCTAGGAAAAAAAAATATACAAAGTTGCACCTTACTTCTCTGGCTTCCAACTTTTTTATGGTGTCTTTAAGCGACAAGGCTCGCAATCTCTGTTTTTCAGGGTTTTATCGTAGGTTTTTGCCACATTAGAAAATATGAATTCCCGCACTATGGAAATTGTGAAATGATGCCTATTTTGGTGGAAAATTAAACTCAAGAATTTGATGCCTCAATTTCCATGATTTTTTCCTCACATCATTTAATAAATTCTGCGCTTAAATTGCCAAACAAGGGAATTGTCAATTTCTCCACTTAAATTCCCGACTTTTAGCTAAATTCCGAATTATTTTCCCTCATCCAAACGGAGGGTTAGGGAATTTGAAAACATTAATTTTTCTTAAAAATAAGGAGTTCTAAATAATCAGATTTTTTCTATTTCAAGTATTTGAGTGTTTTTCAGTTTAGGTTTTCAAAAATAGGTCTATACCAAATAATTTTTTTGAGTTTTGGACTCAAATTTTGTTTTTAAATTTTAAAGTTGAATTCAAATAGAATACCTAACACGCATGTTTCCATCAAAAGGAGAATTATTTGTACTTATGAAACTCACGTTCTTTGATCAATGAATTAAAGAGTTATAAACTTATCTGCTACTGAAATTCTCCCTGAACCAATTGCTACATGGATCCAAATCCTCTGCTGCTTGGTTTTTATACTGATCTAACGGCTAATAAGAAACACATAATTTCTTAGTCCTGTTTTTCTATATATAAAATTAACCAAACAGCTGTAAATAACTGTTAAAAAAAAAGAAAAGAAGAAGAAACAATTTGTATGTTTGACTTCTCTTATGCAAAAAAGTCACCTCATTTAATTTCATTCAAGAGTTTGAAAATTACACATCATGACAAACAAAACCCTTTCGTCGCTTTCCATCTCAATTCTCAAAAAAGAAAACAAAATTCAGTGTACTAGCAGAATCCCATCAAGTCGCAAAAGCCACCCTATTGCCAGACCAGCATAAGACTTATATACACTTATTGTACCCTTACTCTTGATGGCAGTCCATCAATTAGTGAAAGAAGTGCACGAAAATGAGAATTCCATCAATTCAGTGTACACTTATTGTACCGTATTTGTCCCCCTTACTTACTCTTGATGGCGGTCCATCAATTAGTGAAAGAAGTGCACGAAAATGAGGGAGGGAGAGAATTTTGTTAACTCTAAAGCAATTTGGTTTTACCAACAGGGTGTTAGTTGGATTGGCCAACAGGGTGTTAGTTGGATTGGCCAGTAATTTGGCGTGCTCTTAAGTGGTGTTGGATTCTAATCCCATTATACTCGTGTGTATGTGAGAATTTCCCTCTCATTTCATAATTTTTGAGGAAAAAAAAGAAAGCAATTTGGTTTTCTTTTCAAATCTGTATGTGAGAATCTCCCCTCTCATTTCATATTTTTTGAGGAAAAAAGAAAACAATTTAGTTTTCTTTTCAAATTCGATGGTTTCGTTATAAAAATCAAATTTATTTCGTTTTGTTCTAAATAATTGAAAATTATAGTAGGGGTCCAATAAGAGTTATAGTGGTCAGGCGTGCGGGCATTAGATTAGCTTAGGTTGGTATTATTTTCAATCATCTTCGTGGCCGGCCTATTTATATAATAGAAGGTGTGCCCTGAATTTCTCATAATGTAGTGTAGGTACGGGAACATTTTGGCAGGCCTTGTTTTTTAATGCAACTACATTTCAAAGGGAGGACTAGTTTACTTCCATGCGCATGAACCGGTGCTTGCTTGCTTGCTTTTGCTTGTGTCCACTCCCATTTTTACGTTATGATCATCATGATATGAGAAGCGCTAAGCTTGTGTCCATTTCTACGGCCGTTATGCACTTTGGATTGTGTCCGCATTTTGAGGCCTATCAATCTCCATCACCCTGGATCTTCCAGAGATATATTGGGCCCGGGGTTTGATTTTACATACAAATGGTCCATGAATGCCCAACTAAGCACCCAACCACTGGAGAAAAATTTTCCTGTCCCAAGCAATAAAAAAAAATCAACCAAAATGTGAAGTTTCTCCCTCATCCAGTCTCTACATCTGTGCCAGCCCTTTTACTTCCCAATAAATTTTTTTTTTTCTTCTCAAACTCAATTAATGTTTTATATTCTTTTTTATTTTCTTAGCCCTCTTGCGTCTCCCATGCAAAAACCTTCCATCTGTTCAAAGTCGTTCTTGTCTTTGTTCAATCCCTTCTCCTTCCTCTCTTCTATCTATAGAATGTATATATATATATATATATATATATATATATATATATATATATATATATAATGAAGTGATGTATTTTATTGCTATAAATAATTGCATTTTTTTTATGTACAATGAAGTAATGCTAATAAAATTTGGTTTGCTGTATAATTTTGTTTATAATATTAATAACTCAAAGAATAAGTTTTTTTTTCTTTTCACCTGATATCAATAACTCAAAGAAGAAATATGTTTTTTTCTTTGATCAAGTGTAACATGTTTAACTGGCATGAATGGTAACGTGTGTTTTTCTTTTCGCCAGTCAAGCTTCTATCCACCATATAAAAAGTACCCAAGAAACTTCCAATCTTCTCACACATCGCCGATGTCAAGAAAATTGGAGGAATACGGCCTAACACTCACCCAAAAGCTTTGAGTATCCAGGCAGTGACATAGGATCTACCCTTCCACCCGTAGCCTTTAACAGTAACAGAGACCGGTCAAAGGTCCAGGGTGATCTCCTCATCATCTTTTTCCGATCTAAGTCAGATTTAAAGGAGAATATGAATTTCGTTGGATCTTCCAGCGCCACCGCTGTAAAGTCCTCCCTAGTATGCCAAATCGTTTTCATCATTCGATCAACGCCTCCTAATGGAAAGCCTTTGCCGTAAGTAATCTCCCCACAAGCAGGAAACGCTCCGCCTTCAAGTTGCTTAACTCCTCCACCCCTACAATAATAGCCTCAGCGTCCGAGATCACCAACGTGGAAGAGATTCCATCAACCAAATCATCAACCGATGCCATCATCCATGTTGAGAGTTAAGCTGCATACTAGCCTCGAATCAAGCTGCAGATGTTAATCCTGCAGATTGACAGTGAAGAGGATGAAGAAATCGAACGAGCTGAAGAACTTTTCTTTTATAGTAATAGCTGTTATAGGTTATGTCTAACGGCTAGTTTTCTTACTATTTTGGGAAACTCTACAGCTGTCATTCTTAGCTATCTTAGTTCTATCTACAGAAAAGATATCTAGCTTAGGTGTAAGAATCGTAGCCTCCAATGACCTTGAAAGGCTGGAGATGAATCTTGGTGTCCTAGATTTCTTAGGATATGTTTTTGGCAGCTTGTATCATTCATATAGTCTGTGTTTTGGCTCTGATGCTACACAAGAAAATATACTGAAACTTTATTATTCTCTCTGAGTTTCTTTTTCTCCTCTGCATACGTTTTTTACCAGAAAGGTTTATTTGTTCTGTTTTTTCAATAAGAGAAACCCGAAAGCTAAAGGCTAAATTCTTACATGGTATCAAAGCTCCTAGTCTAATTTCATAGAAGGGGCGTGAGCTGTGAGAAAGGGGGTTTTCTTGAAATCTCTAAAAGGGATAAAGGTTGCTCTTTTATTGTGTGGTTCACTGAGACTCACATAAAAATGGTGGGATCAGGTTTTGCAGGTGGAGATTTACGAACTCCACAGTTTAATGGTGCAAACTATGATTTTTGGTCAGTAAAAATGGAGACTATTCTCATAGCATATGATCTATGGGATGCAGTAGAGATTGGAGTACATCCACATCCGATTATTGAGGAGGAAGAAGGCTCTGAAGGAGAAGAAGAAGAAGGTGAGACTGTGCAAATCCCAGTGGAAGCACCTACTATCTCCAAAGAAGATAAGATTAAAAATGCCAAGGCTTTGAGTCTTATTCAAGGAGCACTAACAGATGAACTCTTTCCTCGCATCAGAAATGAGAAGACTGCAAAAGGTGCTTGGGAAATTCTGAGAAGAGAGTTCAGAGGAGATAAAAAGGTAAGAGCTGTGAAATTACAAGCTATTAGAGCTGATTTTGAATATTTGAGAATGAATGATGTTGAATCTCTAGATAACTACTTGGCTCGATTTTTTGGAATTGTAAACAACTTGAAATCTCTTGGAGAAGAGGTAACAGAGAAAAGGATTGTCCAAAAATTATTGATGAGTCTAAGTAGGAGGTACAAGTCCATAGTGTTAATCATTGAAGAAACCAGAGACCTTGAAACTATTAGAGTTGAAGAAATTCTTGCATCTGTCAAAGTCTATGATAAGAGAGAGGATTTGCATGATGAAAGGGATAAGATGGCAGGAACTGAGAAAGCTTTTAGCAGTCTGAGAGTTGGAAATAATCAAGCTTCTAGAGCTAACAAAAGTTCTCAGGAAAGGCCAAAACAAAAAGGGCTCGAATTGGTCTCAAGGTGGAAACTCAAATTGGAATAATGGCTATAGAGGGAATTGGAACAACAGTTTCAATTCACAAAACAAATCAGAAGGAAGTAGCAGTCAAGGTGGTGTGAAACCACAGTGCCAAGTGTGCCAGAAATACCATTTTGGTATATGCGGATATAAAGGAAAACCCAAGTGTGGCAAGTGCAGTCGATTTGGTCATTTAACTAAGGACTGTGACAATGGTAAACAAGTTGCAAACTGTGCAAAGGAGGAAGAGGTGACCACAGGAGCAATGTTCTATGCTGGTCATGCAAGTTCAATTGCATCAAGCAAGTCTGTGTGGTTTGTTGACAGTGCTTGCAGCAACCACATGACCTCTCAAGAGTCTTTATTGATCAGTCTTGATATGTTAGTGACCTGCAAAGTGAAAATGGGCACTGGTGATCTTGTTCAAGCCACAGGAAAAGGGACACTTGTAGTTGAGACAAGAAAAGGGAGAAGATACATAAATGAAGTGCTGCTAGTCCCTGGTCCGAATGAAAATTTGTTGAGCATAGGACAAATGCTGGAGCATGGGTACTACATTCTATTTGGAGGAAATCATGCATTAATATGTGATGACAGCAACCTTGATAATGTTGTTGCCAAAGTTGAAATGGCTGGAAATAGATGTTTTCCATTGTCTATGGACTCTATCTGCTCAACGGCAATGAAAGTAGCAGTACATAAAGATCCATGGGTTTGGCATGGAAGATTGGGGCACTTGAACTTTGCAAGCATGAAAAAAATGCAACAAACACAAATGGTGTTAGGCTTGCCTGATTTCTCAGAAAAGGAAGGAGTATGTGAAGGCTGTGTGTATGGTAAAAGCCACAGTGAACCATTTGAGAATGAGAAGCCTTGGAGAGCCAACAATCCACTTGAGTTGATACACACAGATGTATGTGGTCCAATGCAAAATGAGTCCATTGGAGGAAATAAATACTTCATCACATTCATTGATGATTATTCAAGAATGTGTTGGGTATATTTTCTCAGAAACAAGTCAAGTGTGATAAGTGTGTTCAAAAAGTTCAAAGCATTTGTTGAGCTACAAAGTGGATTCAATCTAAAGAAACTAAGAAGTGACAGAGGTGGAGAATACACTTCACATGAATTCCTTGAGTATTGCAGTGATCTTGGCATGGAGAGGCAACTGACTATTGCCTACTCACCTCAGCAAAATGGGGTTGCTGAGAGAAGAAACAGAACCATCTGTGAAATGCCAAGATCAATGATGACTGAGAAGAAAATTCCTATAAAGTTCTAGGCTGAAGCAGTTGGTACTGGTGTGTATCTGCAAAATAGGTGCTATACCACTTCAGTTACAGACAAAACACCATTTGAAGCTTTCACAGGAAGAAAACCAGGTGTAAAACACCTAAGAGTGTTTGGAAGCATCTATTACAGTGACATTCCATCAAATCTTAGACAGAAGTTTGATGAAAAAGCAAGCAAAGGAATTTTTATGGGTTATGGCAGCTGTGAGAAGGGTTATAGGATCTATAATCTTCAAACTGAGAAGATCATACTCTCAAGAAGTGTAGTTTTTGATGAGAACAAATCCTGGAATTGGGAAAGCAAGCAAGTTGAAACTGTCTTTATGCCTCTCATTTTTGGAAATGAAAATTTCGAGATACCTGAAACAGATGAACTTCCTCATGAAACTCACGGCATTGACTCTCTAAATTCCACTCAACTAATCTCAGATGATGAACATGTCTCTAGAAGCAATTCCAGTGGTACCAGTCAAGGTTCAACTCCAAGCAATACACCAGTAAGGTTGAGAAGTTTGGAGGACATCTATGCAAGATGTCACATGACCATTATTGAACCTGAAACTTATCATGAAGCTATTGAAGACAAAGCATGGAAGGAAGCAATGGATGTTGAGATTGAAACTATTGAAAAGAATGAAACTTGGGAGCTGGTGGAAAGGCCTACAGATAAACCAGTCATAGGAGTCAAATGGGTGTTCAAAACCAAGCTGAATCTGGATGGAACAGTTCAAAAACACAAGGCTAGGCTTGTAGCTAAAGGGTATGCTCAGAAACCTGGTATTGACTATAATGAAACCTTTGCCCCAGTGGCAAGGTTAGATACAATTAGAACTTTGATTGCACTTGCAGCACAAAAGGGTTGGAAGTTGTTTCAACTAGACGTTAAGTCAGCTTTCTTGAATGGAGTACTTGAGGAGGAGGTTTATACTGAGCAACCAGAGGGGTTTGAAGTAAAAAAAACAAGTCATAAAATCTATAAGTTAAAGAAGGCTCTCTATGGTTTGAAGCAGGCTCCCAGAGCCTGGTACAGTGAGATTGATACTTATCCTACTAGCTGCAAGTTTCAAAGAAGCACCAGTGAGGCCACTTTATATACCAGAACTGATGAAGAAGGGAAACTGATCATTGTCTCTATATATGTTGATGATATAGTTTATACTGGAAGCAGCAATGCATTGCTCAGTGGGTTCAAAAGGGACATGATGCAAAAGTATGAAATGACTGATTTAGGACTATTGCACCACTTCTTGGGAATGGGAGTTCTACAAACTGATAAAGGGGTATTTATCCATCAAAGTAAGTATGCAAAGTCCTTACTTGCAAAGTTTGGCCTTGAGGATTGTAAGTTAGTGACAATTCCTCTACCCACTGGTGAGAGACTAAAGAAAGTTGATGGAAGTGAGTTAGCCGATGAAGGTTTGTTTAGAAAAATTGTTGACAGCTTGTTATATTTAACTGCAACCAAGCCTGATATAATGTTTGCAGCCAGTTTGTTAACAAGATTCATGCATAGCCCCACAAAGAAGCACATGGGAATTGCAAAAAGGGTTCTCAGATGCATTCAAGGCACTCTCAGCTATGGCATTGAATTTACAAGGGACAAGAATGTTGTTTTGATTGGTTTTTGTGACTTTGATTGGGCTGGTAGTGAAGATGGTAGTAGAAGCACATCTGGATATGCATTCAGTTTTGGTAGTGGAGCTTTTTCATGGGCTTCAATCAAGCAAAACACAGTTGCATTGTCAACTGTAGAAGCTGAATACGTTTCAGCAACTGAGGCAACAGCTCAAGCTATCTGGCTAAGGTTTGTGTTGGATGATTTTGGTGAAATGCAATCTGATGCAACGCCATTGTTTTGTGACAACATGTCAGCAATATCAATGGTCAAAAATCTAGTTTTCCATCAGAAAACAAGACACATAAACCAAAGGTATCATTTCATAAGGGAAGCTTTACATGAAGGGGTGATTGACATGAAGTTCTGCAGAAGTGAAGAACAGTTGGCAGATATTTTTACAAAAGCTCTACCCAAAGATCGTTTCAATTACTTGAGGTTGAAGCTTGGAGTTAAACTAGTAAGCAGCTTAGGAGAGACTGTTGAGAGTTAAGCTGCATACTAGCCTCGAATCAAGCTGCAGATGTTAATCCTGCAGATTGATAGTGAAGAGGATGAAGAAATCGAAGGAGCTGAAGAACTTTTCTTTTATAGTAATTTTTGTGAATTAATACTAACTCACTTCCCCTTAGGACCTTGTTGTTGATGAACTTTGTGACAAACTCAATGATAGATGACTCTTACACACACACACAGAAATTTAACCAAACAGAAATGACACAAGTGTTTATAGAGGTTCAGCAAATTGCCTACTTCCTCTTTGGTGATCTCCTTGAGAACTTTTACTAATGAAGATAGGTTACAATTTTGGTTTACAAAGAAGGAAACCCCCTTAGAACACTACCCTCACAATCTGTTTCTCTCTCACCCTTGCTCAACACCTTGATACACTTAGAGAACTCTCTTGCTCTCCCCATGTTATTTTCTGAACTTACTAGTTTCCAGCTTCTTTTCAACTCACTCTACTTTGCACAAACTTATGCACTTAACAACTTAATGTTCTCTTGCTTCCTCTTCCCTCTTATATAAGCCTTTGGACTCCAAGATAAGGTATCATTATGTTCTGCACGTTCTAGCTTTAGTTATCCAACTTTAGACACCTGTTTTGGCAGCTCACAAAGCAAGTGAACAATGACTGCTAGCTGCCATATATCTCTTGAACCAAGAGAGTATTCACTCATTGAAGCAAGTCATCAATTTGCCAAAGTGTTCTCCCCAACTTTCCAGCTGCTTGCCACCTTCTTTTACCTCAGAAGTGATCAGAAAAATCCTTGCAAGTCGGTAGAAAGTGATAGCACACCAAGGAGGACTTGAAAACGCGTAGGAAACTGAAACAGCATCTTCGGGGTGACCGGTCGCCAGGACTAGGCAATCGGTCGATTTTCCACAGAGTCGATTTTTGCTCCAGACTTCGATTTTGCCTGAAACCGACCGGTCGCCCATAACCTGCGACCGGTCGCTGGTCTTAAATTTTTGTATCTTTTAATTGAGCCATTTTTCTCAACAGTAATAGCTGTTATAGGTTATGTCCAACGGCTAGTTTTCTTACTATTTTGGGAAACTCTATAGCTGTCATTCTTAGCTGTCTTAGTCCTATCTACAGAAAAGATATCTAGCCTAGGTGTAAGAATCGTAGCCTCCAATGACCTTGAAAGGCTGGAGATGAATCTTGGTGTCCTAGATTTCTTAGGATCTGTTTTTGGGAGCTTGTGTCATTCATATAGTCTGTGTTTTGGCTCTGATGCTACACAAGAAAATATACTGAAACTTTATTATTCTCTCTGAGTTTCTTTTTCTCCTCTGCATACGTTTTTTACCAGAAAGGTTTATTTGTTCTGTTTTTTCAATAAGAGAAACCAGAAAGCTAAAGGCCAAATTCTTACAATCCACTCCTCCAACACACGCAGAAACCGGTGAATCACAGTGAAAAGAAGATGCCCATCAGATTCCCAGCCACTCATATACTCAAAACCAATACCCTTGAGGCATAAAGCGTGCACTCAAAGGAACCAAACCAGCAAACCCTAGCAACCCTAGCCGTCAAAGCCTCAAGTTGCTAAAACCCCCTAACCAGACAGTAAGGGACTATTTTGGGTTGGATACCTCTTTCTTTTTTTTAAACAGCAGTTAAATGTTTGCACAAATGTTAAAATTTTAAATTAGGATACCGAGAGAACATGAAACTTGTCAACATCAGATCCAAACTTTCATTTCTTCGAAAAAAAGAAGTTACATATTTAATTACTAGTTCGGTAGGTGACTTAATATTTCCCCACTTTAATTATAAAAAGACTCAATTTTTTTTTCAAAAAAAAACTTAAATTAGTTTACTATGACTTGGCTACACAAAGTAAGCATTGTGTAGGGAAAACATGGTCGTCTTTTAATTGAAAAAAAAAGAGTCCATCTTATTAGTTCACAGGATGAACCTTCTCATTTGGAGCTTCTAGATTGATGTACTTTGATGTAATATGATGCACTTGTAACTTGTAAGATCCGTTCAAATTTATTGTCAAAATGAAAAGGTCACCGGAACTCACCAAATTTACTTGACATATGCCACGAATGTGATAACAAGAGGCCCTTTACACATTATAATACATCGATTTGATCTGTATATTTCTAATAGTGACTAATATAATAGAGAACGCGATGTGTCAAGAAACCCCGGAAAAGATTGATGGATGACTTAATGTTTCCCATTAGAAAAAGACTGAGATGACTTAATCTTCCCCCTTAAAAAAAGACTCAGATTCTCTTACTTATATTAGTTTGCTATTACTTGGCTACAAAATGTAAGCATTGTGTGAAGAAAACGTGGTCTTTTTTATAATAATAAAAAAAAAACTGTCGACCTTATTAGGTCACAGTAACAGTTTTCTCATTTCGAAACTTAGATTCAATGTCCGGGAAAGGAGACGACCACTTGTGCCTTTCTTTTTCATTGGTTGTTGAAGCACATTTACCTTAGTTATAGGCTTCCGTTGTATAATAATTTATAATTTGACTTCCATTTTAAAGCTCTTCACTATAAAAAGGAAGCTTTGTTATGCATATTGCCTGCATTTTGAGTGATCGTTAAAAGGAAGGTGATCGTGGTAAACGCTCAAAACAGAGAAAGTTCAAAGATGGGTTGGCTTTTAGCGGCTATCCTAAGCAGCTTGGTGGGGATGTGGTGAGTTATTTGTACCTAATATTTTGCTTAGACAAATTTATTCACGTAGCGAAATTAATATTTTGGTTTATAGTAATGGTACTAACTCTTATGTATGGTGTGTTCTCGTAGTGTTTCTTGCTGCTGTGGGCTCTTCGGCTACTGCTGCGTTGCTGTCGCAGGCTTCTGCCAATGAAGACTTATCAATACGCAAGAAATAATAGCTTGGAGGAGTGAGATTGAAGCTGGGATGTTGCTTTGGTTTTGCAACTTAAAGTATGGCGCTGCCATGCATGCTTATGTTGCTTTTGTTTGCAAAATGCAATCATATTCCATCTCACCTTCTCGTTCCTCAGCTAGTTTGGTTTCCTTTTCCGTTTCAAATTGGCATGTAATGAAAAGTACCTTATGATTATTTCTCAATGATATGTACTTGTAGTTTGAAGTATTGGTAGAAATATCTTTAGTGGTTATGATCACATGCTAAGTTCAAATTTCTTTCTTGTCAAAATGGGCCACCGGAACTCACCACATTTACTTGATGTGCCACTGGCGTGATGATGAACAACAAAAATGTACCCCTACACACAATACAACCGACCGTCTGTTTTTCAAATCTTTATCTATAGATTATCCTTACAATAAAAAGAAAAATATGAAAATTTGGAAGCCGTTAAGTTATTTTATTGTGACCCGTAATATATAGGAGAAAGGTGTCACAAGAAAACAATAAAATGATGAAAAAAAAAACCATTTAATTGAGTAGTTATATGATTTTGGATTAGAGTGACCTTTAGTGATTATCTTTCAGGAGGTCTTCCTTCATTCATCAGTTTACTGAATATTATTTCTTGAGTTAGAATCTGTTGTCCCTAAATTTCATGTACACTCATGTTTCCTACCTGATTAATTTTGACACTTGCCAAACACTTTACTGAACTTTAACTAAACATGTGTTATTTGATATTAGTAATATATAGAAGAACAATATCGCTCCTCTCCTCCTTTACAGTTCATCATTTGACATCGAAACAAAGACAAAGCATCAAGTTACTGGGTTGATTCTCTTGTAGATATGCAATAATCCAAAGCAACACAATCAGCTGAATTGTTCTTTTTCAATTTACACAATCAGCCAAATATTAGGAGATCTGCTTTGCTCAAAATTTTCATAAAATTCCTTGATTTCTTGGAAAGTCCAGTAAATGTCACCCTCCGTCATACTGAGGAACGGCGCTAATCTTCTATGACCGCCACGGTTTCTGGCATCGATGCTTCGAGAGAATAGAAGAGGCCTAAGCTACTACCCCTACGAAGAAAAGATATCCAGCCAAAAAGGAAAATATCAAAAAGTAAACTCTTGTGACTTGCAACAAATGCTGCAAAGTTTTGTTTTGTTTCCCAGCTTATTTTCCTTAGGATTGGGAATTCTACACCATGGAAACAAATATAAAGTTAAAAAAGGCAGAAGATTAAACTTTGTTGTAATGAAAACCGAAGAAAAATAATAATAAACATTGAGTTTCAAACTTCATTTTGTTGTAATGATACCGTGTTAGGTACATATTTAATTACTAGTTCGGTAGGTGACTTCATATAATTATGTTCCAGCTCTTGAATTATAAAAAGCCTCAGATTTTTTAACTTAAATTAGTTTACTATGACTTGGCTGCACAAAGTAAGCATTGTGTGGGGAAAACATGGTCGTCTTAAAAAAGAAAAAACAAGAGCTGTCTATCTTATTTGTTCACAGGATGAGCCTTCTCATTTGGAGTTTCTAGATTGAATGCTCAGCAAAGATGACGACCATATGTGCCTTTCTTTTTCATTGGTTCCCTTCTGTATTTTAATAAAATTGACTTCCATTTTTAAGCTCCAGTCAATAAATTTCGTGTAGAATATTGAAGTTTTTCACTATAAAAAGGAAGCTGCTGTTACGCCCATTGCATGCATTTTTTGAGTGTTTGATAACGGAGGTGATCTGATCAACGCTTAAAACAGAGAAGGATCAGAGATGGGTTGGCTTTTAACGGCTATCCTAAGCAGCTTGGTGGGGATGTGGTGAGTTATATAAATTTGTATTTAATATTTTGATTAGAGAAATAAAGAGCACTCAATACTAATCTGATTTCTTATGTGTGTGATTGTAGTGTTTCTTTCTGCTGTGGCCTCTGCGGCCTCTGCTGTGGCCTCTGCAGCCCCGGTCGATAAATGATTTATCAATAAGCAAGAAATAATAGCTTGGATGCGTGAGATTGATGTTTTCATGTTGCTTTGGTTTTGCAACTTACGTATGGTGCTTCCATGCGTTCTGTTTGCCAAATGCAATACTGATATTCACTGCCCATTCCTTAGCTAGTTTGGTTTTCTTTTAGGTTTGAATATGGCATGTAATGATGACAAAGCATCTTATGATGATTTCTCAATAATGTGTGCTTGTAATTTGATGTATTGGTATTAATCTTTGGTAGTTAAGTTGAAATTTCTTCCTTGTCAAAATGAATAGGTCAGTGGAACTCGTCAAATTTACTTCATGTCACCGACGTGATAAACAAGAAAAGTGCCCCTCTACGAAATACAAGCGATTTGGACCGTATATTTTTGTAGTCCTCCGCATATCCTTTTACCACAAACGTTAACAATTAGGAAGCCTATGATGTATTCTTACTTTAAATCTTGCAGTGTTTTTTTTTTTCCTCAAGTCAACAATTTTTTTATATTTTTTTATATTTTTTATACATTTTTTTTTATAGATAAAGGAGATATGTTGCATTCATAATTTAGATACAAAGGTCGGCAGCCACAAGAGCTGATGCAAATACACATAACCATGAAGGGTTTGTACAAATGTGGGGTTAGTTTAAATACGGCCACACATGGCCAAAGAAATTCCAGCATAAAAGCCATTAGCCTGGAAAACTAGGTAAATACCTCCATGCGCCAAACTAAATATGCAACTACAACCTTTAAACTCTCACAACTAGAAACTAGATTACAAACAAACACCGAACTCACGAAGAGTTGATACAATTATTACAACTCAGCAACTGCAAACACACATTTAAATAAAACCGCTCAGTCACCTTGTCTGTCTAAATTACAAGTTGAAACGACCACAGAGATCTAAAGTAAATCTAAAGCAGTAGTATTAGAATAATATATTGTAATTGATATGTTATTATTGTAATATGTTATTATAACCGTACATAGAGTAGTTACTTGATATAGGTAGATAGATCCAAATCAATCCCTAGGATTGAGGATCACGCTACGGAGATTTTGTAATATTGGTAGTATATATTTTGCTGTACTCTACTATTGACAATACAACAAAACCTTTCAACCAAACATTCTTTACATGGTATCAGAGCAACGTCCTGGTGCCTGATTTCCTAACCTTTTCAAAACCCTCCAGCAAACCTGCAACCACCATGTCAGACAAAGAACAAGCACCAGAAACCAAGAAATCCAATTCCAAAAATTCAAGCAATAGCAACAGCAATTCTGGTATGGATACATCAAATCCATACTATGTTCATTCTTAAGACCACCCTAGTCATATGCTCATTCCAACAAAATTAAACGGCGCCAATTATCCATCTTGGAGTAAATCCATGATTCATGCCCTCACAGCCAAGAACAAAATTGGCTTTGTCAATGGATCCATTAAGCCTCCATCAAAAACAGAAAACCCCACAGAATATGCTCTTTGGAATCAATGCAACAGTATGATTTTATCATGGCTTGCTCACTCCGTGGAACCCGATCTAGCCAAAGGGGTTGTCCACGCCAAGACCGCTCATCAAGTATGGGAAGATTTCAAAGACCAATTCTCACAAAAAAATGCGCCATCAATTTATCAGATTCAGAAGTCCATCGCCTCTCTCACACAGGGCACCATGACAGTCTCAGCCTACTTCACAAAACCCAAAGGCCTTTGGGATGAATTAGAGACATACAGAACTCCTCTCACTTGCAATGAGATGAAAGCTCACAACGAAGAAAGAGAAGAAGATAAGATGATGCAATTTCTTATGGGCCTCAATGACACATTCAGTGGCGTTCGCAGCAACATCCTCACGATAACACCATTGCCCAAAGTCCGTCAAGCTTATTCACTTGTCATTCAAGACGAAACACAACGACAGATGACATCGGGAACAACTGAGAACTTTTCCATTGGCGCTGCTATCCAAAGCCGTCCAAACAATTCCAAAAACAAACATTGTGATCATTGTGATCGCAATGGTCACGTAATTGCAGATTGCAGGCAATTAAAATTCCATTGCAATTTTTGTAATCGAAACGGACATACAGAAGACACCTGCCGATTCAAGGATGGAACCTACACATCAAACGGACAAGGAAATCATGCCAGGAATGAAAACCAAGGGTCCAATCGAGGTGCAAACTCACGCCGAAATTCTAGTTTCCCTAGTAGTCACACGCGCACCTTCACACAGCAATCACATGGGTTTGTTCCACATGCGGGCTCATCATTCCCATCCGCACACGCGGCCCAGCAAGCTGGCTCTTCAAGTGTCACACAGCCTTCACAAAATCCAATTCAAGCTCCAGACTTTTCAGCTCAGACATTCTTGAGTGGACTTACTTCTGAGCAATATCAACAATTGGCCACAGCCATGTCACTAGTCAACACCAATGCATCATCCTCTGGTAATAACCATGCATTTGTGAATGCAGCAGGTCTGTCCACTTTTACTGTCCCTTCAATTAATTCTGTTTCTAGCAAACCTTGGATTTTGGATAGCGGGCTACAGATCATATTACATATGATTCTACACTTTTCACAAAAACTCAACCATCTCACACTCCCATTGTTAACTTACCCATCGGTTCTTCCGCACCAATTACTTCAGTTGGCACAATTCCTTTCAATAACACCATCACCTTAGATAATGTTTTGTGTGTTCCTTCCTTTCATTTGAATTTAATGTCAGCTAGTAAAATTACCGACTCACTCAATTGTTGTGTTCTTTTGTTTCCCACATTTTGTGTCTTACAGGACTTGGCTACCGGGAAGATGATTGGTATGGGTAAACAACGTGGTGGTCTATATTACATGTCGCCTTTGCCAAGGATACCTGTTTCCTGTCAAGTTTCACAAACCTCCAATTTATGGCACCTTCGTCTCGGACACCCTTCACCTGTTCGTTTTCAATTACTTTCTTCATTGCTTCCTTCAAAAATTGTTTCGGTTAACAATAATTGTGGCATTTGTCCTCTGGCTAAACAAACCAGAATTCCTTTTCCGTTGAGTTCTATTTCATCGCGTTTAGCTTTTGACTTATTATATTGTGACATTTGGGGTCCACATAAAATAGCCTCTCATTCGGGGGCTCGTTTTTTTTCTAACAATTGTTGATGACTTTACTCGATGCACTTGGCTTTTCTTGATGGTTCACAAATCTGAAACACAAACTCTTCTAAAATCTTTTTTCACTTTTGTCAAAACTCAAGTCAATTTCAACGTTAAAGCCATTCGCACTGACAATGGTTCAGAATTTTTATCCATGAAATATTTTTTGCAAACTAATGGAATTGCACATCAACGATCATGTGTTCACACTCCACAACAAAATGGAGTTGTTGAGCGCAAACATCGTCACATTCTCAATGTTGCCCGCGCTCTCCGTTTCCAAGCCAATTTACATCTCAATTTCTGGGGGGAGTGTGTTTTAACTGCTGTCTATCTCATAAATCGTTTGCCCACTCCATTATTGTCCAATAAGTCCCCTTTTGAGTTGCTCTATCACCAGCCACCAACCTTTAACCATCTTAGAGTTTTTGGGTGCCTTTGTTATGCTACTGTGACTCATCCCTTACAAAAATTTGATGCTCGTGCCACACCTTGTATTTTTGTTGGCTATCCCATAGGACAAAAGGGCTACAAACTTTTTGATTTGCACACCTCCAAATTTTTCGTCAATAGAGATGTTCAATTCCATGAACATATTTTTCCTTTCTCCACCATCCCACCTCAACCTGCTTCCTCCACTCCTATCATTCCTAACCCAATTTTTGACATTCAACAACCACTTTCTATAAATCCCATTTCATCACCCCATGACATCACGTGTCCACCTCCTGCCATCTCAATCCCAACTAGCATTAACACACCTACCCATGACACCACATGTCCACCTCCTGATGCCTCCATTGTAGAACCTACCAACCTCACCCCTTCCTCTCCACGATCCCACCCAACCACCACCAGTCAGGTGGTCCCCAACACTTCACCTATCTCCCATTCATCTGACCAGACCTTGCCACTTCTTCATTTTCCATCTGAACCAACATTACTTAGTTCACGTCATTCATCTCCCACAGCTCCAACTCGTCATTCCACTCGTCCAAGGCAGGCTCCCGTATGGCACAAACATTACCACATGTCCAACCATGCCTCTTCATCTGCCCGGTCGCCATCTGCTGTTACAGGTACACAATACCCACTCTCTCATTTCTTGTCTTATTCTCGCATTTCATCACCCCATTATACCTTTTTAGCTAACATTTTAGGCACCACTGAATCCACTAGTTATGCTCAAGCTATCCTTGATCCCAACTGGCAGCAGGCCATGCAAACAGAATTAGATGCTTTGGCACAAAACAATACATGGACTCTTGTCCCGTTGCCACCTGGACATAAACCCATTGGTTGTAAATGGGTTTTCAAACTCAAATATAAATCTGATGGCACCATTGATCATTACAAAGCCTGGCTTGTGGCCAAGGGCTACACACATGTGGAAGGCATTGATTACCAGGAAACATTCTCTCCTATAGCCAAACTCATCACATTGCGTTGTCTTCTCACTGTTGCCGTTGCTCGTAATTGGTTCATCCATCAATTAGATGTTCAGAATGCCTTCCTCCATGGCGATTTGCACGAACTCGTGTACATGGACCTTCCTCCCGGACTTCGCCGACAGGGGGAGAATACTGTATGTCGGCTCAATAAGTCCCTTTATGGACTTAAACAGGCTTCTAGGAACTGGTTTTCCAAATTTTCTGGTGCCATTCAACAGGCAGGCTTTCAGCAGTCAAAATCCGATTACTCATTGTTCACCAAGGTTCGAAATAATTCTTTTACAACAATTCTTATTTATGTGGATGACATACTTCTCACAGGGAATGATTTGCAAGAAATGGTGCGTCTCAAATCTTTTCTCCTCAAGCATTTTCGCATCAAGGACCTTGGTGATTTAAAATATTTCTTGGGTATTGAGTTCTCTCGTTCCAAGAAAGGTATTTACATGTCTCAAAGGAAATACGCTTTGGACAT
The DNA here is from genome assembly GCA_005406145.1 of Prunus yedoensis. Classification (NCBI taxonomy): domain Eukaryota; kingdom Viridiplantae; phylum Streptophyta; class Magnoliopsida; order Rosales; family Rosaceae; genus Prunus; species Prunus yedoensis. Next base: position 116,811 of record BJCG01000136.1, read on the forward strand.
ATTACAAGATGCAGGTCTCTTAGGCTCTCGCCCAGATAAGTTTCCAATGGAGCAAAATCTCAGACTCACACCCACAGATGGAGCTTTACTCAATGATCCTATGAAATACTGACGGTTAGTGGGACGCTTGATCTACCTCACTGTAACAAGGCCCGACATAGTATTTTCAGTTCGGACATTAAGTCAATTCATGCATGAGCCTAGAAAACCACATTGGGATGCAGCACTCCGTGTTCTCAGATTCATCAAAAATTCTCCAGGTCAAGGCTTATTATTTCCTACATCCAACAATCTTGCTTTGAGAGCTTACTGTGATTCAGACCATGCCGGTTGCCGTACCACAAGACAATCTGTCACAGGTTTTTGTATTTTTCTGGGAAATTCTCTCATCTCATGGAAATCCAAAAAGCAACAACATGTTTCTCGTTCATCCGCAGAAGCAGAGTATTGAGCCATGGCTAACGCTTGTTTGGAACTCACTTGGCTACGATACATACTACATGATCTGAGAGTCCCTCAGGTTAACTCGGCTCCATTGTATTGTGACAATCAAGCTGCTTTATATATTGCTGCGAACCCTGTATTCCACGAGCGCACCAAACATATTGAGATAGATTGTCACATTGTTCGAGAAAAGCTGCTTGCCGGACTGATCACTCCTTCATATGTTCCTTCCCAAGCTCAGTTAGCAGACATTTTTACGAAGCCTTTGGGAAAGAACGACTATACCAGATTAAGCAGCAAGTTGGGACTTCATGACATTCACTCTCCAACTTGAGGGGGAGTATTAGAATAATATATTGTAATTGATATGTTATTATTGTAATATGTTATTATAACCGTACATAGAGTAGTTACTTGATATAGGTAGACAGATCCAAATCAATCCCTAGGATTGAGGATCACGCTACGGAGATTTTGTAATATTGGTAGTATATATTTTGCTGTACTCTACTATTGACAATACAACAAAATCTTTCAACCAAACATTCTTTACAAGTAGCTCCAAATCTGCAAAAAGAAGACAAACAAAACAACCAAGCGCAACCAACAATCTAGTCAATAAAATGGCAAAACAACAACAACAAGTCAAAAGGGGAAGCAAGGGAATGAGAGGAGTAGAGAGATGTGGGGAGGAGAGGGAAGCCACCCACTCCCCAAGTGGGGTGGCAGCTGAGGATGCTTTTACTAAGGCTTTCTCTCACATTTTTATTTTTATTTTTATTTTTATTTTAAAGATCATTAGGTCCTTTTAATTTCTATAATCTTAGCAGCTCCTCTAATCAACATTAGCAAACGAAGTAAGTAACACTAGACTAACTACTATTTGGTTGCAATGGACATTCAATATTCCTACTAACAATAGGTCTGAATGAAGAAATTTAAAAGTACAATGGAATTCATAAATGATGGAATTTAAAATAACGAAAATTAATGTTCTAGAATTTGTAAAGTTTCTTGTTTGGGTGACCGATTTAAAATACGGAATTTAAGCTTTATTTGTAAAGTTATCTTTTTTTAAAAATCAATCTCTCTTAGAATTTTAGAAATGAAGACTTTTAAATAGAATTTGAAATTCGGATTTATGACCTCCAAATTTCATGTTTTTCCCACGCGGAATTTCTAAATTTCTATGTTCTTTTATCCAAAAAGGGGAATGTTGGTTCATGTCAATTTAGAAATTCTGATTTTGTCCAAATCCCAAATTTATTTCCCTTATCCAAATTTCTAATTTTCTAGTCATCATAATTAACTCGATCATTGTTTAGTAAGTTAAAGTAAATTTTCACATCAACATAAAAAATAAAATAATATTACAGCTCTTAAATTTTTGGAACGATATGTGCTTGAGGCCATTAACTAAATTCTTTTAGTTGCTCGACTAAACCTATTATATAGAGAGAAAAATAAATGTTGAAATAAATCAAACTAGTTCAAAGAGAACTGTCTATTATATAATTTAAACAAAAGAGAACTGCCAAGTTCGGAAGAACATCAGAACATCGGACTTCGATTTCTGCTTGGATTGTTGTATGTGACTCAGGTTGGACTAGGTATATCTGTGCTGGAATTGCTTATCAGCACCTTCAACTAATGGGGATCAGCTGGAAATCAATACCAATGTTGAGTTTGGCAGAATTTTAATCAAATTTAGCCATGGAGAGGCTTATCGAGTGGGCAGAATTGAGATCTCTTCAGTTTGGATTGGATTGGAAGTGATTGGATTGGCAATTGCTGGCCTGGAACTGCACTTCAATACCTATTTTGCTTGATTGTGAATCACCTAAGAGCTATTCTAGTGATTTCGAGACATTAAGGCATCCCTGGAAATTTATTGAGGTTTTCATATTATGAAAAACCCGAACTCCACTTAATTCACTTGCTCTGAACCAAATTTGTAACGAGAGAAATCTCGTTTCCTTTGTGAACTGCTTCTTTAAACTGAATCATAGTCAGAAGTCTGAGTTCTGCTTGTTTTTTCAAAAGCTGAATGGCTTTTACAAACCAAAGAGTTTGGTTGCTTCAGAGTCTGAAAGCTTTTGAGATCGTGTGATCTTGCTTGATTTTGTCAGTATGACCGAGAGTTTTTGTTTTGATTGGATTTTTTGCTATCTTTTATCCAGTTCACATCCTCCTATATATATAGGAAATCTACAAGAGTGATTATTCCTTGATATCTGGAGGACATTTGTTGAGAGGTTGTTTATCTCTTATTTCTTGTTTATCTCTTGTAAACCCAGCTTGTACTGACGAAAAACCTTCACAAGTATAGGAAGGAAACTTGGCCCTGTTTTTTTGGCATTAAATGGTTATGGGGAGTGGTTTTTTATTTTGCCTTTCTACCAACTCCCTACACGTCCTCTACCCTGTTTTTGTTGACGTCTTGTCATTGGGGTCACGTGGGCATTGTGGAGAGAAAAATCCTCCCCTTTATTTGCTGATTTGATTTTTGAATTAGTGATCAACAATGATGATCAAACCTTGAGCCTTTTGGAAAAAATTTGGTAGCTGGGTATCAATTAAACCAATTAAAACTGGCTTTTTCATATTAAATTACCATTAATGGTAATTAACCTTTAACATGTGATAATTTATTTTGCAACTCATTCGAAATGGTCTGGGCTTCTAAAACATCCTGTGTTGACTAATTTTGGTAAACCAAGCCCAAACCCTTATTGTTGACATGGCCCAGTACCTAGATAGGCTAGCGTGTGGAATTTATGCCCAAACAACAATTCAGCCCCACTGTTTTTGATAAGATTGTGCAAGCCAAGGGGACACTAGGAAACGAAATATTTGTGTAGGAATAGGACAAAATGTTAGGTGACAGACCATAACTGGATTAGAAGATACGCTCACATGATTTTCAAAAATTGACGAGTCAGAAAACGTCAATTGATGAAAAATCTCGTGCTGGAAACATTTTGCTTTACTCTCCTCCCCCTCCTAATGATGCTCATTATAAATGAATGCACGGAATATAATTTAGACAATGAAATTCAGAGGGAAGTAATCTTCTGTTTTTTGGTTTTTGCCAAGCGTTAGGGAGGGGGAGGGAGTAAAGCATTGGGTTGGGTTCCTCAAGATTGCACACTACCAAGTTTTGAACCCGGGTACGCATGATTTCTACCAAAAGAAAACAGAAGTACACACGAGTCATCAGTGGATGAAATTATGACAACTGAAACGTAGATAAACATCACGCACACTGTTAGCAGTACTTTCTTTGTCCGTAAGTAGGACTCCTGAAATTAACTCACCAAATCACAAAGCACCTCTCATTACTATGATATCTTTACAAGTAAAACTTTTGTAATTACATCCCAAACTGAAACAAACAATCAATGCTCATAAGAAACTTATTTAATCTCGAATCAATCATCAATAAAAAGGAAAGTAAGCATAAGAAAAAGTCTTAATGCTTGGGAAGTTTTAATTTCAGAAGCAAAAATGCCAACATAATTGCTATCACATGTCCTTTGATTCTGTATGACTTTCGTCAGTTCCCTTCGACATTTCATTAATCTTCGGGGCTTCATTAGCCTCGGTATGTTCTTTAGCCTCGTCCTGTTGTTTAGCGTTGGCCAATTTTTCAGCCTCGATCTGTTCTTCAACCTTCTCCAGCTCAGCTTTAAGTTTAGCTTTGTCAGTGCAGCAACAACAACAGCAGCAACAAGTGAGGCAATAACCACTAACAAAAAGAAAAGGAAACGTTAATTAAGAGAAACCGAGCAAAAAACTGCTGAAATGGCCTATTTCTTGTACGCACCAATTGCATTATTTTGGAAAACGAAACTGAGGAATACTTTGCTGCATAACTTAAACAAGGTTTTTCCAGACCGCTTATTCGAGCCAAAACAAACGCATACAAAGTAATTCTAAAACTAAATTGTTTGTGTGTTCATCTTAATTATTTTTTTTATGCGTATGTAAATCCACTTAACTCAATTCAGTATACAGAGCAGAACTGAAACGTAAGACTCAGTATAATTATTCACCTTTACCCAAAAAAAAAAGTTTGAGTACTTTTGAGTTTGCTTGATTTTGCGTTCTATATTAGTCTGTCAAATTAGAATTAAAGACAGAAAAACTTACCATAATCCAATAAGGCCGCAGAAACACGCTAGTAAGCCCCAACCAACTTGGACCCCTGTGGGAGGTTCTGGAGTACTCATCTCTATCTATGCTCTCTTTTTTTTTTCTTTTTTTTTTTTGATCAACTCTATATATGCTCTCGTTTATGGGTTGATGATCACCTCCTTTTCTGGATCACTTGAAAATGGATGCAATGTTTTTTTTATTCTAATGAATGTTTCCCATTTTATAGTCAAAACCTTCAACGCCATATTGAATTTTCTTGTACATATGATATTGGCAGTTCATTGACTTGGTTTGGAACTTAATAATGGAAGTCATGTTCTTTTCTTAAAAAAAAGAAGGCCAATGCAAATTTGCCTCAGAAAATATTTAAAAAGAACTAGAAAACCTTGGGCACAGGTGGTCAACGTAATTTCTCCAAACATTATTATAAGAAAAAAAAAGTTTGAACGTGAGCAAAGCCCTCCATGTGAACTAATTAAGGTCTGTCGTCATTCTTGTTTTAAAAAAGACCCGTCTAATTTTCTGCAGAAGAGAAGATGATTACAAGTTGGTACAGTCAAGGTAAACTATAGTTTAAACAAGAGCATCTAGGACTTATGTATAATTGTGTAACAAAAAACAACTCCCTTCTTTAACTATTTGTTCCTATGCGCATCATCCCTTAATTTAACAGCTGAAATAGGATTGATTTATATTAATGGGAAATTTTATGCTTAAATTAGCTACCTAATGGGCTAATTTCTAAAATTAACAAACAAGTCAGTGCTCACTAACAGAGCAACTGCCAAGATTATCCAGATGTGTCAAGGGTTTTCCAGCAAGGTCTTGACAATGTGACCAAATTATTGATCATCTGGCGAATCACTGTGACCAAATTCTAACTCACTTAGAAAAGCAAGATACTGTATTGCAGCCCTTGGTATGCCAGAGGAAAATTGTTCTCATCTTCAAGGCCAGATTGGAGGGCCAGTTAAACTTGTAGAAAACAAACCAAGCTGCACAGGCTATACATTGTTGTTGTTCATTTTTCACGGTATTTTTGTCGCTCTCCTCTCTTATTTCTTCCCTCTCATTTTGTCTTCTCTCTTTTGTATCTTCGATTCCCTTATCTTTTTTCAAAAATCCTCTCATTTTTCTAGTTTAGATGGGCGGGCAGATTCTCAGAAAGCACAAAAGGCTTCTTCTATTTCTGTGTTGTGCAACCAACTCACCATGGCCTCCTACTAAGTTCAAGGTTGCATTGATATTGTCACCAACTTAACTATTTAGGTTCGGCAATGAGATGGCTAGTGCCAACCTTACCCTAAAATTTATTTCTTGATCGGCCATTTCAATCATAGACATTATTTGACGGGGCTTTGACATGTTTGGGTTTCAATGTCTCGTCCCAACCCTAAACACGAAGGCTATGGGCTTTTTTGGGTTTCACCGGGATGGCCAAGCCCACCCAATAAAGAGGTTTTTTTAAAAATAATTTTTTTTTTAAATTTTACTGAAATTTAAAATATATTCAATTATATTAAGTTCTACCAATTAATATTCAACTATATTGTATATTATAGGTAAAATATTACGTATGTAAGATTAAAATCTTGGTATGACGTTAAGTGCACAAAATGATGTAGTATAATGTTTTACAAGTCCAAGTATCGTTCCTGTGAAGATTCTAAATTAATCTAATATTCAGAGACCTAAAATTAAATCTAATCAAACAAAATGCAAGATACACAAAAGATTAAACACAAACACAAAGTAGACTTGATCTTAACTAACACCAAGTGAATTTGTAGAGATTGTTGTAATGAAAGTTTATTAGGCAAAACAAAAGCAAAAGTATAAAGACAAACAAACAAGAAATTAGTCAAATTGATTAAGAAGCATGACTTTTAAAGGTCGCGGTCTCAAAATCAACCACAAGCAATCCAAGTTAGATTTCAATGCATTCAACATATTCTTTTTATTCTTTAGATGATAATTCTAGTATCTAAGTCCTTGTCAAGCACGTTATACCAAAGTTTTCTTTAAGTGCAAGATTCTTTTCTAGTTTAGACAAAGATCATATACCCTATCATGCAATCTATCCTGATTAAGGCATAAATTTAACATGTAAAATTCATTACGTTCTAGAAAATTTAACATATACCTTATCATGCAATCTATCCCGACTTTGGGCATTTCCACTACACTTGTTTCTCATTCCTCAGCGACTCATGTGGTGTGTGAGCCCTTTATACAGGCACCTCCCCCTCCCCCCCCCCCCCCCCCCCCCCCTGCTACTGTGGACTTGGTAATTTTTTTATCCCTTTGATCTTAACGCCTATTATCCAGATTTATGCTCTTACTTCGACAAATAAGGGTCGTGGTAGACCAAAGCTTTCCCGCGGTGAGTCTACCAAGGCTAGTGCTAAGCGTAAAAGTCCATTTGCGGCTGTTTTTAAGGCGATACCTTGGTTCTTGGGGTAGATTTCTTGGATCCTAAGTGTCTGTGCACTGCTGCTTTTTTTGACAAGACTATGGAGATTGGTCTAGTGAGGTCTCTTAGGAGCCTTCCTTAATGTTGGCTGGAGCATTCGTGGGCTTGGCAATCGGCGAATGCTCTTTCACCTGGTCTTTGGTTTCAAGTTAAGTGGCCACAACCAGTTTTGTCTCTTGTTACATGGTGTTTTTCTCAGTTCTATCCTTTCGGCATATCTTTGATTCTTCGCCTGTCTGAAGGACTATGGCCCCATAGGATGTTTCCTACCTTCAGGATTATGGTTTCGTAAGAGGTTTCCTTGTCAGTGTTGGAATGATACGGTATGGCTTTGATGATCTTTTTGCTTTCTTCTTTTCTTGGCTTGCTAGTTATGTTTTTCTCTTTATTTGTGCTGCTCCCTACATACTACTCTATTCTCAATGCCATTTGAAGCTTTAGGTTTTGTTGATGCCCAAAATGGTTCGGCCAAGATTGAGTCTAACTTAATGATGAGGTGTGATGGATGGTGGGTGAAGGTTTGGACCTTCAGCATGTATGTGAGGACTTGGCCAATTTATAAACATACCAAAGACAAGATATAGGTGGTTCACCCTTAATGAATGGGCTACGTCCACAGAGAAGATGTTCTCATTATGAAATTGTTTACATTTGTACAAGGGGATTAGACCCAAAGATAAATGGAAGAAGGCCTAGGGCCTAAGGTCTGAAGCTAGGAGTCTGGCGCCCAGGGGTCAAGTCCCCTGGTCTGGAGACCCAGGACCCGAAGACTGGACTAACAGGAGAGTCCTGAAGAGGGAGCCCCCAGCTCAGTTTTTCATCCTCCTCTTAAGTGGAGAGTGGTATGCTTTTATAGGTGAGAGGGAGTCTTCACTTCTTGTAGTTTTCCGATGTGAGACTCCTCTTGCTTTGCTTAGAGTTTCTTCTAGTTGCTTGGTCAGTTATGGTGTCAACAGGTTTCTTTAATGGAGATAACTAGAGCTTGTGTGTATCGTGGGCGTCTTCTCCCCTTTGGCTTTGGTGTGTTCTCTGTTGAGTATTCTCACCATCTCGTAGCTGTGCAAAGGACTATGATCTCATAACAGGACTCTTTTGACAATCGGATTGTGTCGTGTTCTCATCAGAGATCTTTGTGTATGTGTTCTTTTGCTTTGTCTATTGTACTAATCCTAAGTGACTGTTTCTAGCTCTCTTGTTAGTCCATGACATGTGTGGTACTCTTTCCTACCTTGGGGTTTGTTTCCTAAGAAGGTTTTAACGAGGCCACTATATTGTGTCGTTTTTTTACCTTGATTCTATCAATGAATTCCTTTTTCTAAATAATAATAATAATAATAATAATGTCATTCACCACAATTAATCACAAGAAACTAAATTGAATTGCATTGCAACTTCTACCTCAAACTCATCTCTCAATTTACTAAATGCAAAGCCCTAAAGGGATCAGTCAAAGAACTTAAACAAATAGCAACAATTCAAACATTGATTAAACATTCATCTAAAAGAAACTAAGAATCCATTAAATAACATTAAAAATCATAACTATCCATGCTTGGGCATCATCTTTGCCCATAGGACTTCATGATGAGCTATGATGATGCTAAAGAACTATTGGAAATATGAGTGCTAAAATGCTATAAAATAAACAAAATCAATACTGCAAATAGAACAGATTTTTACAAAAGGAGAATTAAATTAGAAGAACCTTAATTGAGTCTAGGCAAGTGTTAGATACTTTGACCTTAACACGAATTATGCCCTACACTAGTGCTTTTGGTTCACTAGCGTTCGCCTCCCAGGATACAACGACACCCCTCCTTGTGAAAGAAGCACTGCAATTCACAAGGAACTTTGAACCAAATTATGCAGGAACCTCTCTTTGTGAATATGAAAACTCTAACGCTTTCTATAGATGGAAGTCTGTATGTAGAGAATTAATTGAATAATAAAACTGTAGGAGGATTGTTCTATTTATAGTTGATGAAATACCCTTTCCAAAAAGGTATCCCAATCTGAAAAGGCAAACAATGCATCCCTAGGTCTCTGATAGGGTTCCAGACGCATATGAGGAGTTTCCACCCCCCAATTGAAGATGGGGCATTATAATAACCCAAAGTTCATGTCTTTAACCCAATGGATTTTATTAATTTCCATTCAAATAGAAAAATAATTTTTAAAAAATAATATTAAATTTCTCATAAGAACTTCACGATGGTCGCTGCTTCTTGAAATTTAAACTAAATATAATCCACAATATAGACTAAGTATTTAGAAATGGCTTAGTTCCTTAAGATTAAGGTGGAGCTCCTTCCTGAAATCAATGGAGTTTTGACACTTGTCAAATTCTAGCAATATTGACAAAGTTTCAACAAAAAAAGAAAAATTATATTAAAATAATTTGGCACGTGTAAAAATCACATTGGTTGTAAGAAGGAGATCCTCCTCAATCTTAAGATGCCAAGCTCTTTTTTCTTTATGAAATGGACTTACCTAGTGGCCACATCTGGTGGTAGGCTGGGGCTTATGTTTTAAACCATTGACCTATAAAAAATTGGAATGGCTTGGCTTGCCCATGACCTGAAACCAAAGAAAGATTGCAAGTGATATTTTAGTAAAATCATCTGTTTCTGCATGCGAGAGAACCCTTTTCCGAGGGCATTTTGGGTGTCCAATTTAGCAAGCATCTCGAACTGTGATTTGTTGTTGAATATTGTTTTTCTGAGAGTATTTGGGGTCCCTTGAAAAAAAGTTTTCGCAAATGACTACTGTTGTAGTGTGAGCTCTCTGGACATCGGCCTTGTGTGAGCCAAAAAAAATTAAAAATTCAAGAATTCGGATTTTTCGTCTCAGATCAATTTACCTTGAAAGGTTGAAGCTCTTGACCTTTTCTACTGTTCCTAGTAAGCTTGGCTTGATTTTGAGGATTTTGAGCCTCTCAACTCCATGCATTTATCCGCATTTCGCCTCATCCCAGCCATTAGAATAATCTAACGACTTGAACATAACATGCCAATTAGTATAATATTTTATTTTATTTTATTATTGTTCTAAACTAACAGTATCCCTCCCTGCCGTTATCTCTCCGTCCCCTCCCCCTCGCCTCCCACTCTTCGATTTCTCCCATTTCCCACTTCACAACAATCTCTACTACTCAACTTCAAGACCCAAATAAAAAATCCGAAGTAATATCTGAAACGGGTTCCCGACCCTCACACCCCAATCAACAAACAGGTTTGCAACGCTCATCGGCGAATCCAGCCAGTCCATAAGCTGCTCAAACGGAGCTTCAAACTTGGTGTTCACGGCTTCCACGAACGCCGGAAAGTAGTTTGCACGAGCGAGCTCAGAGGGTTTGATGTTGGGTAGAGTGGCGAATCGGACGTTGTCAGATTTCGTGTTGGAGCCGTTGAAGCATGCCACTCTTCTGTGCTGACGAGGATGCTATTGGGTTTCTTTGAAGACAGTAGTTTGCAGCGGTTCATCATGGGGTTGATTTGTCCTCTGCCGAGATAGGAAGGGAATTGGCTCAAGTATTGCTGTAGCCATTTTGCTAATTGTATATATGAGAATTGAGGAGAGTGAAGAGAGCAAGGGGGGACTTTTGAGAAAACGGCAACACTCACGTCAATTTAGAAAGACAAAAAATTAAAAAACTAAATTTTATGTTATAACTAATGTGTCATGTTTTAAGTCATTGAATTATTGTAATGGTCGAGACAAGGCAAAATGCTAATAAATGTGTAGAGTCTAAATGCAGAGGCTCGGATCCTAATTTTAATTTCAGCAGCTCACGGACAATGGGTGTTAAATTTGTACGTTGGATAATTTGAGTTGCATTATCCTGTCCATTATGTCAATTAGCCGTTTGCTTTGAAAGGAGGGATAATTTATGGAATTAACAATGGCCGATGATCATTGGGTCAATGGTTACTTTGCGGAATCATGGCTGTGGCTAAACTTTGTTTCCTTCCTTGGGCTTATTTTAGCATCAGGTGCGTGCTATTTTCCTGTGTATTATGGGAAGATTTATCTGGATACAAATCCTTTGCACATGTATAGTTATTTTTTTAAATGAAAAATCACCCTGACGGTCCAACCCATCTGCTCCTATTTGTATATCCATTGCTTTGTTTGTTATTAGTCTTGGAAGTTAGCTCATTCACAGTTTAATAACAAATTAAGTAGCTAACTTAAGAAAAAATATTTCCCACTCAAATAAAACCAAATCATATTTCAGCTCTTAAATTAAGGGAGGATGTCCATGAGAACAAATAATTCATTAAGACAGGTCTTTTTTAAAAGAAGAATTCAATAAGCGGGTGTTAGATGTTCTTGTTTAAAGTTGTTTAGCTTAACCATACCAACTTGTTAAAGCATTCTCTGCAGAAAGTTATAGATGTCACCTGGAGCTGGAGGGCTTTGGTCATATTCAATTTTAGATGTCACTGTCTGGTGAAATGATGTTGACCACATGTGTTTTTCCATTTCTTCTTCAATAATTGCTGAAACATACATGCCCAATTTTTTTTTTAGGAAAGAAGTCGACCTTCTTTTTTAATATCCAAATTAATCAATGATTTTCCAATATCATATGTACCCGAAAAATAAAGAAATTTCAGGACCAGATTTAAGTTTTTTGTTTATAAAAGGAAGCATTTGTAAGAATAGAAACATTGCATTGATGTTCGATCCATATTCATTGCTGAAGAAAAGGAGGCGAATATCAACACATAAAAGAGAGCATAGAAAGCAAGCAGTTACCCGCATTCGAGGTTTGTGTTCGAACCCCAATATCGCTTGCATAAAAATAAAATAAAAATAGGGAGAATAGAGATGAGTACTCCTGAATCTCCTCCGATAAAGGTCCCATCCAGTTGCGGCATAATAGTGGGCAGGGGCGGAGCTGTATTAAGGCCAGGGGGGGTCTTGGCGCAAGATAATGAACCTTCCACAAGTAATGAACCGCCGAAGGATGATGAACCACCAACGGTCAATGAACCGCCCAAGGTTAATGAACTACCAACGGTTAATGAACCGCCAACTGTTAATGAACCACCCAAGGATAATGAACCGCCCAAAGTTAATGAACTGCCAACGGTTAATGACCTGCCGAAAGTTCATGGAATGCCAACAAGTAGTGATGTTAGCTTTTTGGTTTCTATTTTGGAACTTGCAAAGCTATAAAACTTATATTTGCCTTCCTTCTTATTACATCCCAAAATTATAAATAATACAATACAATTAAATTGTACAACTAATTCTTATTATTATTTTTTTTTCCCCAAACGAAGAGAGTTTTTATTAAAGACGAATAGCAAGGTTTACATCACTAGCTAAAATATCAAAAATCCACTCAGGCCACACTTGGTCCCAAACGTGGTTACCACCTATTCTAGAGACAAAGGCCGCAACCTCATGCGCTGCCTTATTGCACTGACGGGGAGTAGCCATAAACACAACTTGTTGGAGTTTGCCAGCAAGCATCTTAATATCAAAAACAATAGCTTCCACCGCAACATCAACTTGTCGCTCACCTCTAATCATCTGAATCATTTGCAAAGAGTCAGATTCAACCACCACATACACCAAACGACCCTTAATACAAGCAATCAATGCTTCTCTTATAGCCTCCGCCTCCATCATCAAGGCCATACTACCCCGTAATCCCCCCACCCCTCCGGCCTGCACTAGCCAACCATAAGTGTCTCTAATAACCCAACCAGCCCCACCCCTATGTGTCTGCTGCAGCCAAGCTCCGTCACAATTAGCCTTGACCCAGCCATGTGCCGGCTTAGTCCACAATGCTGGCCCACTTTGAGCAGGATCTGGCGAACGGGGCAACTCGTTAATCAAAGGTTTGGCCGACATCAGAGCTGCCCTATACTCCTGCACCTGAGCTTGGAGACAACTCACCATAGTGGTAGGATCAATAACAATCCCTTCAAACACCGCACTATTTCTTGTTTTCCATAGACGCCACAACCCAAAAACCACCACCTGTAATATTTCTTGATAATTCAAATGGTTCTCATATTTCTTTAATATACTTTCCCAGCATTCACTAAACTCCTCCCCCACCAATTGTAAGACATCCAGTTGTAGGGAGCTTCCAAACCAAAAAACTCGAGCATGCTCACAACGAAAGAAAAGATGAACCTGAGATTCCCCTTCATGGCCACAGAGAGCACATGTATTATCCACATCAACCGAGCGGCGCCGCAAATTCCCTTTAACAGCCAAGGCATTTCTACAGCCCCTCCAAACAAAAGCACGTAATTTTGGGGGCACTTGCAATCTCCATAAATTCCTCCAGAATTTCTTTTGATCATTCCCATGACTACAGTCTCCTTCAACTTTCCCCCCCAGCTCCCCATTTTTCCGTAAGTTTAGAGCAAGTTCATAGCCAGTACGAACTGTGTAACCACCATGCGCAGTGAAGTGCCACACTAGTTTGTCATCACAGCCCCACCTGCTAAGAGGTAAGGATAAAATAGTATGGGCTTCCACAGAACTGAAACACCGCAATATAAGATCCCGATTCCACATCTGCGTCTGATCATCAATAAGCCCCTGCACCAAAATAGGCATATCTGAGTGTCTAGAGTAAATCTTGAACGTAGACGGTTTGGGCACCCATTTATCTAGACAAATACGAACTTTCTGTCCATTGCCTATACGCCATCTCGTACCTGCCTCCAATATTTTCCGCCCTTCCACAATACCCTTCCACCCCCACGATGACCCACGACCAGCAACAGCTCTCATAAAATCTGAAGATCTGAAATATTTGTCCCGGAAGGTTGTAGCCAGCAAAGAGTCTGGATGTTTGATAATCCGCCAGCCAATTTTTGCAAGCATAGCCAGGTTGAAGCATCTAAGATCTCTGAAACCCATACCTCCTGCTTCTTTCATCAGACAAAGACGTTGCCATCCAACCCAATGGATACCCTTATGCTCCTTGTGCCCCTTCCACCAATAATGACTGATCTCCCTTTCAATCTCCTTGCATAAATTAATGGGGAGCTTAAAACAGGACATAGCAAAATTAGGCATAGCCATCGCAACTGCTTTGATCAGAACCTCCTTCCCAGCTTGAGATAAATATTGTTCAGACCATCCCATAAGCTTGGCATTAATTTTGTTGCGTACATCCTCAAAGACCCGTTGTTTTGACGCCCCAAAGTCAGCATTAAGTCCTAAATATCGTCCAAACCCATCATTTTGTTGTACCTGTAAGATGTCTCCCACCTGCTTACGGACTCGCGCAGGACATTTTTTCCCAAACAATAGCGAACTTTTGTCAAAATTAATACACTGACCTGAGGCTTTCTCATAACTGACTAAAATGTTTTTCAAGCATCTAGCCTCCTGTTCATCAGCTTTGCAAAAAATAACAGAGTCATCGGCGAAGAACAAATGTGAAATGCTAACCCCCTGAGGGTGAAATCGAAAGCCCTGCAAAGCACTCATCTCTTCATGCTTTTTAATCATAGCAGACAGGCCCTCAGCACATAACAGAAATAAAAAAGGAGATAGAGGATCGCCTTGGCGAAGACCCCGGGAAGGTGTAATATGTCCTGTAGCCTCACCATTAACAATCACACTATAAGTAACAGTAGAAACGCATTCCATTACCCACCCTCGAAAGATCGAATCAAATCCCAACCTTGTCATCATAAGCTCCACAAATGGCCATTCAACTCTGTCATAGGCTTTTGCCATGTCTAGTTTCAAAGCCAAACTGGATCGCCCCATTCCACCCTCCTTCTTAAGCGAGTGAAGTATCTCATGTACAATCAATATATTGTCCGTAATTAATCGATCTTCAATGAAGGCAGATTGATTGAGACTAATGATCTCAGGAAGCACAGCTTTGAGTCTGACAGTTAAAATCTTGGAAATAATTTTATACACCAAATTGCATAAAGCAATTGGTCTCCATTGAGTCATTTTCCTTGGTGTAGCAATCTTTGGGATCAAAACCAGATGCGTCTGGTTAAGAGCTCTATGAAGCCTCCCTGAGTGAAAAAAACTCTTGACCATTCCAATAATGTCCTCCCCAACCACGTCCCAATACTGTTGAAAGAATTTCCCCGTGAACCCATCTGGACCCGGCGACTTCGTTGGATTCAAGGATTTCACGGCAAGCCAAATCTCCTCTGACGAAATTTGTCGTGTCAAGCAAGAATTCTGCTGCATGGTCACCTGTGGCTGAACACAATCAGTAATAGACTCAATATTCGTAGGTGTACATGTCGTAAAAATTCCCTGAAAATAAGATATAATCATTGATTTAATTTCGCCTTCCTCCGTGCACCACCGTCCTGCAGAATCTTCTAAGCCCACCATCCTATTTGCACGTCGTCGAGCAATTGTTTTAGAATGAAAAAACTTTGTATTCTTCTCTCCTTCATTAAGCCATTGGACCCGAGATTTAAGTTTCCAATATACCTCTTCCTCCCGCAATGCCCCTTTAAGACTGCTTTCCAGCTGCAAGACCTCATCACGATCAAAGTCAGGAGCCATATACGTAGCTTTGAGTTGTTGTTGTAGGAGTGTGATAGTAGTTTTGGAGCTTCTCCATTCTCTTCTTTGCCAATCCAATATTCCTTTCCTTACCCAACATAATTTGCTTGAAATCTGTAGACCCCTTGACCCTGGAGTTCGTTTGCTCCATCTCTCTTCTACCACTTTTCGACACCCCACTGAATCTCCCCACCGCGGATCAAAAATAAATCTTTTATGCCATTTCCGGCCTGGGCCTTGGGTTTGTAATAAAAGTAACACGTGGTCAGAGCCCGGCACCACCACATGATGCACCGTAGCCGATGGGTATAGTGCAACCCATTGATGATTCCCAAATCCCCTATCCAAGCGTTCCATAATTCCCCCATCCTGACGTCTATTCCTCCAAGTGAACGGATGACCCACGTATCCCAGGTCCAACAAGTGACTAGTAGCAGCAAATTGTGAAAAATCATGCAAACTTCGTTTTGTGCGCAGCAATCCCCCACATTTCTCTGTGACATTCAAAATATCATTGAAATCTCCCATCAGTAGGCAAGCCTCCTGACATCGGACCATCCTGTCATGTAAAATCTGCCATTGAGATCTCCGCACTCGCTCATCAGTACTTGCATACACCGCAAAGAATCGCCATTTGGCACCATTCTCCTCATCCTTGATCACAACCTCAATGAAAAAATCAGCATACTTGAGTAATACGACCTGTGACATCTCCTTCCAGAATAAACATAATCCTCCACTCAAGCCCCGGGGTTCAACAGCATGCATATATTGCATACCAATCTGTCGCTTCAAATAACTATAACGGTGACTCCGATTTTTTGTTTCTAAAAGGACCACAATGTCGGGAGTTTGGAGCCTCACCAGCTCCTTAAGACTCGAAACTGTCAGAACACTCCCAATACCCTGACAGTTCCAAACAATGATCCTCATGATGCTCGCGGAGACCGTACGTCGGTCTCCGCATCTTGACTTTGAGTATCGTCAAAAATTAACTCCCTTCGAGATCCCATGCTACCAGCCCCAACACCCTCTGATGCCAATCGATTATCAATACACATCCGTTTATCCATTCTGCCAAGCTCCTCTTCTTCCCTTCCCCTCTTACTCCGAGAGCCTCCACCACCTGTAGTAGAGCGAACAGGTTGTCCAAATATAAGTGGCCCCAAATTAAAAGGATCAGATCCTTGCGTCAATGCCTCATATTGAAGCCCCAGTTCTCCTCCTACCCTAGCATGGTTGCTTACGGTCTCCTGTGTTGTTCCTTGTATTATGGGTCCTTTCTCCACCACGGTTGCCATATTCAAATCAATAGCGATCCCACTGTCGACAGAGTTTTGGACCGCGGCACCATAAGGCAGAAAAGGCGCCGCAGAGTACGTGGATGATGCCGTCATGATTCCTTGTGGCCCCAGAATTCCAGCCTCCCATGCAGCCTCCCGAACCTGCCTACTCCGTTCCTCCGCCTCCCTTACTGTCCGGATTTTTTCAGCTAGCGTAGAATCCCCGGGTTTGGACTTGCAAGGGGGTATCACTGTCTCCTCTCCGTCTCCCCCTTGCTCAACCCCTCGTCTTACTCGCCAGTCTCTGCAGTTAGCTTTGCTACCCCCCGTACCATCTTTCATACCCCTTGGAAAAAAAGACCTGCGCCTGTGAATATGCCCAGCAACATTGTTCCTAGAAACCCAAGGGCTGGAGTCAGAAGACTCTTTTCGTCCATGGAATCGGAGTTTTCGTCCGCGCAAGTCCTCACTTGCCTCTAAACCTGCAAAAGCCATCATCTGATCCTGCATATTTTGAGAACTAGCCGCCGACGCCAGTTTCTCAACACAAATACGACTGGGATGTCCCAAGCACCCACAGAGAAAGCAGTATTCGGGCAAAAATTCATAACGAAAGTCCACCCAGATTGCACCCACTTCAGGAAACTCAACGAACGTACCCCGCATAAGCGGTTGCCGCACATCTACTCGAATGCGCACGCGTAGGAACCGCCCTATACATTCGTCCCCCTCTGTATGGTTAACGTCCAGCACCTGCCCCAGAACGGCACCAATTTTCTTGGCCACCACAGTAGTCATATTTAGCAACGGAACGCCATGCATCTGAACCCAAAAAGACGCCATGGATGCACCCACCTCCCGCACGTCCTTCCCAAGTTGGATTTCGAAAAGGAGTACCAAATGTTCCTTATAAGACCAGGGCTCCATGTCCAAAACACGAAGCATGTCCCGTTTGCTTGCAAATCGAATTAGAAACCGCCGTTCATCAATCTCTTTTATCGAAACTCCATCTCCCCCATACCATAATTTATCAAAAACCCCCATAAACCCGTCTGAGTATACCGCCTTAGAAGTCAGAACCTCAGCTACCAATGAAAACCGTGAACCTCGCATAAGATCAATTCCATCCCCTGCCTCAATCCGAATCCCACCCCGTTCACGTTCTGACAACTGTAGGTGGTTGCCAAACCTCTTCTCTAGATCCTCCATGCTTCAAATCACCACACCCTTGCTGCCCACGCAAACCAAGTCCCCCCTCGTAGACACCGAAAACCCCCCCTACTGTCACTGTAATCCCGCAAGATATTGGCCCACTGTCGAAATTGCAAAGCCAGCAACACATGGAAGCACGGAAGCCCTAGCCGCCTTAAAAAACCCTAGCCGCCGTAGGAACCCTAGCACCTCCTCTCCTTTCGAGAGACCTCTTTCAGTGTACAACTAATTCTTATTGAACCATAACAATCTTGTAAATATTGGGTAAGGGTAAATATTAGGGTTGTAATATATATATACACAGAGAGCTTTCATTGAGGTATCCCTCAAACACTTATTTTTTAGGGACATCCTTATAGGGGCTACTCTGCACTATATTTTACTAATCCAAATTAACCATCTATTTTGTCTATATTCATTTAAAGATCATCTTTATAAAAAAATCACTTGAATCCGATATCATTTGACTGCTCAATTAAATTATTGAAATTTTAGTATTTTCTTGAAGCACTGTGTTCATTGATTTTGTAGGACACAATTAGATATCTAAACGGTTTTCGATTTGTCTAATTTTTTGCAAGGATGATATATGAATGAAGACTTGAAAAATAGACGGTTTTGGATAGTTAATATTTGTTTTTTTTTTTTTTTTGTAGGATACTCTAAAGGATGATCTATGAGTGAAGACTTGCAAACTAGTAGTCTTAGTTTTGAACCTCTATGTCACCTTTGTATAGTGTGTGTGTGTGTGTGTGAAGCCTCTCATCCCTCTTGTAATTTAAACTATAGTTTGTATTTAAAAAAAAAAAGGGGAATTAATTCCTTATTTTACTAATATTAAGATGAAGTCAATTCATTCTCAAAACTTCTCATGGAAAATTTTGTTCTTTTACGTTAGGACATTTATCAACATACAAACATATACTTACACAGCTCTTCTAGTGAGAAAATTTCTTTTAAATGCTACATTTGCTCTCAAGTAGGCAGTAAAATATATAATAATATATTTTTTAGTAAATTGAGCTTAGACCCATAAAATTCATTTTAAATCACCTAAAATCCTTTCCTTTAGTTTTCTATTTAAAATACCCAATTTTTTCAAATAATACCCGATGACTAGGATCCAACTAAGCAAGTTACCTAATATAACTTAAAATCTGATTTATTGTATTTTTCAGATTCCAAAACTATCCCTATTTATGACTTAATGTGTTATAGGGGGTATAACTAATGACACATGTTAAATTTGGAAAGATCTTCAAATGGTTGTAATGGATATAGGAATTAATTTAGAAACTAATTTGAAATTAAATATTAAATTAAATATTAACGTATTAGTAATCTAGTAATCTAGTAATCTATTTTTGAATTAATGTTTTCTTTTTATGAATTACGACTAGTAATCTATTTAATGTATTAGTAATTTAAATTTAATATTAAATTTAGGAATTAATGTTGTTTTCCTTTTATGAATTATACGACTAGTAATCTATTTTATTATAGTTTTATGAATAATAGTGTACATTTTAATTATGTTGAAAAATAATTTGATAATTTATTTATTTTTTATTTTTTGGAAAACATTTTTTTTAAATGAACCTTTTTTTTCTCTAAATAATGTACCTATTTTTCTCTAAATAAAGCACCTATTACTTGTACCTAGTAAAACAATTTACCTAGTATAATAAGCCTATTTTTTTACTAAATTTTGCATCTATTTTTTTCTCTAAATAATGTACCTATTTTTTTTTCTCTAATAATGTACCTTGTAAAACAATTTACCTAGTATAATGAACCTATTTTTTGCTAAATTTTGTATCTATTTTTTCTCTCTAATAATGTATACCTAGTAAAACAATTTACCCAGTATAATGAACTTATTTTTAATTTATAAAAAATGTGCATAAATTTCAATTATACAACGCACCTATTTTCTATAAATTATTGTGTACCTATTTTTAATTTATGAAAAATGTACGAAAATTTCAATTACATAGTAATTGACCTATTTTTTTTTTAAAAAAAATGGTAAATAATATACCTATATTTTTATACATATATATTTATATTTATATTTATTATATGTACATTATTGGATATGTAATTTACATATATATTTTTTTTGGTTTGCAATTTTAGGGGGCGATATGTTAGAGGGAATGACAACCAAAAGAAATGGGGTGATTGATATGATATTAATAGGGAGTTTTAATTACAATTATGGCAGTTAATGAAATGTTTAGAATAAATTATAAATAAAATATAAAGTTTGATGGCAAGGATGTAAAAATATAGGAATACTATGACCACTTATATCCTACTGGTCATTTGAGTTTGAAATTGGGTTTTACACATAGATTTATAGAATGATGGGTATATGTCTAGGAAATAGAAATTATAGGGACCGATATTGGACAAGCCCTATATTTTTTCATTATGGAGGAAAAATGATAATTGTTTGCAATATGCATGAATATCTTCCATATATCAGTTTTTGTATGATTACCATGCAAGGGATTGAGCTGACCTTGCTGCTATATCCAGCTAGAAAGCCTTTTTTACAAGAATCCAAACATACATAAAAGCCTTTGGAAATAAGGGATTTCAATTTTCATCATCATAGTGTCGTCCACATTGATTTCCCTAATCTTTGCACAACACTCCCACAACTTGGAGTACTGTGAAGCATAAGTACCCTCAATGATTTCAATAGCCTTCTGCCTATGCTATCTCCCTCTTAATAAGAGCTTGGAATAACCTCAACCCCATCTTAGGCTCATCTCTAATTCAATCAAGATATTTTTTAGCAAGGAAAATTGCAGTAGCTTGAGGGTTGCTATAACTTATGCTACACGTGTATGTCTCTGTCATGCTCTTAATTTGCCAAGTCCCATCTGCCATGAAAGAATCTCATAGGTTCCACTTGCATTTCACACACTTTCCTTGCATCCTCTTCCCATCATTTTTTGTAACCTTCACCTCATACCCTTTACTGATAGCATAATGTGAAATAGCTTCTCTTAACTCTTTCTTATATGCAAATAACATGCTCACTTCAAATTGAGGATTCTCCATATTAGTCTTAGCATTAATCTCTGGATACCTTGGTCTTTGTCTTTCATCATCATAATTAGGTGGACTACCAAAGCTATCTGAGTTGTAATTCTGATCAGGCAGAGTATCATTCATGTGACCTTGAGGTATAAATGGCTTTTCTTGTTTTTTTTTTTTTTTCAACATACACTGGAATCTTGGGAATTTGAACATTGTGCATAAACATATTATCATCCTCAAGAGCTGCATCATTTTCCTCATCATAAATTTCTTTATCAGACTCATCACCACTGTCTTTATATATGGGAACAATATGAAGTGAAGCCTCACCACTAGCCTCAACAACATCATCTTCCTCATACCCATCAACATTATCTTCCTCATCATCATCAACATCAAAAACCTTAACATAATCCGAATCATACATGGGTCATTTCCTTTTAGCAGCTTTACCCCTATCATTCACATCAACTTTACATTGTTTTTTAACAAAATTCTCATCTACTTAACTGAAGCATTCATCTAGAATATCATTAAAGAATTGCTCATATTTTTTCTATTGTGATTGGCTGTAATTCTCCTCAATAATGTCAGGTACATCAACCTCATGATCTATATATACCACGATATGCGGATTGATACAAATGACATATAACATATCTAAAATTTCAGCGTCTGAATTCAACCCTAATACCCCTTCATGCACTCCCTTGCCAGCAAAAGTGTAATAAAATCCTCTGCAATTTTGAATCCCACTTTGCTTCATAATATCCCTTAATTTTGTTGTAGAAAACCTATTTGGATCAATATTATCATAAACATCTACTGTGCCTCCCTCATAATCCTTCCCATTGTTCACGGATTTACTAGCATATCTTAACTCCATAATGAAGTGTCCATCATTTGAAGAAAAAAAAATTATGTTTTTGGCATATAGTTAACAATAACAAACATATTATATTCTAACAATTTTTTTAATTTTAATATCCATATTATATTCCTAAAGCACTACTAGACAACACTTTCTAAAAGCCACATTCTTTTTCCACCTTAAACTATTCATCCACCATGCTCAGTCCATTTCACACGTGATAAATGCATATAAAGTACTACCACAACACTCCAAAAACCACAATAAACTAACCCCACAACAATAATAAAGTTGTATATTAACTCAAAAACTCACTTGGATGAATTGGAGCTTTCTTTGGGTCCACACCTTTGGAACCCACCATGTCCGCTTCTTCACAACAGTCCCCAACAGCAACAGAGCCGAATCAAACCCAATTCAGACCCCAAAAATTGTACGCGTCTTACTTGCAAATCTGAATCGAACCCTAAACCTTGAAATTGACTCACCTTTTCTCCCAATCCTAGAACCCTAAAATTATTTTGGGAAGAAATCACACGAGAATGATGTTTTGATTGAGGGACTAAGGCGAAAGGGCAATAATACCCATGCACTTAACTGACGGAATTCCCAATTGGACTTGATATGTTAATGATGCAAAATGCAATGACTAAAATCGGAAAATTAAAAGTGCGGTGACCAAAAGTAAAATCAGGCAAAACCCTAGTGGCCAAAATTGTAATTAACCCTTTGAAAAAAGCTTAATAAAAGACCTTGTTATTAATGTAAGTCTAAAAATATTGTTACAATATATGTTCATGAATCATAACTCATATCAATTTGAATATATGGAGGATGTGTCCCATTGTTTTTTTTTTTTTTTTTTTTGGCTTACAACTCGAATCTTCCAATCTCAACCATTGATATTATTTCTGATTATTATTAGATTTTTCTAACTATGGAACCGGATTTCGACGTAGGTCTTCTAAAAATATATATATATATATATATATATATATAAGGGTATGTCCAAGAAGGTTCCTACTTGCTAGTATTAAATCTTTACTTAGCCTTGATTGACTAACTTAGTCTTTTTAATTTCAGTTATAACTTATCAACAAGGTAGGTAGCTATTTAAACTTAAAGCAATACAATTTCCCACGAGAAAACAAAAACAAATTTATATTTCAGCTCTTAAATATAAGGGATCCGATGTGCACAAGCATAAATAATTCACTATAAGACTTGTATAATTAGTATACTTACTTGACCATATCATTTGTAATCAAACATATGGGTCTTTTTTTATTAAAAACAAAAAGAATGTCGACTTTCGTTAGTTCACATGGGTGCGTTTGGCTCATGTTCAATTTATTAGATGTGAATGTCCGCAGAAATGATGTCAACCACATGTCCTCAAATTGCTTTTTTTTTCAGTTTTATTTTATTTTTCTAGAGAAAATAAGTTGACTTCCATGTATTGCCCACATCATGCTGAAGCTTTAGAGTATAAAAAGGAAGCTCTTGTTTGAGACAACTCATACAATTTCAGAGATGGTAAAAGGAGGTGATCATCTACATTTACAGGAGAGAATGGAGATGCCAAGGGAACGTCCTGAAAAGGTCTCGTTTGCTTGCGGCCTTCTTGCGATTATATGCAGCCTTATTGGCTTATTGTAAGTTTGTATGCGATATTTTTTTTTTTTTTTGGTCAGAATCAAAGTTTCATTAAATAGGAAAGAGCCTGGATTTGCATACTAGTGGTCTCACGTTCGAATTCTCATGACACATTGACAGTGTGTTTGAGAAACTTCATTCCTCTGTAGTTTAGACTGTCGCTAGTAGGTGAACCAAAACCATGACTTAAACCAAATGCAACACAAAAAGATATAGACCACAATCCTAAAACTCACAAAAGGCATAAAGCCCACAGAAGGTAAAAAAAAACCCACAAAACACAGGATATTACACTGGTGCTGTTGTTGCCTAATTAACTTTTTTTTTTCCTACCTATGTAGTGGTTATTGCCTGACTTGCTGCTGTTGTTGCTGCTGCTGTTGCTCTGACCCAGATGACTTGTTTGATGAAGATCACAGAGAATGAAATGACATGACGATGAAATACAAATTGATTTTGGCATTTTGCTTCTGTTTTGCAACTTCCAACACATAATATTTTCTCTTGCATACATTCTTTTTCCTTACCTAGTTTCAAGCTGAATCAGATTGCTCATGATCATCATTGATGATTCATTTCAGTTTGGCAATGGCATGTAATTACAAAAATATCGATCTTACGACGCTTTTCAATATAATGAAGTAACTATCTAGCATGGTCGATTCCATTATAATCTTGACACTCGACATGTCTGCATTTCAGTGGACATGATTTCATCCACATATCATGAGTACTATTTTATTTTGGTTGAAATAACGTGTATTATTTTTTTTATAGTCAAATTTTTTCGCATTATTTTATCACACCCGCGTTCGAGGTAGTAAAATTTTCCTGTTTAGTAGAGGGTAATTTAAGTAAAAAAGAATATGAAAAACCAAAATTTGAGCAAAATAATCTTCATTTATACAAATAGCTCTTAATTTTTTGAACACCACGAATGCCATCTCTATTTTCTAAACTCGCAACTGTTTTTTTATTTATTTTTTGTTTTCAATGAAAGAAGTTGTATCTCTGTACTTACAGTTCAACGTAGAAGGCAGTTTGAGTGTTGAGTGGCGACTAAATATGAGGTAGGGTTGCAACTAAGAATGAGAAGTTGACGAGTGGACTCACAGATAGCTCTATGAATGAAGTAAGTAGACATGTATTCACCCCAAGTCATCCTAGCCCTAGAAATAGGCCAAGAATTGTGTTAGCATCTGTGAGCGTGCCACTACTTGTACTTGAGAAAGTTTAAAAGATTGATAATGTCATACCCAAGTTCAGTCGTTCAAATTCACTAAAAGAATAATTAAGTCAAACTCATTGACTTGCTCAATTAAAATTACCAGGATCTGCAAGGTTACCAAAACTAAACACAAACACTTCCAATGTACATGATGTTTCCAATAGTACAATAAAGCCTAGTAAAGGCTTTTGAAAACAATCAGATCTTCTGTACGGAAGCCAAAACATCACAAAAAAGCCAAACTTCTATTCTCAGCTAATCTGAAATGGAAGGGAAAAATGTTAAGCTGCAAAGCTCAGTAAGCAACCATATATGGTCACGTGCAGTGGCGGAAGTGTGCTTAGGCCTGCAGAGGCCTTCGCCCCCCAAAAATTCTAAAATACTATATATATTGGGCTTTGCATGGGGCAACTTAGGATATAATATATATATAGGATAACTGATAATAAAAACTTAAAATAGAATAAATGCAAATAACTAGAATATAAATGTATAAAGGAATGTAATCGTAATTTAAATAACCAGAATACATAAATTAACTTTGAAATTACTTAGGAATGAAAATAGGATTAACTTGAAATTAATGACTTTATTAACTGGTGAAGCTGTAAAACTTACAGAAATATTTAGAAAATAGGAGGAATGCTACAGGAGCAATGCCACGAAGGACACCCACACTCACTGAACACTCACACTCCGTTATTCTCTAATGTTATCTCAGAGTATTGGGTTTGAGAGAACTTTGAAATCTGAAAGAAATTACAAGCTTGAAGATTACAAATGTCTAAAGGGGATAACTTATAGACTTGGCATACAGAAGATGACAGAAAAACTTTTAAAATTACTTTCTACTTTAACTTGGGTGAAACTGCTTTAACTTTCACTTGTCAGGGCATCTGCTTTAACTTTGCTTTTACTTGGGGAAACTGCTTTTAACTCTGCTTTCGGCTACTTTGTGGAAAGGCTAGTCTTCATTTAGATCATAGGGGTCTTGACTATCCTGATAATCTGCCCAATTGATTTTTGGCATGGTTTAACTTGGCTTTTGATTGGAAGATGATTCGGATTTTGGACTGGCATCATTACTGTCGCTGTCATCATCCTTCATCTGGGTGACTTGATTAAGAATTTGTTTAGCTAATTCTTTTAACTCTTTCTTCGATCTTCCTTCTATTGGGAGGGAAGAGTGAGAACTGCTTGGGGAAGAAACTGGTTTTACTGGGCCAAAAGGGGCGGAAACTTTGTGTTGACTTGGTAGATGATTCTGTCAATACCTAACTTATCCCACCATTTCACGAAGAAATGTTGAGATAAATATCTGGTATCCCAATTAACTTGATAATAGGGGTGGGCACTCAAACCGGCGAACCAGAAATCCGAGCCGAACCGCACCGAACCAAATCGGAAAAAAACTGAGTTGACCAAAAAGTCAAAAATCGAACCGGATCGGTTTGGACTAGTTTTGGATCCGGTTTCATGTCTTCAAAAACCGAACTGGGCCGAACCGAACTGGTCAAATTAAAAAATATATCATTTCAATATTTATTTATATTTAATGCTATATTTTTAATCTAATAACTAATATTTATTCAAGTTCAATTTCAAAATATCTTTTTTTTTCTAACTTTAATATTTATTTGTATATGAAATTGAATAATTTGTTAATTTTCAAGTCAAAATAAATATTAAAAAAGAATTTTTAAAAAATAAATTTTATAATCCGGTTCAATCCAAACCGAACCAAAACCGAACCAAATAGTTTTTGAAAATTTTTTTTATTAAAATTGAACTGATCCAAACCGGATGAATAGTATTGGATCGATTCTAATTTGAGGCAAAAACCGATCCAACCCGAACCGTGCCCATCCCTACATGATAATAACACTTCATGATCCAGGGAACTTTGTACTTAGCCATGAAATGCAAAATAATAGGGAAGAACTTGTCTGACTTCTATAACTTGTGTTTTTTACTGAAGTAATTGATTGACTGTTGGAGGTTAACTGGAATGATTTTCCAAAGGGGTCCGTGTATTTCCCACCAACGTAGAAACCAGAAAGGAATTTGACTTTTGAACTTTTGATCAAAATTGATGAACCAGGAGTGACTGAACTTAGGGTTCTGATGAAAGAAAATTGTGTGTCAGGCATCAATGTAATCACCGAAATTGTTGGTAAGACCTGACTGGAGGGGTAACTGGTCCTAAGGATTTTTACTCCAATTTTGTTGATTAAGAATTTGGCGAATGCAGAGAGAATGGAATCGGGTAATATTGGGGTTATCCCGATCTTTGATTGGCTTAAAATCAATTGACTGAGTTTCATAAAAAATATCTCTATAAAATTTGATTGACTTAGAGGGATGACTAGGGAAGTAATGGAAATTTGGAGGAAAGAATTTTTTAGCTATTTTAACTGGCTCAAGAAGATCATCATAGATTGACTCGACAATGAAAGATGACAATGACTTTTAGGGACATAGGACGATTTGGGAGTAACTGGGTCTTGACTTAAGACTGGGGCAGGAACATTAACTATGAAAGGGTCATAACTAGAGACTAAAGTTGACTGATAATTAGGGCGTAAAGAACCTGTGCTTAGAGGATTGAATCTGTTGTTGACTGGAATTGGGGCATATCCCGGGAATGGGACGACCTGGGAGCTTGACTCTATTTTAACTGAGTTCATTGAGATTGGGAGGATTCTGGGTTGACTTGGCTGACTCGATTGATTGGTCTGGGCTTTGTGCTTATCTTTGGACATTTTTATGACTTCTTGTCCAGCAAGAACTCTCTGGTGAGAAAATCAGAAATACTGTTTTCACTCCCTCTCAAATATTCTAACTCGAAATAAAAAAAGCTCAGAATAGCTTGCCATCGTGCCAAAATTTGTTTACTAGCAATATTTTGAAAATCTTTTTCTAAAACAGGCTTTGCTGACTTGCAATCTACTCTAACTAAAAACTTTTCATTTAATAAATCATCTTGAAATTTACTAATGCATAATACAATAGATAAAATTTCTTTTTTAATAGTACTATAATTACTTTGTGACTGTGTCCAAATACCAGAATGGAAACGGACAATTTGCTCAAGTGACTCAGCTAGGGGTGACTCGTTGCTTTAGAATACCTCCATAATCTGTTTCAGAGCCATCAGTTTCAACTATTTTAAATGAATTAACTAAAGGAATACCAAGGCATGGAAGTGACTTGACATGGATTTTAATTTGTTTAACTATTTCTGTATGACTCGGAGTCCAGGCATGAGGATTGCTCTGGAGACGATCAAACAGGGGCTTACATAACTTTCTTAAATTTTGATAAAAATCAGAAACATAATTTAGAGATCCTAAAAATCTCTAAAGCTGACTCTTTTCTAGGATTTGATCTGGAAATTTATCGGCAAATTGGATAACTCGGTTGATTGGGCTTATTTGGGATTGACAGATGTTGAAGCCTAGAAACCTGACGTTGACTTGGAATAACTTGATTTTCTTGGCTGAGATGACTAGACCATTGGATTTAACTATCTACAAGAACTTGTGTAAGTGCTTCCAGTGTTGCTCAATTGACTCAGAAAAGATGAGAACATTATCAATATAAACTATGGAAAATTGATTGTATTGATTAAAAATTTCATTCATTATATTTTGGAATTCACTCAGCGCATTTTTTAATCCAAAGGGCATGACATTCCATTCGTAGTGACCAAAAGGGGTTACGAATGCAGTTTTGTATCTATCTAACTCTTTAATTTGGATTTGCCAAAAACTACTTTTCATATCGAATTTACTAAAGATAACTGCTTTTCCTAATATGTTAACTAAATCTCTTTTATTAGGAATTGGGTACCTAATCCATTCTAAGACTGAATTAAGGGGCTTGTAATTGATAACTAAGCGAGGGGCTCCTCGTTCTAACTCGGCATTTTTCTGAACATAAAAAGCTGGACAAGACCAGGGTGATTCACAATAAAGAGAAGGAGGGATTTACGTTTCCCCCTCCAACTAAAAGGCTATTTCCTTAGCAAAATGGCTAAGTTACTCATGGATTCCACCAACATAATTAATTAAAATTAAAAAAAAAACAGCCAATCAAATCTTTCTTTCACAAGTATATTTAAGAAAATAGGAAATCAAAGATAACCGGTTATTTATTTATTTATTTACAAGCTTTATGATTATGAATGATTGTCCATATACTTATTATGTTTATTGTTTAGCACATCGATTACATTTGGCTTTAGTTGCATCATCAAGAGAAGTTATTCATGTCCACCACTTTTTCACTAAATTGACTTGTATTGTCAATATTGTTGATGCTTCATGCAAGCATACAGATGAATTGAAAAGTGCTCAAGCTGTTGAAATTGCATACATGATTGCCATTGATAAGCTTAACACTGGGAAATGAGTCAACCCTAAACCCTAATATATATTGCGCCCCGCCCCCGGCGGCCCCAAACATAAAATTCTAGCACACATGTGAGTGTGAGAATCACAACAATACAATATCTGAAAATGGAACTAAAGAGAATACACAAACGAAACTGAACAATTCAAATGATGTAATACGATTCATAGTGGAATCCAGAGAAGCAATAATGAAATAGCTTAGGTAAATCCTCATTAGGGTTTCCAACGAGGCCTTATTCCTATGGTGGTCGCATGGGCCTTATTATTAGTCGCCAAAGGTCCCAACTACCTCATAAGAGAGCACAAACATTGTAATTCAGATGGTACGAATTAATCACAAGTTCATAAACATATATGAATTGGGGATTAAACAAGGCTTTCATATCATAATGACCAAATAGAAATATGGGTAGCAACTCAATACTGAGGCAATTTAGAGGCTTAGATTGTTGGAAGGAATAAAGCTAGAACCACAATAGAAACTTACCTTATCCCATGTTCCTGAAATTAGTATCTTTAATCACTTTAGGGCTCGTTTGGTACGCAGGACTATCTTGGCATAAATTATGCTTAGGGACTGTCTTGGCTTGGCTTGGCTTGGTCTAAATTGGATAACACTTATCCTGCGTTTGGTGTACGCTTGGACTAGGACTAGATTTTTTTCATTTTTTCAAAACTACCTATGTATATGTATATATGTATAAATACATATATTATGTATGTGTACATATGTATTTTATAATATATGTGACATGTATATATGTATATTATAAATAATATAAACATATGTGTGTATATATATGTACACATACATGTATATACATGTATATATATATATATGTATGTATGTATGTATTATACCCATGTATATATGTATATTATATATATACATATAATATATATACATGCATTATACATATATAGTATATGTGTATATAGGTGTATATATGTATATTATAATATATATATATACATGTATACACATGTATATATGTATATTACAATATATAATACATATATAATGTATATGTGTATATATGTGTGTATATGTATACTATAATACATACATGGGTATAATATATATATATATACACACATATGTATATATACGTGTGTGTATATATATATATATATATATATATATATGTATTATAATATATAATATATATTACATATATACACGTATGCTATTATTATAATATTAATATGTATATGTGTATATGGGTATTTTAATAATAATATACATGTATATATGTATATGTATATTATATATATATACATATACATATATAATATACATATACGTATATACATATATATATTTATGTGTATATACATGTATATATGTACATTATAGTATATGTGTAAGTAAGTTTAATAATAATAATATATGTTATTAATTTTACAATATAATATTTGCATTTTATACATTGGTGAGCATTGGGACTAGCTAATTCTCCCTTTCCACATGGGATTAGTAGTCCCCTCCTAAGGAGGTGTTTTTGGTGGGCCCGGTATTAACAATCTCATCTAAGACTAGGATTAGATAAAACAAACATGGTACTAAATTTAGTCCAAGCCAGTCCAAGCCAATCATGTGTACCAAACGAGCCCTTAGTCTCTTCTCAAAGGATAAAGCAAACTCAGCTTCCGTTCTTCCTCTCCTGTCAGCCTTTAGTTATGTTTTTCCCTTAGGCTATCTAATTTGCATATATGCATCAATTTTGACCATTGCATAAATTTTGTCACCCTCATTAGATTTCGCCAAATTTTTTGTTAGTTTGCTGACATGACACACATGTAGAACTCTCAAAATCAATGATATAGCGACACGTAAATTAAATAAATATATATTTTTTAAATGATTTTTTTTTTGACATAAAAAGTTAGAAATGTTTTTGAAAATATTAGATGGGGGAATACAGTAGGTTAGGTGAAGGGGCATGGAAGAAGTTGGACGGGCTGGGGATTTAGAATGAGCCGATTTGGTGGGTGGATGGGAAAGTTCGGTCGAATCTGGATAGGAGTAGAGGAGAGGAGGCTGCGAGTGTGGGTCGGGGAAGGGATGAGGAATTCGGGGAAAGGGGGTTGCAAGGGTGGGTTGGGGAAGGGGCTATGAGGAAGCGGGATGTGAGTTTGAGGGACGACATGCGGTAGGGTTGTTGTAGTTTTCATTGTTTTTTTTTTTTTTTTATAAAAAAAATTTGTCATTCAAATTTTTAAGGGAGTTTCACTAAAACACCCAAAATGGGGGCTGAAATTATAAAAAAAACCCAACACCCAAAACCCATCATTACACACACTCAAAACTCATTTATAAACACACCCAAAAAATATACAATTGTTGATTGTGGGGTTGATTTTGGGTGTGTTTCTATGTTTAAATAGTGTTTGGGTTTTTTTATAAATACATGTCTAGGATTGGGTTTATTTATAAATATCTAATTTTTTTTAATAATTATTATGTTATTTAATTCATTTGGCCTTATATTATTAGACTTGTAGGCTCTATATGCATGTCACATCAGTAAGGGTGTATTCAATTGAGATTTTAAAGATTTTAAAAAAGTTTAAAAGTCCAAGTGCATTCAATCACGATTTTATAGAAGTCTATAAAATTCTGGATGTGTTCAATCCAGACTTTCTAAAGTTGTGGGGTTCTTTTTCTGCCGGAAGGCTTAGCTGGGCCGGATGGTTGCTAGTCTTGAGTGAAGCCTTCAAGTCCCCATTTCTGAGTTAGCGAGAACTAGGCCCAGAGCATCCCGAAGGGAAAGCAAGCCCTAGGGGGTACTCTGTTATTCTTACAGCAGCTCCATATTTTTTACTGGCTTCAGGTACTAATACATGGAACAGATGAACAGCAGCTTTGGATGGTGTACGCAACTGCTGGATGGTGTACGGCTTCTTTGGAAAGAGTCGAGGATGATGCGTTAGCGTTGTACATAGATAGGTTTGGCATGATAGCTCGCTTGGTCACGACAGCTCAATGTGTACTTGGGCTGCCATGAGGAGATAATTGTGATGTCCATTTGCCTGAGTTCGAAACCAGGCCCCAAAATACTCTGAGAAAATGTAGTTTTTCAGAGAAGGTAATAACTGTGGTAAAAGAATTACAGAGTTATGCTTGGCTTGAAAGGCTTGTGATGTGAGAGCTAAGTTTTCACAAGTTTAGCGAGAGAGAGAGAGAGAGATTTGCATGCTTGGGTTGGTACGAAAGATCTTGTCGGAAAATATGGGTGATGGGGTGATATTTTAGGCTTTTTTTAAGGATATGATCACAGGAGGAGCTTAAGTTTGGTATAGATTTCTGGGTTTTCTGGGTGTTTTTCGTTGTGTTCCCCCGGGTTGTCCCTTTCCGGTTGTTTCTCTTGACCTTTTATACACCTCGCGGGCTTACTTCCCCACACGCGTGCACTCCGGTATCAAGGTGGTCCGGCTTGCTCTCCGGCTTTGAGGTGGTCTGACTTGCTCTCCGGCTTCAAGGTGGTCCGACCTGCTCTCTAGCTTCGAGGTGGTCGTTTCCTTTTGGTCGTTTTGCCTCCCAGCTGAGATGACATGACCTCTTCATTCTATGTAGGTGCCAATGAGTTATTTTGGGTTGTTGGTTTTGCTGCAGGACCTTTGTTTTTCCGCAGGCCTTTGTTTTTGCTGCAGGTCTTCGTTTTACCGCAGGCCTTTGTTTTTGCCGCAGGCCTTCGTTTTACCGCAGGCTTTTGTTTTTGCCGCAGGCCTTCGTCTTACCACAGGCCTTTGTTTTGCCGCAGGCCTTTTGTTTTGCTGTAGGAAAGCGATCGGCGACCGGTCGCTAGGTGCAAGCGACCGATCTCTTTTAGGCAGAGTCTTCAACGACTGGTCGCTAGTGATAGGCGACCGGTCGCTCCAGTGCTGTTTTGAAATTTCGATTCTGTGCAAAAGCAACCGGTCGCCCAGTACTGGCAACCGGTCTCCCAGAACGTGATGGTGTTGGGCTTTTCTTTCTCTCCGCTTACCTATTTAATGACTCAAGAAAACGGGCTTGGCTTTGGTGCTCAGCCCAAAGCCTCCATTTTGGAGCCACTAATAGGCCTTGTGTAACTTGTAACCATCCACACCACAAACCAATCAGCAAGCCCCAGGCGTGTATTTAAATGGCTTGGGCCCACTTAAGCTTGTTGCGAGATTTGACACAATAGGGAGTTGCTTGGCATCGCATGTTATCGCATGTTTGTGCTTGGGCTATGTTGTATTGCAGTGGCTTGGGCTTTGTGTTAGATAATGATTGACAGTGCAGTGGGCTAAGTGGGCTCGGGCTTTGTGTTAGATAATGCTTGACAATGCAACGGGCTAAATAGGCTTGGGCTTGTGAAACCTTGTAATTCTTACAAGTTTGCATGTGAAAGTGGTAAACTCGTACCACCACCCCCACGTGTCAAATTGTAGCCTTGCTTGGCACGGTATGTATGTATCAGCTAGGCTATTATTTATAGCATGATAGTGCATTGGGCTTTAAAATATGCATGGGCCTTTCTTATGATTTTTTTTTGGGCCTTAACAAAAGTCCATCCAAATTTGGATGTATTTAATCATGACTTTAAAAGAATCCATAAAATTTTGGGTTTATTCACACAATTGGTGGATTTCGATTGATTCAAGACTAATTTTAGGATATGAAATTTGTTTGCTTCGCCCCAAAGATTTTGATAGATATATTATGTTTATTCTCAAGATATGATCTCACCACCTTTATTACCACCATCTTGTCATGGCTATCATCATTGTCATCACTGCCACTGCCATCACCACCACCACCCCTACCACTACCACTGCCATCGTCATCGCTATATCAACCACCACCACCACCACCACCTCCAAAGTCATCGCCACCACTGTCACTGTCATTGCCGCCACTTCCATCTCTGTCACTTCTACCACCACCACCACCACCACCCCGACCACTGTGGCCAGCTGCGGCCACCTCAACGCCACGACAACCTTCACCACCACCACCTCCATCACCTTCACCATCACCACCACCTCCCACCACTACCACCCCAACCGTCACCACTCCCACTACCGACACCTCCATTACCACAACCACTCCCACCATCACCCTCATTGTCAACACCACCATGTTGATGTTGGCTTACCTAAAAGATGTGGAAGGAGTGAAGGAGACAGACGATCAAAAAGCACAGTAGTTTTGACTGGGCTCTGCCGCTCGAGCGGAAGAGCGGTACTTCTCGCCCAGACTCAGGTGTTCGAGAGCCTGCTCGAGCGGTAGAATTCAAACTCAAGTGAACACAGGTGCTCGAGCGATGTAAGTAGGGCTCGAGCGGGAGGCATGAATCCAGCGTGTATCTCTGGCGAATCTGGACATACGAGGTGTTGTGTAATGCGATGGAAGACATCGCAAAGCATACATGGGAGAAACTCGAAGAAATGTTTGCAGCCAAATCATTGTCCAATAAGCTCTTCTTGAAAAAAGAGCTTCACTCTCTAAAGATGGAGGGCTCGAGCATGATAGAGCACGTGAGCGCCTTTAATAGGTGTATTGCTAACTTGCAGATGATGCTATTGACATCCCTACCACCGTCTTATAAACATTTCTGCATGAGGGAACCTTGAAGTATGAAGAGGTCATGCAAGATATCTTGACACATGATAGAATGGTAAAATGTTCCAGAGGTGTCTCTCAAGGTGAAGGTCTTGTAGCAAAGCCCAAAGAAAGAGGTTGATCGAGCAAGCACGAAGGCAAGAAGAGCAATAGGGGAAGATCAAAATCCAAGAAGAAAGACAATTGTTTTGAATGTGGATCAAAGAATCATTAGAAGGAGAATTGTCCTACATGGAGAGAGAAGAGAAACAAAAGGAAGAAGCTGGATGAAGAAAAGTCACGGAGGATAGTGATGGTGAGCTTTTATTTACTGATAGCATTGTTAATACTGATGCAATTGCTATCTCTTCCAGAGTTTCATATTCTGATTGAATTTTGGATTCCAAGTGCTCATCTCATATGTGTTCAAACAAATCTTGGTTTGACATGTATGAGGTAGACTACGACAGCGAAGTTATAATAAGGGACGGCTCAGTTTGTAGATTTGAAAGAACAAGTACAATCAAGGTGAAGATGCATGACGGCGTGATTAGGACATTGGGTATATTTAAGTACATACCAAAGTTGAAGAAGAATATCATCTCCCTCAGTACTTTTGACAAGAATGGTTATTCCTACAAGGCCAAGGAAGAGAAACTCATAATCTCAAAGGGTTCACTTGTGATTATGAAGGGAGAGATTCAACCTAACTGTCTATATCGACTATGTGGTACAATAGTGACTGGTGAAGCAGCGTTATCTACCAAGAAGGACTCAGAAGATGATACTCAGCTTTGGCATTTGAGGCTAGGGCATATGAGTGAGCGAGCAATGCAAAAGTTACACAAATGGAAGCTTATAAAGGGAGTGCACACTTGTAAACTTGAGTTCTGTAAGTATTGTACCATGGGGAAGCAGTCAAAAGTAATATTTAAGCAGCAAGACAAGGAGAATAGGAGCACGTGAGTGCTTGATTATATTCACTCTAAAGAGTGGGGGCCCACACCAATCAAATCATTGGGTGGAGCTCGCTACTACGTCACATTCTTGATGATTTTTTTAGGAAGGTTTGGGTCTATTTCATGAAGGAGAAATCCAAGGTCTTCAAAAAATTCAAGGAGTGGAAGGTGGAAATAGAGAACTTTATGAGAAGGAAGATCAAAATCCTATAAGTGACAATGGAGATGAATATAAAGATCGCAAATTTCTAGAGTTTTGCAAGAACGAGGGTGTTAAGAGGCATTTAACCATGAAGAATATGCCCCAAAAAAATGGAGTCGCAGATAGGATGAATAGAACTCTCATGGAGCGTGAGAGGTGCATGAGGATTCATGCCGGCTTGCCTGAGGCGTTTTGGGTGAAGGCGGTTAACCACGCTTCGCATTTGGTTAACCGGTCACCATCGAAGTATCTTGATTTCAATTGTGCGGAAGAGGTATGGTATAATAAATCTATTGAATATACTAATCTAAAAGTATTTGGATGCAATGCCTATGCTCTTATACCTAGTGATGAGAGAACCAAGTTGAAACCAAAGTCTCTTGAGTGCATATTCCTCGGCTTTGAGAGCAATGTAAAAGGTTTCAAGCTATGGTATCTAGTGAATCAAAAGAAAATACTCAATAGAGATGTTGTTTTTAATGAGAAAACCATGCATACGGTTAAAGTCAAGGAACCAAAGGCGAAAGAGGATGTTGTTGGAACAAAGACAATCGTTACAATTTCACCAAGTAGGGTGTTCGAGGATACTCCAAGTATGTAGCCAATTGAAGATGTTCATGAGGTGATGGAGTCCAATACTAAGGTAGAAGAATTTGGACAACAACAACAAACTCAAGAAGAAGAAGATGATGATAAGGCTAAAGATCAAGTGGAGTCGCCATCTACAGCTAGGTCCAGGCCTAAGAGAACCATCAAACCTCCTTAACGGTTTGGATGAGAGATGGACGCAGTTCACTATGCTCTAAACATGAGTGAAGGAGATCCAAACATGTTCCAAGAAGTAGTTGAGAGTTCAGTGAGGGAAAGTTGGATGAGTGCTATGATGGATGAGATGGAATCTCTACACCGGAACTTTATTTGGGAATTGGTTCCTAAACCCAAATATTGGAAAGTGATTGACTGCAAGTGGGGGTTTAGGAAGAAGGAAGGGATACATGAGAAAGAGCCAACTAGATTCAAAGCTAGTCTAGTAGCTAAAGGGTACTTACAAAAGGAAGGAGTTGATTATGATGAGATCTTTTTCCCAGTGGTGAAACATACTTCTATACAGTTATTGCTCCTCATAATGGCACAATGGGACGTGGAGGTGGAGCAGATGGATGTGATTTGAAGACGGCGTTCTTCAGTGGAGACTGATAGGCTTTTTAGTACCTGCGCAAACTGGGTTAAAACTCCCATAAAACTTGCAAGAATGATAAGGTTGTTGCAGTATAAATGATTTTCGCAAGGTCGTTCTCTGCAGGGATTATTAAATAACTCGTAGCAAATCAAATTCTAATTAATTATTGTAAAAGAGAAAATTGAGATGTTTGATTTGAAGATCTTAAATTAAAACGAATTTAATTAATGAAAATAAGGCAATATGCAAAATTAAAGCTAAGAGCAAGAGAAACAGTTGTATTTTTAGAAATCAAATTAAGAAAGCACTAGGGATCCGCCGTCACCTTAGCAATTTTATATATTTCTCCCAATTACTTATGACCTATACATGCATATTTCAAAGGTTAGGTATTCCTGATATATGCCTACTTGGACCCCCAACATAGAGCGTATATCGCACATGCAATCCATTTGTGGTATTCAGATCAAATCTAAACATACATGACTCATTAAGTTCTATGAAACCTTTTGATAAACCATACAACCCTTAAGACGTGGTATTCATCCTAAGTGAATTTGCCCATATTAATCACAAGAAGCCTTCGTCAATTTCAGGGACCAACCTCTGACCAAAATTGCATCAAATTACTTTTCTAAACATCCTAATGGTGATCAAGCATCAAGACACTTAGATAGTTTAACCCAGTGATGAATAATTCGAAAACCTGCATGCATATAATCCTAAGCAAATTGGACAGAAACTACATATTCTTGCTAAGGCTCGTGGCCTCACCCTAGCAAAAGAGAGTTAGTTACGCATGCTCATAATAAAAATAATCAAGTTCTTCATTAAAATAATAAAGATCGAAAACACCTTGAATGGAAAAAGTCTGAAAATCCTAGCAAAAGTCGCATTCAAAAGCCAAAAGAGAAGTTGCAAAATTGTTGTGAAAAATAACTTAAATACCTCCTAAAACCCAACTGCCCAATCCCCACAAGGAAACTAGGTTAAAATAAAATAATACTATGATAAAAATCCAAATTGGATTAGGAGAATCTGCCCACAATCTGCCCAGCCACGTTTTGGCCTCAAATCTCCCAAAACGTCACTATTCCAGCACTGCACACTGCTCCTTTATTTTATCGCCAGAGAATCACTGAAATTTTAATATGATCAAGCCACATGACTCACGAATGTCCTCCAAAATTTGTCCATTTGATTATGTTTTGCTCCAGAGGAAGTCGAAAGTCCTATATTGGAAATATAATTCAAAGTTTCAAAATTCTTCCAAAATATCAGCCAAAATATACTAAGAATGGGGCTAAATATATAATATAAAATATACCCATCAGAGACTTAGAGGAAGACATCTACATGAGTCAACCTCAAGGGTTCGTTGAAGCGAATAAAGGAAATCTAGTTTGTAGGTTGAAGAAGTCTTTGTATGGGCTCAAGCAATCTCCAAGATATTGGTACAAACGCTTTGACACTTATATGCTGTGAATTGGGTATAGAAGATGCGAATCAGATTATTATGTGTACTCTAATATTGGTACAAGCGCTATGATCTAGAAAAAGCATCATAATTCTTTATACAGAGTCAAAAACGTACTAAGGGTATCAGAATAGATCCAGCCAATCACCCAACCGCAAAGCCATTGAAACACATCCCATCACTACGTAGATACTGTCAAAGAAAGCCTCCTATGATCTAAAGAAAGTGTTGAGAGTATTTGTCCCCTCCAGAAAATTCTCATCTAGGGTTAAATTCTTCTCCAACATGAGCTCCTTGTGTGAATTACTGTCATCGTCTGGTGCCAAATCTGAAACATCAATATCATTAACCACTAGGCCCACTACAACACCAACATTAGACTTGCTAGGCTTTGAGTTGTTTGAGCTACTAACTATAAAGGAAATGCCTCAGGCAAATATGCTGTGAGAAGATATTCATTTATAGATAGAAGATACACGGTAGCTATACAATTACAAATATGGAAACAAATATACAAGGGAAACAAACAGCTACAATTGTGGAGAATCACTGATATCTTGGTCATAATCAGAGGAGTCAGATTGTCCTGTAATATCCCCCCTCAAAGTTGGCATAGTAGAAAGAAGAAAAACACGCAACTTGCCACGATCCAATGAAAACTGTAATTTGGCCACCCTCTTTGTGAAAACATCAGCTAGTTGTAGGTGTGAGGGTACAAAGCCGAGACTAATAACCTTTCGAGCAACAAGTTCCCGAACAAAATGATTGTCAATATCAATATGTCTGGAGCGAGATTTGGTGACCGGATTGGAAGCAATGAATATGGCACTATTGTTGTCGCATAAGAGTCTCGGAGGAGAGGGGAGGGTGATCTGGAGTTCTCAAAGAAGTTGAAGTGTCCATGAAAGTTCTACAGTAGCAGAGGCAAGAGCACAGTACTTGGTCGTAGCATTAGAGCTTGCAACGGTAGTTTGCTTTTTAGAGCACCATGAAATTAAGTTGCGGCCAAGATAAACAGCAAATCTGGTTGTTGAATGGCGAGTGACGGGACAGTCGACCCAATCGGCATCAGAATAGCCGAACAAAGTCTTAGAGGAAGCCTGTGAGAGTTGCAAGCCTATCTCAACTCCTTTTTTGGTGGGATCTCATCTAACCGATTCTGGTCCTCCCTATTCAGATGCTACACAATTTCGTTCTCTAGCTGGCGCATTACAATATTTGACTCTTATGCGGCCGGATTTATCCTACAGTGTTAACTCGATATGTATTTGTCCCACATTGAAAAGTTAAGGGACCAAGCCTGGGTTTATAAGGAGTTGGGCTACTCCCCCCATTGCCAATTGGTTTTGGGGTGGAACCTCAATTTCCTTCATGGTATCAGAGCAAGGCTTCACGTGTTGGGCCCAATGGCCACACGTGCTCCCACGTTACCCAATATGTGTTGTCCACGTGTTAGGCCTAAAAGTTCGCCACACGTGCGGGGGCGTATTGAGAGTATTTGTCCCACATTGAAAAGTTAAAGGACTAAGCTTGGGTTTATAAGGAGTTGGTCTACTCCCCCCATTCCCAATTGATTTTGGGGTGGAACCTCAACTTCCTTCAGAAAGCATCATAGTTCTTCGTACAAAGTCAAAAACCTATTATGAGCATCATAACAAATCCAGCCAAACACCAACCGCTACCTCCAATTTTCTGAATCTAGAACCCCAGTTGACAAGTAAGGGAGACCAAGATTGGCCTCTTAGCTTGAAGAAAATTCCGAAGAAAGATCTTCATAATTGGAATGTTCATCGGTTGCCAAGCCCACGAACATTCCATAGGAGAATTATTAGGGAGATCTTGGAGATCCCTCGAGGCTGGTCTTCTCCGCCTTGTCAACAAAATCATCAATACAAAAACTATGCTTATCGGAAAAATCCATGCTACTAATAATCATATGCCCAACACCAGTTTTCGCATGCTTCTGATTCCCACTTGGTGCCACATACTTGTCATCCCCTTGAGCAGAAAGGCGATGGCCATCTCTATAGCGTTAAGATGGAGACCCCTCACCAGCGACTGGCTCCTTGGGAACCCAGAAAGGAAGTTTGCACAGCCACCCCACGGAGAATAAAAGAGCCAAAAAAACGTCATACCCATTCACCAAGAAGAACTCGAAGAGACAATAAATGAAGACTGAGAGAGATGGCACAGAGAATGAGTAAAGAAAACTGGAGAAACCCTAACTTTAGCCGTCAAGGCTCTCCTCGTGTGAACGAGAGAGCGACCCAAAAATTTATACCGTTGTCTCATAGTAGTTGTCTCTCTATTTCCTCTCATAATCAACCAGAAGTTTTGAAAACCCTCTCTCATCTTGTTGTAAGTTTTGTTACTTTTTTAATTTTATGTTTATTTAATATTTAAACATTTTTATATGGTTTTTATATGTAGTTTAGATTTTAAAATTTTATTATATAAAATTATTAAAATACCAATGCCATGTTAGAAATTTAATGATTTTATTCAAGAAATTGATGGAATTGGGTAACATGACGGGGAAAGTGAGAAGATCGAATAGGGACATGCATATCAATAAATAAGCTTTTTAAAATAATTAGAGTGTGCAGTGTTGAGATTAATATATTAAACGCCGCGTTTGTATGCCAAAACTCGTAAGAACATAAAAATCTTGCTCAACGGATAAAACTGGCCGGGGGAAAGCCACGCTGCAAAGAATGGTCGATTCCAAGGTCCTTTAGACAGAGCTCATGAGGTGCTCTTCAAGATAAAGAAAAAAGATATGCCAGTCCTTGTTCACCCCTGTAAGTCTTTCTCCTTCCCCGACTCATCTCTCCAGCTTAACAATTTGAACATACCAAGCAGAGCGCTTGCAAGCATCCCCAAATACTCAATTGCAAAGCGTCCAAGTTATAGCTCATTTTCCACTATTGGGTTGTCTAAAAGACTGAAAATTTCTAGGAATTTACCATTTTGGGGAAGCAAGCGCATTACTTTTTGCTCTAGGAGTGATGTGTATGACGTTTTTTTCGAGTACCCATTTGGCCAATAAGTCTGAAGGAGATGTAGTTGAAGAGAATGAAGAGCTTGAGTTGCTAGATAAGCCTTCCCCTATGCCTATTAATAATGGGTCTGTTTCAGAAGTAGATAAAGATTCTGAAAAACTTGATAAGGATTCTGAGAAGCTTGATAAAGACGAGGCCTTAGCGCCTTTCTTGAAGTTTTTCACGCCAAGAGATTCTGCAGATGGAGATGGGGTAGAAGAAAAGGGAGGTGAGATAGGAGTTTTTGAGGAAAAAAGTGAATTGGATGATGAAAATGAGGAAGTTGAGAATGTTAATGTTGAGTACTATGAACCAAAACCGGGTGATTTTGTGATTGGCGTTGTTGTTTCGGGCAATGAGAATAAACTTGACGTGAATGTAGGAGCAGACTTATTGGGTACAATGTTGACTAAGGAGGTGCTGCCTTTGTATGACAAAGAGATGGACTACTTGTTATGTGATACGAATTATGATGCTGAAGAATTTATGGTTAGAGGGAAGATGGGAATTGTGAAAAATGAAGCTGTGGATGGGGGAGCAGTTCTAGGGAGGCCTGTTGTTGAAACTGGAACTGTTTTGTTTGCTGAGGTTCTTGGAAGAACGCTTAGTGGTAGGCCTTTGCTTTCGACTAGACGACTCTTCCGGCGAATTGCTTGGCATCGAGTGAGGCAGGTTCTTATCTTGCTTTTTCCCTTTCTTGTTTAGTGAATATAGCAACTTATATGGTCAATTTAAGTGGTTGCTGCATGACTTCTTACGAGCTTTTTCAGAATATGTTGCCTCTGTCGCTGCATATTTGGGATCATATTTATATCTTGTAGGTTTTTAGGAACCATACACTCTTTTGTAACCAAGATTCATGAACTTCATTTTCTCTTCACAACTACTTTGTTGGTGGCTGCATTTAGCTCATAATATCTTGCAGTGTTGAAGTTTGGTGAGGATGTAATCCAAACTTTCTTTGAAGCTTTTCTACTTATTATACAGATAAAACAACTGAATGAACCTATTGAAGTTACAATTACAGAATGGAATACCGGAGGCCTTCTTACAAGAATTGAGGTTTGTGTCTGGCTTTTGAACATTGCTAAATGCAGTCGTTTCAAGCCTAACATTTCTACAATTTGATTCTTCAGGGTCTGCGAGCTTTCCTCCCAAAAGCTGAGTTATTGAGTAAAGTGAACAACTTCACTGAACTCAAAGAGAATGTAAGTTGATGGTTGTGAGGAATTTTATATATTTATTGTTTCATGTAATGTTATTCATTTAGCTACTTTTCAGGTATGATTTGTATTTCTTTATGTTGATGCATTCAACCCATCAATCAGTTCTGATATCATGTATGCACTGGAACTATTTATTGCTAAAACATTTTAAGTATGTCAAAATGCATGAGTTCTATAACTTCTATGAGATGCCATCAGTATTATCAAGAGAAGATAGTATAAGAAAAATAGTTGGACGTTCTATAACATCAGTGGAGCTTGTGTTTACTGTAAGCACTTGTGATCACCGGACATAATCCATTAGACTCTGTTTTCTTACAGCCAGTTTCAAGAGTCATTAGCTACTTGACTTGACTTGACTATGATAATAATGGGGTCCATTACTTATTCACTATATACATGCGAAGATTTGTTTTGTTAGTCTGCTTCTTACACATTCTGTTTCCTAATGGTGTAGGTGGGATGCCGGATGCATGTGCGGATTACTCGCATGGATGAAGCTAAGAATGACTTAGTATTGAGTGAGAAAGAAGCTTGGGTCAGTTTCATATTTGAAATTTAATTTATTCATGCTCTTTTGTTGCATGCAATGTTCTCTCATTTTTTGTTCTTAGATTTTATGTTTTTTTCTTCTTATAAACTAATCTCAGTTGGCAATATAATGTTGCAGGAAATGTTACACCTTAAAGAAGGAACACTTTTAGAAGGAACAATTAAGAAACTTTTTCCATATGGAGCCCAAGTGAGGATAGGCGAAACTAACAGGAGGTAAAGGACTTTCAAACTTACCTCAAAATTAGACTGGCTATATGGTTTCCCTGATTTTACCACTTTTTAAAGAAATGCTGTATGTTTGTGGTGTACATTTCAAAGATTAGGAACACCAGGACATGAAACTAAAATTGTATGGGGTTTTCTTTGAAAAGTATCTACATGCATGGAAAAGATGAGAAGATAAACAACTTTAATCTTCAGAAAGGAAATGAAAATTCCAGACTTTAAACTGTAAAGGCATGCAATTTTGTACCATTTTCACCTAGCAAGTTGTGGCAATGAGTTATGAGTTGTCATCAAAACTTTGAAGAACTTCTGCTCATTCTTTTAGATTAAAACACTTAATAAATGTATCATAAAGACATTATTGTGGCAATGAGAGTATAAGTTGAAATAACTTGAAATGTATCATAGACTTTTTCTGCTTCCTCTAATGCAGATAGAGCCATGCAAGTTGAAATAACTTGAAATGGAGATAATCTTATCGTTCGGTATGCTGGACGCACCTGCTAGGTTTCCTTTTTTGTTATATTTTGTTTGAAGACTTCTTTTTCGTCTGAGTATAAAAGTTCTATGTAGTTGTCGTTTCCTACTTACACCAGTTCTTGTGTCCACTTGGATCAATATTCTATTCAATTGTGTACTAATTATAAAATGCCACCCAGGTTGGTTCCTTGACTCTTTTTTTTTGGTAAAGAAGGGGGCTAGAAATTAGAGTTTAGATGCTGATAAACTTCCGAATGTCAACAGGACCTTGTAGGGAAACTTTTTGTGCGGTCACATTGTCAATAAGAAGTATAATATTCCTGAGGCTTATTCTTGTTGAATTTATTGATTATATAATATCTTGATTGCATCAATTTGTATCCAAGACTATAGATGTATCAAATAAGCGAAATATGTGTCTCCTGTTTTCACTGGTGGATCGACAATTTGAACCTTCTTATTGCTTCTCAGTGGCTTGCTGCACATATCAAACATGACTCGTGGTCGAATTACCTCTGTCAGTGACATACTTAAGGTTAATGAGAAGATCAAAGTTCTGGTTGTGAAGTCAATGTTTCCTGGCAAAATATCTCTCAGGTATACAAGGGGATGAGATGCTTAACTTTCAGTTAATTCATATTCCATACATTTGTGGTTGAGAAAATCTTCATGATTTTTTTTCCTAGTAAATTCATAATGCTTCTGG
This sequence comes from Prunus yedoensis, assembly GCA_005406145.1. Classification (NCBI taxonomy): domain Eukaryota; kingdom Viridiplantae; phylum Streptophyta; class Magnoliopsida; order Rosales; family Rosaceae; genus Prunus; species Prunus yedoensis. The sequence goes on from BJCG01000136.1 coordinate 161,754, forward strand.
CTATTCTGTAGCAATGTTTTCAACACCAGACCTAACTGGCCAATCCAATCTATTAAACAGGGAACTGGTCACACTTTCAATTTAGGCATAATGTATGAGCCATTTTTGGTCAAATCATGAATTGAACCAGATTGACCAAAAGTTTGACCATTAAACTGGTGACTCGTTCTGGTTTTATGACCCAGTCAAGATCTCTATTCCATATTCCATAAGATAATAAAATTGGTCTTTTCCGGGAAAAATAATGCATAAAGGGACATGAGAACAGACCTAAACAACAGCGGACAAACCACTTTGTGTTATCATTGTGTCATTTATTATTTAAAAGAGATCTTTGCTTAGTTATATATTTCTTTCTTTGCCAAGAGAATCACATTGCTTCAGTTATTTGTGGCCATGTGTTGGTCACAAAAATAAATTATTTGATGCCTTGGCAGTCTAGGCCATAATTGATGCTAACTCTTTCCTTTTCTTGGCAGTCTAGGTCCTAAACTCTGATTCTCTATGTAGGTTGATCATAAATGGATGATCATCCTGTTGAATTTGTCCGTCATGTTGTGACTATATTTTAAAAGTCATGTGATATAATTCATAACAGATTATCGGTTTACATAACGAACTGCTGGGCTTAGTCATGCAGCATAAAATGTTTAAACAGATATCAGTAACTGAGAAATACATTCAGGTGAATCAGTTTTCTTGTTTTAATTTTTTTTCCCCCAATGGAAAGTACTTTATGATGAATAGATTGCCTGGAATGGTGGCAGTTTTCAGTTTGCCACTTAGGACTCCCTCTGGTTCCAAAGTTATCCTCATGAACTCGCTAATGTCTTTGCTGATTTCCTTTTACTTTTTTTTTTTTTTCTGTTGAATTCATATTGTTGAGCAATCCTAACTGATACAAATTCAACTTTGCTTGGCTTACAGCACTGCTGAACTTGAAAGTGAACCTGGCCTCTTTTTATTAAACAGAGAGGTATTTAAACTGTTCTTTCTGCTCAGAAATGAAATTACTCGTTTGGTCTGAGAATTGCTTGCATAACGAGTTGTGATCTTAATAGAAAATTTCTTCCTTCTGGCAGCAAGTATTTTCAGAGGCTGAAATGATGGCAAAGAAGTACAGGCAAAAGCTGCCTTCTGTTCCCAACAATCGTAAGTCAGAATCCCCTCAAAGCGATGCTCTACCTTTTGATAAATTAAGCATGTATGCAAATTGGAAGTGGTTCAAATTTGAAAAGGAGTAAGAAGCTGATGCTTATGGTCGCCCTGTGATACTGGCAATTTAAAAAAGCACTATTAAACTTTTCCATCCTTCTCGAAGCCATGCATCCCTCGAGAGGTAAAAAGAGCAAAATATTTTGTTTTAGGAGTAGTCTTAGATTGGTTTATTTACTTCATTTACCTCATGACCCGTTAGAAAATGTGCAGAACCAAAAAGTTTGAGATGCTCACAGCATAAAACATGATTATCAGTTTGAGTATTCTCATGAATTTTGTAAATCGTAATTTGTTATTTCCTTTTTTTCTTTTCCATTTCTTTGTTGTTATCTGAGTCTCTGAAGCATTCATTTGATTATTGTAATCTGATTCTTCACCCATGGAACTGATTTTAACTTGTTTCCCAACCAACAAGCTCTACTCAATGGAGCTGTGTAATGATGTTTTGCGCTTAGTATATACATGCACTACTACTAGGGGTCATCATTTGACCCGCGGCCCGTGTGCCAAAGTGGGTAGCCTGAGGCTTGAAATGGGCCAAAGCCTAGATTGGCCCTATAGTTAGGCCCGTTTGGTCCGACTTGCTCTAAGGTTGAGTAAGGCTTGGGCCTAGATTTTGAAACTTTTGGTTTGTTCTAGGCCCGGCCCGATAGGGCCCGCCCATGACCCAGTCCAAGTAAGCCCGCTCATTGCCTTGTTGTTTTTTGTTTCTCTTTATATTGCCTTATTTCCATTCTAAACATTTAAGTAAATGTCTTGTCTTTTTAGTTTAATTTATTTTTATGTTACTCCATTTACTTAAGTTTACAATGTAAATAAGAAAATACCCACAAATTTGGATTCAATAAAAAATATTTAAAAAATCCAATTCTTAACTAATCAAAATATGAAAATCCAATTTTAGTATAAGATACAATTTATACCAATATTGATACCCCAATAAGTCAATGTATACTTTATACTAAAATCTCATAAAATCATGTTTGATTATTTAAGTTGTAAGGAATATAAGTTGCCAAAAATATCATTGAAAACATTAGTATTTCAAAAGTCCATTTTCATACTTAGTCAGATTTTGATAGAAAATGGTTTTTCAAGTATGATATGTAGTAATAAGGCAAGGCAATATAAGGCAAAAACAAAAAAGGCAATGGGGGGCCCGTGGGTGGCCTGGCCCGGAAAGCCTACTTAGGCCCAGCTCTATAGGCAAGCTTGAGCCGATCCCTTTCAAACCTCGGCCCGTCCTGAAAAAAGGAAAAGCCCGACAAGGCCCGGCCCAATGACAAACCCTAACTACTACTACAACATTTTTACATGAAATTCTGTTTTTAAATCCCATGTACGTTTGGTGCCTAAGATTGAATTAGATTGGATTGGATAACTCACAAGAGTCAAGTATGGTGATATCCTATCATTTTGTGGGCATTTTAAAGGATAAGTTTCCCTCTTGACTAATCTTCTACCCTCAATTTGGACAAAATTTGGCATTTGGCCTCTGTTTCTTCCTTCAACAGGTCTTCAATCTAATGAGTTATCTAATCCAATCTTAAGCACCAAATATAGTTGAGATAGATATAGAACTCAAAGAAATTTTTTCATTTGGAAATTTAAACACTCTTTTTGTTATTTGGTCACTCCTTTCCACCCATTTGACTATTGTCTTTAATCCCAACTCAAAACTAAGAGTTGGGATGCTCCCATTGAATACTCAGGTTTGCTCATCTCTTATAATTAAAATGCACTCTTTTCTTCTTCTTTATTATTATTTTGTTCCGGTTTTTTCTTTGTTTCCTTATTCTTAGTGGTCTTCAAATGGCAATGACAAATTTTAATTTGCCTGGTTCCTTTCAGTTGCAGCTCAAATTTGGCTTCTAGTAGTGATATAGGTTTTGCTGGTAGGACGACCAAAGTTGCAGTTGGTTAAACAATTCCAAACCTATTCAAAATCTTCAAATTTTTATTCATCAATGTTATGAATTCCTCTTATTAAAATTGGTAGCCAAATTTGTGAGTAATTTGATGTTCCTCTCAATGTTGGAAATCCAAGGCTTGAACTTGATTATACCTCTTCCTATCACATATTTAAACAGATGGCAGTAGCTGCAGAATTCCACCTGTACTAGAGAACAAAATTAGGGATAACTATGAAGTTTTTAAAAAAAAATCCATAAAAATACAGACAAGATGAAAAGTTCAAGAAGAGTTAAAACAAGACAAATTTGGATACACAGAATCTCTTTCTTAAGAGTGATGACTAAATTAATGTATTATTTGTTGTTGTTTGGTCATTAAAAAGGCTTGGAAAAGAATCTGAAAAATATGAAAAGAAAATTTTCAAATTGACCCAAAAGGTCTTCATTTTCTTGACCCACAACAGGATTCCAGTAAGATGTCTATTACCAACCCTAGCCTACTAATTAAGAAAATTAATTAATTTTCTATACATTTGAACATAATTAGTCTGCAGCTCTTTTTGTCTTCTTCATGTTTTCTACTATTTCTTTAAGATTTATTTTTAATTTATTTTTATTTGTAGTGAAATTGCTTTAAAATAAAATATCCCTAGACCAGGGTTCAGGTTGTCATATGCCCTAAATAATTAGGGTTTGGGGCTCCATGAATTCCATTAAATTAAAAGACCAACAAGTCACCAAAAACAGCTTGGGTTGGGTTGCCAAATGTGATTATGAGGCGAGCCTTGTTTGGCCGCATACGACGTAAATTTGTCTGTGGAGTGGGATTTCAAGATTTTATATTGATACATATGATCCTTTAGGATCTTTGCTTGCATTTGAAGATTAATACAAGTGTAATTAAATAGAGGCATGAAATGATGTGTGATTGAAGTCCTTGAGGGAGGTGGGGAAATAAGCAAAGATTAGTATATAGTTCAAAATTTTGATATTCTCCAATATAACAAATGAACAATTGCTGGCATTTCGTGATGATTTTAATCAAAAATTGATGTAGAATAATTTTAGTACCAAAAATACGCAAGGCTCTGAGTTTGAATCAGTGGAGGAATTAGAATTTTCAAATTGAGACTTCACAAAATAAAATACAATATATAATGAGTGATTCTATTACTAATAGTATCGAGCTATAGAGGTGCACTTGAATTGAGTCCTTGATGATATAATGTTATTAGTGATAATGTTAGAACAATATTTTTAAATACTTGCAGACCCAGGTCCATGCTGGTAGGCTAGCTCAAGTCCACTCCTACATTGGGCACTGAAGACACAGAACCACCTTTTTAGTGGACGATAAAGCTCACAACTAATTTTTTAATGTACACCTTATACAAAATCAAATTTTAATATATTGGTACCCTTAATTGGAATAATATATACTGAGCAAAACAACAGTACAATTATTAATTTTTTATTTCAATTATTTTTGACATATATTCAGTTTCCTAAATCCTCATAAATCATCATAGATGTGGGATAAGTGGGAGAATGTGAAGGTAAAAAGTCTTATATTGGAAAGTTAGAAAACATTACAAGGGCTTATAAGGAGTTGGGTTACTTCCCCCATTATCAATTGGTTTTGGGGTGGAACCTCAACTTTCTTTCATGGTATCAGAGTGAGTTGCCCACGTGTGAAAGCCTAACGGCCACACGTGCTCCACATCACCCAAAATGTGTTGTCTATGTGTTAGGCTTGAAAATTCCCCACACGTGCAGAGGTGTGTGAGAATGTAAAGATAAAAAGTCCCTACATTGGAAAGTTAGAAAACCTTGCAAGGGCTTATAAGGAGTTGGACTACTCCCTCCATTGCCAATTGGTTTTGGAATGGAACCTCAACTTCCTTCAATAAGTTCATAAACTTAAATGTATATTTTTGGACATCAATAGTGCATGGATTAATTATACTTGAAACTTAAGGAATATGAACCTGCATTTCATTAATATCTAATTACATGCTCTTTTTTAGATATATGTGGTCTTGATTTTATATAATCCCATCATTGGTTGACTCTTCTTGGTATTTGAAAATTTTCATATGGTTGATGCCACCTATATATCCTTAACTTGATGGATTTGATCACTTGTAGCCTAAGTTTAGCTGACATGTGTAGTGAATGGACTATCTCACTTACGATGGATCTCAATCAATTTCACCCTCTCCTTTAGAACCAATTCCCCAAATATACTAGACGTAGATACTTTCCTTCCCGTACTATGCATGATTACTAATCAAGTTCATCTACATTAATTTCACTCGGAAGTGAAGAGTAATTTGTTTTAAGAGATCGAGATAAATAGTAAATAGACATCTTAATTACTAGGGTTAGGCAACCAAACCAAGATGTAGCGGAAGAGAGATTTCTACCACTGAACAAACGTTATCAACGATTACTTCAATTGACTATGATTAGTTATGTGGTTCCAATTTCGATGAGAATCGGTGGCCTTCGTCGAGAACTAGATCCAATGGCCTTTGTTCATATTTGAGTGACATGAGAGAGAGAGAGAGAGAGAGAGAGAGAGAGAGAGAGAGAGAGAGAGAGAGAGAGAGAGAGAGAGAGAAGTGGCAAGACAAAGAGAGATGAGGTAAGATTAGGGTTAATTTTTACATACCTTCGTTTTGGTTTAGTTAACTGAAGGTTTGAGAATTTATGAGCTATGCACTGATAAGTGGTTGAATTTAACAAAATAAAAAAGCACCAAAATCAGTCCGGCTGGCTCAGGTCGACTGGTTTCGCCAGTTTTTCGATCCCAACACCCAACCCTATTAATTACCAACCATAAAACAACATCAACCATGACTAGGAAGAAGGTGAAACATGTATGGATAAGGAATTCTAAAACAAATATTACCCTTTTTTTTTTCCTATGTTTTCATATGGAACATAATTTCCTAATGTTGTGGTCACATATATGATGTAGAATATATGCCAGAGATGATTGAGGTGCAACTTGATAGACGTAATTATCTCATAAACAATAAAATGCAATCTTTGCACATGTATGGGCTCTGAGCTTCAATTTGAACCCATAACCTGATGTTTAGAAGAGAATGGCAAGACAAGTCAAATACATCATGCCGTACATATGAGTTTTTTTAGGCGAAATAATATAATTTGCTACTTCAAAACACTGGTTTAAGTTTTAAATTTCATGTTGGAATTATGTTATTTTAGTGTTTTTACTTCTAATTAGGCTTCTAGTGATTCAAGGGGTTGAGATAGTATGAATAGCTTTTTAGCTTTGTGATTAGAGTTATCCATATTATTATTCAATAATACTTTGTCTTTCCTTTATTATGCTATGTTATGTGTGCATGGAAAGATAAGTGAAGTATCGTAAAGTATCGACTCTATAGAGCAAGTATTGAATAATTAATGATTTTATTGTGATGAAACACATGTTTGCAACCTGTCTGGACAGACTAATATCAAGTACACTTGTTAAACTATTAAAATCATCATCACATACCAAGAAAATAAAGGGCATAATTCAATTTATATTACTGGATTTTCTTTTGTTTCTTTGCAGTACCAGGAAGTCTCATATTGGAACCGGAATTTTATAAAAGCTTGTTTGTCAGTATCAGTTTATACAGACACATTAATCAAAGCCTAAACTCTATGAAATTCAAAATAGCCGGTTTAGCAAGCACTATATATACTTCAGTGTATATACTTTTAGAAGGCAGTGAGAAAAAAAAAAGCATAATTAACAGATGAAAGATAAAATGCGAAGGGGATGATTTGTGTATATAAGGAGAGCATGTCACATGAGTTTATATAAGGAGACCACTTGGGTTCACTTTCCATGAATCCTATTCTATCTCTCTGCCTCTCTAGGGTTTATATATACTCTCCTTCTGTTATTTCATTTCTTAAATAAGCTTATTTGAAGGGCACATTGTGGGGTTCATCCAATATTCTTTTTCAATGATCCAAATCGTTTAATTTTGAAGTGTTTATTCATAGATCATTTTTGAAATATTAAAATGACTATCATAAATGAGATGTTAAAATTTATTTATTTTTTAATTTGAACAAACTTTTGTGGAGATAATCTATGAATGATGACTTGAAAGATAAACAGTGTGAAATGGTCCACATAAGGGTGTGTATCAAATAAAAATGGGACGGGTCGCTCTCTCGTCTTAGGCGAGGAGAGCCAGGCAACTAGGGTTTCTCTTAGCACCTCCATTCTCTATGTCTGTGATAGGTTTTCCGCTCGTTTTTCGAGGTTTTTTCATGCCATTCCTCTGATTTCTCTCGGGATTTATCTGATTTTTGTTGGAATATTCATCGGGGTTCTCTTGCATGGGGGCAGCTATTGTTGGTTGTCAACGGCAGCTTTGTGGGAGTGTGATTCTATTTCTCTCTGTCTTGATCTACCTCTGTGGGGGAGTCTTGGCTAGGGTTCTTCCCTACGAGACTCATCTAGCTTGCTGTTGGCGACATCTTGTTTTTTATTGATAGAGAACGAATTGGTATGGTGATAGAGGAAGTAACCACTTCCGATCATTTTTTGGATTTGGTATGAATTGCTTTGTTGATAAGGCGAAGGAGACCAGCCTTGAGGGGTTTCTAAGGTCTCCATGATCATTCGCTTTTGGAACGTTCATGAGCTTGGTATCTGACGAACGTTCGATAACCTAAAGTGTTCTTCGTCAAGACAAGAGGCCGATATGGGAGCAAGTTGGGTCCCAAAGTAGTTCTTTTTTATTTTATGTTCTAATTTTTGTGGCTGTTCATGTTGGTGTTCCTTCGTTTATGACCCATTGCATATTGTACCAATCTCGTGCTGTACAAAGGACTATGTTCTACTATATTTACATATGTGGTCTTCTTTGACAGAACCTAAGAGATGTTGGTGTGCTCTTTTGTTAGGTTTTGTTTTGCTTAAGTTTGTGTTTTGTTCATGTGGATCGTTTGTCTTGGTGTTTTTTTGGGTTATGCTCGTTGTATGTTGAACAAAAATTTCGAATTGTACAAAGAACTATGCTTACATAGGAGGTCTTCTTTGACAGAAGCTGAGAGGCGTTGGTGTGCTCTTTTGATGAGTTCATTTTGCTTCAATTTGGTTCTTTGTGTTTTGTTCCTATGGATTGTTCATCTTTGTTGTTCTTTTGGTTCTGCCCATTGCATTTTGAACAAATCTCGCGTTGTACAAAGTACTATGTTTACATAGGAGGCCTTCATTGGTGGGCTCTTTTGTTGGGTTTTATTAGTTTATGTGTGTTGGTGGGGTAGATTTGTTTTAGAGATGACTATTCTGTGTTTCTGTTTTTTGTTTGGACTCTCTTGTTAATCTATAACATGTGTGGTACTCTTTTCTCGTTTGGAGTTTTCTGAGAAGGTTTTAATGAGGCCACTATTAACATGCCGGCTCTTATGTAATGTTTTTAGGTTATTAATGGAATTTATATTCCTTTAAATAAATAAAAAAAGGACGTGTATCAAATAAGCTTATCATGAGTGCTTCCTCCATCAAAGTTCCTTGTTATGTTTCTAAGCCTGAAAAAGAAAAATAGAAGAGCAATAGTGGATGAAGCCTATCACAAACAATTGGAGCTTCAATGGATATTCGAGCTAATTATCTATTTTGACTTGAAAGTGCCAAAGTACAAGGACAATAACTAGGGTTTTGCCTATGGATAGCCAATTTCAGTTCCAAAGGACGCTAGTTGGAGCACCTTATGATCCTTCAACTGCCCACTTTAGGTTGGAAAAATGGGTTCCTAACTAAGAGCTTCCATAATGGGCCCCTTAAACCACCTCCGTAGATAAATTTTAGAGAGAATTTGGAAAAATGGAACTCCAACCATGCTTTCTATCCACCTCCTAAAATAGGGAGTCCTCTAGGAGCTCCTAAATCTGAGGAGAGAGAAAGGACTCCTAGTGGCTGCTTATAATTTAATGATATTTTATTTAATGAGTATTTCAAACCTTTAATTAATGTTCATTAATTTTTATATTATTTTTTAATAGAGATGGACCAATTAAAAAAGAGTTATAGCATTTATGATTCCCTAAACTAGAGAGCGTGATTGGAGTTTAAATTTTATAGAGAGCTTCTAAAATAACTTTTATATGTTTTTAGCTCAAATTTAACTCAAAAATAAAGAGTATGATTGTAGATGCTCTAAGAACTGTAACTCTTCTTAAAATAATTTTTGTTTTTTTTTCCCCTTCCTCGTAGGTGCATCAATAGTTTTCGCCCAAATTCATTATGTTTTTATTTTTAGGAGATTCCAAAACTGATTGTAATGAAAACTTCTTGTGTGTGAGTGTGACATTAATGAAATGAATAATGTCTCGTGCCGCTGAATTGCTACAAAACAGTCAAAACCTAAAGCCCTAACCCTAATCGTGCATTGTGCCCTAATATATTCCAAAACCTCTCTCTCTCTCTCTCTCTCTCTCTCTCTCTCATGTGATCATGTAAAATTTTCTTTTGCTCCACTCCCAAAACAAACCCACTACCACCTCTACCTCGGAAACCAAATCACTGCCCCTCTACTTACATAATTTCACCCTTACCACAGTAAAAAAATAGTAAACCATAAGCTCCAATAAAAGTTCCTCTATTTCCACGCTACCCTTAAGCCCAACCCCTTATAATAACACCAAGGCCACGTTTAAGGCCGCATAGTTTATACCAGAAAAAGACATTGAAATTGGTTTGCTTACTCTAAACCCTTTTGCCTTTCACAATCTTCCATGCTCTCTCTCTCTCTCTCTCTCTCTCTCACAAATTATGATCAAATCTTCTCTTCCCTAGGCAGCAGGCAGAGTCTCCCTGTGCCACCCCATGCCCTAGACTCTGAATTTTTTGATTCTGTCTCGGCCTAAATGCAATTACCATCTTTACATTACATTCATTTTAATTTTATTACTAGGGTTGGATTGGATGCCATCTATATCTATCACAATATACGAGCCTTGTTATTTTCTTTATGTTATTAATCACATATTTAATGGAAAGTGAGATTCGTAGACAAGAGTCTCACCTCAATTTAAAACATCATCAATAAAGTGATCCGTACCGTAAATGTGATTGAAGTAATTTTATTTTGAACATTGTCGTATTTCTATACCATTAATAAACTGATCAGTAAATGTGATCACACAACACTTAGGTTAGGGCCCTTTAAAGGGTGTCTTGGTCACTTATTAGGTCAGATGAATAAATCTGAGAGAAAAATGAGGGACCACCTTCATTGACTAAGAAGGGTAATTTAGGAAATCAGTTTGATAAGTGGCGCTCAAGCACTTCACTACTAGGAAGTGTAGAGTAGAATAATTGGTGGTGATAGTAATATGAAAATATAAGGGTGGGATTTCAAGCCTTGGAAACATAACACAAGCAAAGAGAAAGAGAAAGAGAACAGAGAAATCTCTCTCTAGCTCCCTTAGACCTCAAAGCTTATAGTAACCACCGCCACCACCACCACAACTCCAACCTTGAAACCATTCAAAAACATGGCTATCTCCACTATTAATTTCTGGTGCTGTTGATCAGAGCAGAGAAGACAGTTTAAACTTCAAACCTAAACTTTGTCATCTTCATCACCACCACCACAACAAGAACAGGAAGAGCAAGAGCACCAGAGCTAGCTAGGTCTTGAAGATGACAAAGAGCATTTTCAGGTAAAATAACATCACACTCCACCATTTTTGGTTTGACCAAATTCAACACTGTATATACAACTCCACTTAAAGATATGTGTGACACCAGCTTTTTTGTTCACATGCATGTTTAGTGCAACACCTTGTTGTAAAATGCAAGCATTCTCATCAACCACAGAAACCTCCTTCACATGCATGTTGTCTCCTTAGAGTAGACTTTCACCTTCATCTTCAACAACAAGAACAACCCCCCATTTTTCTTCACCTTCTTCACCATTTGCAAGCCTTCATTTTTCCCACAAGTACTCAAAAAATGGAACAAAACAGAACCCATTTTCTATTTTCCTTCACATTGTTGATTTACATAACCCTGTCAAAACTCTTATTAGTTACCTCTTTGTCCTCTGATGGCCAAGCTCTTCTCTCCCTTCTGCCTGCAAAACAATCTTCTTCTTCTTCTTCTGTGCTGTCTTCATGGGACCCATCTAGTCAAACACCATGTTCATGGCAAGGCATAACCTGCTCTCCCCAAAACAGAGTCATCTCACTCTCTCTCCCCAACATTTTCCTCAACCTTTCTTTTCTGCCTCCACAGCTCTCTTCTCTCTCATATATTCAGCTTCTCAACCTCTCCTCCACCAACATTTCAGGCACAATCCCTCCTTCCTTTGGCCAACTCACCCATCTTCGCCTCCTTGACCTCTCCGCCAATTCTCTCACTGGTTCCATTCCCCCAGAGCTGGGCAATCTCTCTGCTCTCCAGTTCCTCTTCTTGAATTCCAACAGATTGTCTGATAAAATGCCTCAGCAACTTGCCAACCTCACTTCACTTCAAGTGCTTTGCCTTCAAGACAATCTCATCAACGGTTCAATCCCATCACAACTGGGCTCTCTGGTCTCCCTCCAACAGTTTCGTGTCGGTGGGAATCCTTATATATCCGGAGAAATTCCACCACAGTTAGGCCTACTCACCAATCTCACAACCTTTGGTGCCGCGGCTACTGGGCTTTCGGGAACGATCCCATCCACATTTGGGAACTTAGTTAATCTCCAAACACTGGCTCTTTATGATACTGAAATAGTTGGCTCCATACCCCCTGAACTTGGGCTCTGTTTGGAGCTGAGGAACTTGTATTTGCATATGAACAAGCTCACTGGTTCAATTCCTCCACAACTGGGAAAGTTGCAAAAGCTCACTAGCCTGCTTCTTTGGGGCAATGCATTATCAGGACCAATCCCAGCGGAGATTTCAAACTGTTCTTCCCTTGTTATTCTTGATGCTTCCGCTAATGATCTCTCTGGCGCAATTCCAAGAGATTTGGGGAATCTGGTGGTTCTTGAACAGCTTCATCTTTCGGATAATTCACTTACTGGGACAATACCATCTCAGCTGAGCAACTGTACAAGCCTAACTGCTCTTCAGCTTGACAAGAACCAATTATCAGGTACAATTCCTTGGCAAGTTGGTAAGTTGAAATCCTTGCAGAGTTTCTTCTTGTGGGGTAATTTAGTATCTGGAACTATACCATCTTCATTTGGGAACTCCACAGAACTCTATGCACTTGATCTTTCAAGAAACAAGCTTACTGGGTCAATCCCAGAAGAGATTTTCAGTTTGAAGAAGCTGAGCAAGCTCTTGCTTCTGGGAAATTCTTTATCAGGCGGGTTGCCGCCAAGTGTTGCACACTGTCAATCTCTAGTCAGGCTAAGACTTGGAGAAAACCAGCTTTCAGGACAAATTCCTAAGGAGATAGGCCAACTGCAAAACCTTGTCTTTCTTGACTTGTACATGAATCATTTCTCTGGAGGCCTTCCAGTTGAGATTGCCAACATCACAGTTCTTGAACTATTGGATGTGCACAACAACTATATAAGTGGTGAAATTCCATCTGAGCTTGGGGAGCTTGTGAATATGGAGCAGCTTGATCTCAGCCGAAACAGCTTCACTGGCAAAATTCCATGGAGCTTTGGAAACTTGAGTTACTTGAACAAGCTCATCATCAACAATAATCTACTCACAGGCTCAATACCGAAATCTATTCGCAACTTGCAGAAGCTAACTTTGCTGGACTTGAGCTTCAACAGCCTCTCTGGACCAATCCCACCTGAAATTGGTCATGTGACAAGCTTAACAATCAGTTTGGACTTGAGCTCAAATAGTTTTACAGGAGAAATCCCAGAGACAATGGAGGGTTTAACACAATTGCAATCACTTGATCTTTCTCATAATATGCTCTTTGGAAACATTAAGGTTCTTGGTTCTCTAACTAGTCTCGCTTCTCTAAATATCTCCTGCAACAATTTCTCAGGTCCTATACCAGTTACGCCGTTCTTCAGAACTATTTCTTCAAGTTCGTATCTTAAGAACCCACATCTTTGTGAGTCTGCTGATGGGACTACTTGTTCTTCAAGTCTAATGCAGAAGAATGGATTAAAATCTGCGAAAACCGTTGCTTTAATCTCTGTGATTCTGGCATCTGTAACCATAGCAGTTATTGCCTCATGGATTGTTGTTATGCGAAATCATAGGTACATGGTAAAGAAATCTTTAGGAGCATTGGCATCGTCATCTGGAGCTGAAGATTTCTCTTATCCGTGGACTTTCATCCCATTTCAGAAGCTAAATTTCACCATTGACAACATCTTGGATTGTCTCAAGGATGAAAATGTGATTGGGAAAGGTTGTTCTGGGATTGTCTATAAGGCTGAAATGCAGAATGGGGATTTGATTGCGGTGAAAAAGCTGTGGAAAACAAAACAAGAGGAAGAACCGATAGACTCTTTCGCTGCAGAAATTCAAATTCTTGGACACATTCGCCATCGGAACATCGTGAAGCTCCTAGGTTACTGTTCAAATAGAAGTGTGAAGCTACTTTTATACAACTTCATTCCCAATGGTAATCTGCAACAGCTATTGCAAGGGAATAGGAACTTGGACTGGGAAACTAGGTACAAGATTGCAATTGGCTCAGCTCAAGGTTTGGCATACCTTCACCACGATTGTGTCCCGGCAATTCTTCACAGGGATGTGAAGTGCAATAACATACTCTTGGATTCAAAGTATGAAGCTTATCTCGCAGATTTTGGTCTGGCAAAGTTGATGAACTCTCCAACTTACCACCATGCAATGTCCAGAGTAGCTGGCTCTTATGGTTATATTGCACCAGGTAAGGCTATTTCATTTTTGCTTTGAGAAGTTAATATAAATTGTAACACACTGCCCTTCCAAATTAACATTTGATCTTTTCCTAGTTGGCTGTATAAGAGTATTGATGATGCACGATTATGCATCAAAGGTTGCATTAGAATATTTATAAAAATTTGTTCAATCTGGATGGCTCTAGTTATCCAAATACAAATACATTGGTATTTATTTTGTCACAAGTCTTGGGAATGATTCATATTCTAACAAATAATCTCCATTATGAATGCAGAGTACGGATACACAATGAACATAACAGAGAAGAGTGATGTCTACAGCTATGGTGTGGTTTTGCTGGAGATCCTAAGTGGGCGTAGCGCTGTTCAGCCACAGATTGGTGATGGGCTACACATTGTTGAATGGGTGAAGAAGAAGATGGGAAGCTTTGAACCAGCTGTATCAATACTAGATGCAAAGCTCCAAGGCCTGCCAGATCAAATGGTGCAAGAGATGCTGCAAACACTCGGAATAGCAATGTTCTGCGTAAACTCTTCGCCAGCAGAACGGCCGACCATGAAGGAAGTGGTGGCATTGCTAATGGAGGTTAAGAGCCAACCTGAAGAATGGGGAAAAACTTCCCAACCCCTAATAAAGCAGTCTTCAGCTCAAAGTTAATTTTTATCCTTTCTTCTTTCTAAACCTTCCAAGGACATTAGTGAATTGATTTTCTATCCCAGCATAAGAGAATATTACTATTGAGGGACATGAGGAAAGTTTGAGTAGTTATTTGGATGGTGATGGGTTTAGGTTGCTTGTACAGTTTTGAGACGTCAATATGGTGAAAATGCTTCATGTCACACTTCCCTGCATTTCTTTTTTTTTTTTTCCTTTTTCTCACTATATTTTCATAATTTTCCTTTTTCTTTTTAAATTGTTACAGATTACCGTATTGTGAGAGAGACGTTCTATATGATAGGCATGTTCACTAGTTTTTTCATCTTGGTTTGAATTGCTGAAAATGTGGCTGAACCTTAGCATATCAGCAATTGCTTCTTTCAATCTTGTTTTTTTCCTTAACAATTTTGAAGTACTTAATTTTAATTGATCACATATAGAATGAATATTCTAGATTCTATGTTGTCTAAGACTAAATCTCTGCTTGTAACAACACAAAAGAAAAGCTGTCATTCCTCAACAAAAATCACAAACAGTATCAACAATTTTGGATGCAGAAAGAAGAGAATGGAAAAGCAGCTGCCACACTTGTAGGCCCTGAATTGCAGCTTAAAATGCTGACAGACAGAAACAGGGCATGCCTCCCTCTCCCTCCCCCACATGCTCAGCAGACACAAGATTTGTCACCCATGTCTCTCAATTTCCTCACTTCGTTTGGTCCATGCCACTTGACCTTTTCAGAATTGATGGTTCAAAAAAGCATATAATCAAAATCAACTTTTATCATATATTATTTAAACATTGCAATATCAATAATTAATTCAATCAGCTTCTCTTTTTCTTGCTTTGATGGTCAACCCAAAATCCTCTCAGTCCGGATATGATGGCATAAATATGACCCAGAAAAGAAGGTGAAAGCACAGCAGATTTTATAATGGTGCCTCCATATTCTCACCCTTACAATTTTGTAATAAGACTCAGAAGTCCTAGTTGAGGGGCTGAGTTGAAATGGAGGTAACAGGTTTGCAAGTCCCATGAAAGCCAAATTTTTGTTATGTCCAAATCAACGACAGGAGGCCTTGGACCTTGGACTCTGAAGTCTTAAAGATGAAAAATGAAAAGTTAGAGCAGCAAAAAGAGGCATTGGACCAGTCGTTAGTTGCTCTTAGAGCTGAGCCCAACGACTTGTCCAAAACTACTTCTGCTGCTCTAACTTTTAATTTTGTCTCATCAGCAGTCTTTGATTTGTACATAACCAAAATTTCACTTTCAAGTAACTTGTAAACTTGTTTTCTCCTGACAGCCTCTTTTAACAATGGCGAAATTTTGGTTAGGGATTGATTTCTAAGACAAGCCAGAGACACGGTGAGGGAGCTCTCACAGGGGAGAGAGGTTTTTTTACCCTTCCTTCACAAGATTGTTGAAGGCAGGCTATTTGAAACAAAGATGCGATTCTACTTGAGGGGAGGGGGAGGGGGGTATTTAATGACTGAAAATATATGCATCCATCCCCCCATGCAATTAATATGAATAGGGGTAGAATGTGGTTAACATGCAAAAGATTATGGTAGGTGAAGATGGTGATTTTTCATTTGGTTTGACTGAATTGAATGGAAGCAAGGCTAGTTCCACAAGAATTGGATGCTTCAAGTATCATCACTCTTACAAACGCTGCATTTTCATTAAAAATAATAATTTCTGTGTTTTTTTTTTCCACCATCTCTCTAATGTGGTCAAATAAATAATTTCATTAATATTCTAAAAAATATGAAAATTGGATTAAGTGTGATCAATAAACTTGTTATCTACTGGTGTGATGAGTTAGTGTGTGTGAGAGTGACATTCTTTTTCATGTAGACTGTAGTCGAAAACTAAGATTAATGGCCACCAACGGCCATTGAGATTATTACTAGTAATTCAATCACTAAATACTTATGTTGGCACTAGCCTTGCATCCATTCAATTCAGTCAAACCAAATGAAAAATCACCATCTTCACCTACCATCTTCTGCATGTTAACTACATTCTACCCTACTCACATTAATCGCATGAGGAGGATGGATGCATATGTTTTCAATCATTAAACACCTCCCTCTCCCTCTCCCTCTCCCTCTCCCTTCCCATCCCCATCACATCTTTCTTTCCTGATTGTAGTTTTTAGAATTTCTACTGCAGTCTCTATCAAAGTTTTTATTTGCAATGTCAAAGACAATGTAATGCTGGAGCATTGATAGAATTGGGGGCACCCTTACATAATGTAATGCTGGAGCACTCAGCATTACATTATGAAGGGACGTGCAAACTTGCACCATTTCATTTGAAATACTCCAATCTAGTCTATGTCAAGTCCTTATAAATGAAAATACAGTCCAATCTCCTCTATGTTACACTAGCTTAGGAAAAATTGTACTTTCAAAAATGTAATCGAAGCTTTTCTTTACACTTTAAAAAATGTAAGCTAAGTTTTCCTGGTAAAATAGAGGTAATCCACTAGTCTGTTTGTGACAATGTTTCAGTTTTATCGTTATCGAAACCATAAGCTATAGAAATTTCCTAAATTAAGGTGTCTCGCATATAGGAGATTAGAGTATTTCAAAATATAACTTCATAACAATAGAAGTTGCACCATTTCATTTGTAGAACAGTCATCCTCCCTAGCTCTGTTCCCACCATTATAAGTTTCTTTTCTACTAAACCAATGAGCAATACAAAGAAACAACTTTACTTAAGAAATTATAACACATAATCTATTCAATGATATCTTAATTCTCTTAATATCTTCTTCTTCTTTTTTTGATATTATTCAATTCAGTCAACTGATTCTAGACATTATGGCACAGCAAAATCATCAAGGTGGAGTCAGGTAAATTCATATTTTGGGGCCTCCACAATTGGAAGGCCACCATAGAGTAGTTCCAAGGACTAATCTAGATAGCCCATGCCCACCACATGACAAACCATGTCCTCTTCTGCAAACCTATTATTTCTTCAACATACTTGGGCCAATTGCTTTTTCTTTATCCATCTTCTTTTGGTCTCTTCTATGCTACACCTGTGGGGTCCTAGCGTGTGAAAGAAAAGGAGAATAGACAGTCAAATGAACTCGAATGCTGGCCAGCACATTCACTTATCAAAATCTAGTACCATCAGCTCTGTTTCTAAATTGATGCAGGACAGAGAATAATATGTATAGAGGATAAAGATAATAGAAAAAAGGAGAGAGAGAGAGAGAGAGAGAGAGAGAGAGAGAGAGAGAGAGAGAGAGAGAGAGAGAGGAGATAGATATAGATTGAATACGAGAAGTAACAAAACAGGGGAGAGAATTAGGATAAACTCAGAGTCAACTTGAAGCCACCTATCAAAATAAGGCCTATAGGAAACCCCCAAAATAAATTAAGCACCTGAAAATAATTCAATACAACAGTAACAAGTAAAAGGAAATAAATCATTTTTAAGTCCTAATATAGTCAAAATAATATCGGAGCTTCGCACCTATGCCTAAAATAAATGCAAATCTCATTCACCTGTCAGTGTCAACGTTACTCTCAAATCATAAAATGAAAAAAACAAAATAAGGGTTTTAGCAAAACTATTGCTTGCCATTGTAGTTAGTTTAGCAGCTGTTTCTTTACTTAAACTTGGTTCCTGTGCCTCATTCTAAAAAGTTCTTACATACCACCTCAAATAGGTTTGGAGTGGAGGATTCTCTTGTACGTTCTTATTCTCTAATTTATTCAATAGTGATTGCATTGAAATAATTTTTTTTTTGAAAAACACTAAGCATAGTGCTAAACTATTTAGGAACTATTTCATTCAAAACGACAAAAAGAAAATGTCATTAACAAGCTAAACTCAAGAAATGCTTCTTAAGAAAAATATTTAAAAATAAAGGATGAAACAATGAATATTATTTCTCTGGTGTTTCCAGCACCAGGTAATTTCCAGAAGCCTTTTTCACTGATTCCCTATATGGGTTTGTCAACTTAGATAACCTGTTCTAAGCATCAGCCTTTATATTACATCTCTGTATTAGTATCAAATTTCCTTCTTCCAGAATTTCATTGGGCTTATTGCACCTCAGTATTACCTACAGTGCAAATACACCCAAATTGTGGGGGGACAAGACTTTATTTTCTTCTACATTTGCAGGGCAATCAATCAGAGCTTAGTATGAGAAACAGTAGTGCATAAGAGGAATTTCGGTGTCTGTATTCACCAGTGAAAAAAGAGGACTTCCAAAATAATGTGACCCATCTTAAGATAACTCTTCATAAGAACTCTTAATCAATCATTTAAGCTATCTTGGATCATCAATTACCAAACAAAAGTGTTTAGATATAACCAAAACTTCCATTTTTTCAGACTACTGCCACTAACCACAGTTTAGTACCAGGAAAGAAGATAGTGCACTTGTGCACTAAAAAGATCAGTTCAGGTCCTACCTGAATTTGGTGAGGGATGCTGGAAAAATATGGAAAACACACACAGGGAAGAATGACTAAGGGAAAAAGAAATTGTAAGAATCGAAATCAACAAACTTAATTAAATATAAGAAGAAGAAGAGAACGAAGAGGAGAAGAAGATGAATGAACAGTAACAAACCAGACATGCATTTGTGTAACATATCTGCACTTTTACTTTTCTGAAGAATCATCTTTGAATGTAGGTCTCCCTAGAAGTTTTATTTGATTTAGATCTACAAGTTTTATTTGATTTAGCTGCATTCCCAAGAGTTGGAGCAAACTTTCAAAATTACCAAGGTTATCCAAAAGAGGTCCAGCTCCTGATCAATAGTGGTCAACTTTTCAATATTTTGCAGTTTTTTTTATGGTTAAAAAGATAACCAAGACTGACAGATACAAGAATCAATTATGCAAGCCTGTTACTCTTCATGGACCTTGTGCCAACTTCCAATAACCTAAATATGCATTAAGATCGCAAAAGACCCACTAGTGTAGTGGTTTGGAGCAATTACTCATCCAGGTGAGGTCTTAGGTTCGAGTCCTAGCCTCTGTGTAAAGTGTGCGAGTTTAGTATGTTATCGCCCCTCTCAATAGGAAAGGTCTTCAAAAAAAAATATATGCATTAAGATCAACTAACAAATTAAAAAGATGACTGTTGTGCTTTGAATTTCTACCTTGAATTATATTAATTATTTTCTTTTGAGCACGTAGTAGTTAATATTAGTATATTGAAGTTAATTATACGATGTGAAAAGCATTCACAGTATCATGTACTATGTGGCTTTGACAATACTGTAGTTTTCTTAAGTGGGGAAAGAGGACATGTGATCAACTCCTTTAGCAGAAAAGGCTTCCTTGAGTCTTCTCTTGAGGTCCTTCCTATGGGGCTCCTATGCTGGAGTACCAACTGATGTAGTGGGTGATGTTAGCATATTTCCTTCTGCAGAGTGACAACATTAGGGTATGGTTGTGATCATGCAGCAGCATAGGTTTTGGGTCCTCAACACCAGAGACTGGAAAATAAGGCTTCTGGTGAAAAATAATCAATTGTTTTGGCCAAGGCAATGGCTCCATCAGGCTTTAAAAAAACTTTTCATTTGTGCCTTACTTGTATCTTAAGTAAGATCCTTACTGTTGCTAGATGTTTCAGGAATGAACTAACTTGTGTAGTTGGTTTTCCTGGGTATTTGATTGGTAGCAACTAATCTTACTGGTAGGAATAGGATCTAATTGCCAGGTCCTATCTAATGGATTTCTCCTTTACAAATAACAATGCCAATATAACTTAAATACCCCGCAAAATAAGTAGGCACCATATCACTAATAACTCTTTATACCATTCAGTTGACTGGTTTCATCTACTCTTAGAATAAATGATACTAAAAACAAAAAAACAAAAGGATTATAGACATGGTATAAAGTCCTAGAATTTCTGAACAATGCACAAGACAATTAGCAAGAATGCAATTTAGAACATGAACTGCAGAGTACACCAATTTCCACAATTAGCAAGATTTGAATAATCTATTTCCTTTCTTCTAAAATAAAAACAGCCAATTATTCAAAGAATCATCCCTAATTTAGTACCACCAACTCTTTGCCTCACTTGTCGTCAAAAATCAGAAATACATAATCAAAGTATAAACGAATTGATCGAAATACGAAAAAAGGGGCAAAACCTCATATCCACGAACCTCATTATCACTCATCCAACTGTTTCAGCTCAGCCTTCAACTGCTCAATCTTAAGCCCCATCGCCCTCTGCAATGCTGCCTTTTTGTCCTCCGGCGACTTAGCCAATAGCCCATCAAACAGGTCCAGCACTTCCTTCACAGCAGTTCGAGCACACTCTGCCTCTTCATCAAAATAAACAGTCTCTTTGGACTCCATGGCCATCTCTATCTCCTCCCTTGCCTCTGCAAACTTGAGGTTGATCATGTCCACCTCTTTGTTCTGATCAAACCCATCCGCCCCACCGCTGAATTGTCTCAGATTATGACGATTTATGAACTGGGTCGGTGAGTTTGAGAACGTCGGGTGCAGAAAATGAGGGGAATTTGTGGTGGGTTTGTGAAGAAGAAGCTCAGGAGTCATGGGTTTCGGCAATGGAGCTGAGTCCGAAACGCACAGAGCCGGACTCGTTGTGAGCGAGTTGAGGGAAAAGAGCTTTGGAGAACCATTGAAAGAGCGTCTGAAAAGCAATTTGCAAAGCGAGGCTTGTGAATGTTGATGATGCATTTTCTCTCTCTCCCAATTTGCAGAAGAGGAAATGCATGTAATTACTAAAGCAAAGAGAGGAGAGACTTAAAACCCCCATCATCAGTCTCTACCCAATTAAACCCTAAAAATTTGACAAAATTTAAAAAATATTTTTGTGAACATTTTTCTTTACAAATATATATATATTCTACTTTAATTTAATTTAAACTACAAAAAGGGTGCTTCGAATTCAACTTAGCTAAACTCATGTACACAAATATTTAAAACAAAATATTTTTCATTTTGTTTTGTTTTAAGGAAAAAAAAAAATTATAGTATTTTTCTTTAATCAATCTCCATGCAAGAGCTGGTAATCAACTCGTACTTTTTAGAGCACCTCCACCCCCAAAGGGTAAGGGCAAGGCAAGGCTTGTCTTTTTTAGTTTCTTCCCAAAAGGCAAGGGCAATGGCAAGTACTATTCACTTTAATTTATTTTCTATTGTTTATACTTAAATCATTAATTTTGATAAGCTTTTTGGATAAGATTTTCGGTTGCCACATGTCAATATTTATTATAAAATTCTCACCTAAAAATTCAAATAACATTTTCGGATAAAATTTTCAAATTAAATTTTCGGATAAGATTTTCAGTTGTCACGTGTCCATATTTATTATAAAATTCACATCTTACTCATCATACAATTGAAATACCTACTCACTCATCATACAATTGAAATACTCCCGGTCCTCATAGTCTGACATAATTGAGTTCAATGATGACACAATTATTGGCGGAGGCAATTCCATCGGATCACGTTGTGGGGGAGTATTTTCTTTCGAAGGATGTAATAGTACAATTATTTCCGACACGGAACGCACCACGGGAACCAACTACGGGCATTGTTCACTTGAGTAATCTACTCACTCATTGTTTTGCCTTGAATAATCTATTAAAAAAAAAAATGGAAATGCAAGAAATATATAATTTAAAAAATGACATTAAATTGAATAAAATGGCAATTAATTTTTTTTACCTCATCGCCAAGATTTTGACCTCTTCGAACGTTTGTCCATGACCCTCTAGTTTCGATGGAAGATGTCATTTGTATTTTTGCACAAATGGAATTTGTAGTAGAAAATTTGGTGCGGAAAATGAAAAATATTGGAAGGAGATAAATTTGTATGAAGATTTGGTGTGAAAAGTGAATAATATTGGTAGGTATTTATAGAAAAAATTTCTAGAATTTTTTGATATATTTTTTTTAATGGTTTGATATTTTTTTTCTATTTTTTTTAGCTAAAAATTGGACAGCTATTGGATTAGGCAAGAGTTTTTGATCGGAGGCTCCAGGAGAAGCCACGTGGCTTGTAGCTGTTGAGCTATGTGGGCTGGTGGGTCAGCGGCTGATTTTCAAATTCTTTTATAGTTGGCGCGTGGAATACACGCGCCAATAATAAAAATAATTTGAAAATCAAGCGTTGACGTCAGCAGCCGGGGGCAACAACCCAATCCATTTTTGCATGTGAGCTTGCCCGGGCTGGTGGGTCTCATGCCTTGCCCGGGCTGCCTTTTGCACATTGGAGGTTGAAATTGGGCATAAGGGGCCTGTTGCCAGTGTTTGGGTGCTATGCTGCACTTGCTCTTATGAGATAGCTCAAGTTCAGTTTTGGCTCACTAATTAAAACCTTGCTTATAAAAATTAGACTTTAAGTCAATAAACTTCTTTAGTAAGAGTATTACTCAAACTCAAGCTCATTTCTAAGCTCGAATAAATCTCGCAGACCTATGCTTATCTTAGGTCGACTCAACTTGATATCAATTTTTTAAAAAAATAGAAATTATAGGATTGCATTTGTAATTCAGCCAAAAAATTCACTAGCCACAAAGGGCCCATTACAATAATAGAATGACCTAACATCAAATTTAAGACAAAATGGTGCACATCCACTAACGATCACACAGGTTCAAAAAAACTCTAGCATAGGCATCTCAACTAAGATTGCAAACTCAAAATAATAAAAAAAAGATAAAGCTTGAAAAAACCAAGTCATAACAATACATATAAAAGTCTCACAAATACGAGATGAAAGCTCTCACAAAGGAGAGATGAAAAGCTCTCACAAAAAGAGAGGTGAAAACTACATAGAGAACCCAAAGAGCCTCTACAACTTCCAAACATAAAGAAACCGCAAAAAGGATAATGATGGAGATCCGACGTTGAAACGCAGGTGGAGATCTGACACTGAGACACAACTGCTTGTGATGCTTGAAGGAAAATCATAACAAAACAAAGACAAATAGGGAAAATCTTTTGTCTCTGAAAATGGTGGAAGAGGGGAAGGGAGGAAGAGAAGAGGGGAGAGGGGAGGAAGAATAGTGGCTTCCCTCCATTCTCAAAGTGAAAATGGCTCTAGGAGTGTTTTTTGAGAGAGAAGGGGCTAAGGTTTCTCTTGGCTCAATCTTGACTCAAATTCATGTCAGTTTTGGTTGTGCTCGCATTTTACCACATGTTTTGCAATCTTGTTGTCACCTTGACAAGACAATTTGCCGACTATCAGGGGAGAGAAATGACAGTTCTTCAAGAACAACGTGAATTAGTGTGGAATACATCCATTTTTGTCTTACCAAGATAATTCATATGTAAGTTATGAATATGCTAGCATCGATTGATATCCCGAGAGCAAAACCCATCAACCACATGGTACCAAGTGACTATTAATGATTATCTTTTGCATGCATGAAGTATGATTAGGGATGGCAACCGGTCAGTTAGGAGACGAGTACGACAATACCATCCTCGTGTTTGTTCTCTATCCCCACCTCCGTCCATGTCCGTATATCGGGTAGAATTTTTCGAGGAATCCCCGTCCCCGTTCCGTTTGGGGAATGCCTCTCAAACCTACCCCGATTCCACGAATTTTGTATTTTTTAAAAAATTATTATACTTTATAACAAAATAAATCTGAAATTAAAAAAAATTAAAAAACTCTCATCTTGTATGCTCGTCAAATTGATTCTGCAAAAACAATAAAATTCTCATCTTGCATCCTCTTCAAATTGATTCTCATCTTGGATGCTCTTCAAGTTACAAGAATATAGCCAAAACAACTAAGAAAGTGAGAGGGAAAGCAAACTAGAAGCACTCCAGTACAAAAATACGCGAAAAACCCAAAAACCAAAATCAAACCCCAAGATCAAATATTAAAAGAAATTGTTATACCTTGTAACAAAAATATTTATTATTTTTACTTGTTATATTATATTATGAGTTATATTATACTAGCCTCTTCGCACGCGCTTTCACGCCTGCGAGAGGCTTTTTAAAAAAAAATTAATTAAATTTATTTTAGAATTAAAAAAGATAATGAGTAGTTGTATTCCATAAAAATAAGATCCATTATCTGATTTTCTTTTAATTTTAATTTTTTTAAATATGAAAAGTGTGAATTTATTATATTATCCTCATTTAATTAATAATTTCAATTCTTAATGTTTGCATTAACCAAGGCATTTTTTGGTATTTTGAATGTTTTACCATTCTCTGCCTTTTGCTTTATATATATAGATATTTATTAATTCAAAATAAATATAACTTGTTGGGGTGGGTTTGGAGATGGGGATAACAATACCATAACCGATCAGGGATTTTTAAAATTTTGGGATCCCTGTACTTGCCCCCGGTTTCCCCCGAAATCTACTCCCATCAAGGTTGGGGACCCACTAGGAACCCGACCCGGTGGGGATTCTTGCCATCCGAGAAGTGGGAGGGATATCTTGTGCGCTCCAATAGAAAACCTGAATGGCTTGTGAGAACGGTGGAATGTGAACAACGTAGAATGAAGAGAAACCTGAAGAAACTCTGAAAGACAAGGTAAATCAAGAAATCAAATTAAGCTAGTTTAAAAGGTATCTTCTTTTCTGTTAGATAGTACATATAAATTTTCTTGCTGCAAAAGATTGCTTTAAAAAAAATTATATGTAAGTATTCTCTCTTAATGTTTTTAGTACTTTTGGTGGATGAAGTTGTTGCCCAAACTCACCAAAATGTCAACTAACGATCAAGGAAAAAGGCACATCAATCACTATGGAACCAGTGGAGTTCAAAGATTACCAAAACCACACACTACATAAATCCTAACAAATTCTCCAATTTCAACAACTCCTATTGGGAAATTCTGAAACTATATAAAACTGTGAGACCATAAGTCCATCTCCATCTTCAAATTCATCATGGCTCGCCATCTTCTTTTGACACACCATGTACCAAGTACATTTCAAGTCGGCCTGGCCGCGATAAGCCTTGCATTTTGTGCCATGGCATTGCTCATGTGTGCATCCCATTCCCATAAATGGCGTCGTCGTTGGAATGCTTGCGCTGACTTTTTTGAAGATGATCCTGTTATTGAACACATTCAACCCGGAAACTATGATGCAGGCATGGAGGATACTCATAGTGGTGAGCTAGAAGACTCAGTCTGGCAGAAGAACATACTTATGGGTGGTAAGTGTCAGCTACCAGATTTTTCTGGTG
The DNA here is from genome assembly GCA_005406145.1 of Prunus yedoensis. Taxonomy (NCBI): domain Eukaryota; kingdom Viridiplantae; phylum Streptophyta; class Magnoliopsida; order Rosales; family Rosaceae; genus Prunus; species Prunus yedoensis. Next base: position 187,583 of record BJCG01000136.1, read on the forward strand.
TCATAATCTACGACTCTGATGGGAACATCATCAAGCCTGACAAAACTCCTCGTTTAACCTGGAAGTAAACAAGAACAAAACGGCAACCACAACATAGATCTCTGATTCATAGAAATCTGTCTGCCAATTCAGAATATTGACAGTGTACTGGAATTTCTTTAGGCTTCAATTTGAATGACATATCAATGCCTTCTTTCACAAGTTTTCTTTTCCTTTTCCTTTCTTCAAATCAATGCCTCTTCACAAGATTAAAATCATCTGATGCTATTTATTTAACTACAGCAAATTTTAAGCACCAAAGTACATAATTTGATGGAATTGGAAAAAAAAAAAAAAAAAAAAAAAAAAAAAACCAAAGCAAGAACCATCATGTACAATTATAGCATGGAAAATTACAACAGCATTGAGTATTAACGTAACGGGATTAGGGAAAAGAAAATGGAAAAAAATCGAGGGAAGACCGACAAGAAGAATATCTTTTTCTTTTCTTTTCTTTTGCAAATTAAAGCATTCAAGATTTAATATTACAAAACATTTTAATATGCACATTTTATAGAGGGGCAACTCTGAAAAGGGTGCTTGATCCAAAAGTTCGACTACAATCAGCTGGACGCCACTGATTCTCTCTTGTCAGACCAAGAAGCCCGTCCCCTAAACCCAACAACGCTTAACTTCGAAGCTGTTGATTTAACTGCACTCGATCTTCTGCTTTCTGGTTGCCTCTTCCCACTGGAAGAAGCTTTTCTTGAGTTGCTTGGACTGGAAGAATCTTTTCTCAAGCTGCTTGTACTGGAAGAAGCTTTTCTCGAGCTGCTTGCACTGGAAGAAGCTTTTCTTGAGGTGCTTGCATTGGAAGGCTTTACCGACTTTGATGCCTGAAAAGATGCTTTTCCGAATTTTGCAGGAGCGGATGCTGACCTGCTCTTATTTTTCTGATTTGAGACTCTTACCAAGTTTCCTTTCAGTGGAGCAATTCGGGAACGGGCAATGTCCCTCCGGACACTATCTACACTGAGCGATTCTAAGCTTTCATTCTTCTTTATTGCCTCCTCAATTCGATTCGCCAACATAAGATTCTTCTTTGCAACCAAACTTGTCACTTTCCCTGTATTACAAGAATTATCTTAATTTTACAATCATTACAAGAAAACATAAGAGTATACTTTGACATAACGGCAAATAAGACCTGCTGTACAATACCAACAACAAAAAGAAAATGGTTATCACAAACTATGAGAATCACTCCATAGAATCGTCCAGTCATCGGGTATAAAGATAGTCAGCAAATGGACAAATGAATACTACAGAGAAGGTGTAACATTACAAAAGACTCACTTTACATAAGTGTCTTTTTTTTCTTTCATTTTCCTCTTTGCTGTTTTGTGCAAAGTGAAAACTAATCTTACAACGGAATACTTTCAATAGTTTCTTTGTTTTTTATTTATTCAACATCACAATATTAAAGATATCTTATCTTCCCTGCAATATCTTGTCCACTCAAAATCTGTTGCATGGAATTGATAAAAAAAAAAAATTAAAAAACAAACAGGGCAAAAGAGTTGGTGAAGTCAAGCACAGATGAAGCATTCCCATTAACTCTTACAAACTCCACTAATGAAAAAAATAAGGAAACAATATCTTTTTTAGAAGTGCAAGTAGAAAATACATGCATACCTTTTGCACCCATACGAGCAGTTCTTCCAGTACGATGAAGGTAGTCAATCTAAAAAGCCCAAAGAGAGGTAAAAGTTTAAGCTCCAAAGTAGAAAAAGGAAAGAAAAATAAGTCTTTAATATAATGTCAAATTAGTAGATACTGAAAAACAGAGCTGATATCTCATGCTTACAGAGTTCAAGGGAAAATCAAACATGATAACGTGGTCTACATCCAAGTCCAGTCCCCTTGCAGCCAGGTCTGTGCAGACTAATGTGGGACAATCTCCATCGTCACTCTTAAACTTTTTGAGATTTTCAACCCTGTGTTGCAGTGTTAAAAGATTGCAGTCAGGCTAAGCACTAAAATTGAACACTAATGATGTTCGTTGGTTGAAGTGTAGTAGAACAACAAGACCATTAATTGTTGAAATGATCAATTCATAGAAACTGACTGAAGGTCCCTGTTCAGTAATTTTCTATATTTATTTCTCTTGCTAGACATTGTCTAACAAGAGAACATTACTGTATATGTATATCCATATGGTAAGGTTATTTTTCCAGACTGAATCTGGACCAAATATTCGGGCAAGAATCAAACTAATCAATGTTTCAGATTCACAGTCCTGCATCATCTAATATTGCCAAACTCTCTAGCAAGATATATATTATATATATGCTTCTAACATAGAACAGCGAAAGAATGGAGGAAATTAAAAGAAAACTAAAGCTAAAATTTATGACAACTACAATTGTAACATCGTATTCTCAATATAAAAAGGAAAAACTACAGTGCAATTACAGAATTATTCAAATTGATATTGATAAATACTCCTCCCCTACTGAATGAAAATAAAAAGTATATAAAATATAATTACCAACTCTTGGCCTACGCAGAAAATAGTAAAATAGACTACTTCAATTTCAATCAGCGGCTGTATATGTATGTGTTACGGTGTCCTTACTATACATCCAAGCTTCATAGTTCTCATCCCTTACATGAAAACAGTGTGCCAAAAGATTGGACAATATTGGCAAATATTTTCCTTCTCCATTTGACATCGCATTCAAATTAATAAGTTTAACCACCGGTGCTGTGAAGCAAACAATTTCAGCCAACGGCATGCAGAAGAAACTCAAACTCAAGAAAGTATAACAGGCTTTATAGCAAAGCAAAACCAGTGTGGTTTGAATTCAGTATGAACCATTCACTTGACACCAAAAAAACAAAAAGAAAAAAAGAAGCCATTCAACCGTTGCAACAGACAAATGTGCATTTAATTCTTAAGTCTAGTCAAGAAAAAAACCTCTGTTACAGCTATATATGAAATATGGTCCAAATCACAGAAAATAAGTTGTCATCACAAAAAGAATTTGATTAATAATGAGACACAGATATCTCATGTCATCACAAAAAGGAAATCTAGCTGCCCATAATGCAAACAAAACAATCCTGTCAGCATCACTTTGTGCATCTTTCCATTGCAAGAGGCCAGAAAAAGTAAATGAGACCTTGAAAATACAGAAGGTATGAACACATTCTGCGAACCTCACGCTAAACTAACAACTATGCAGTGTAGATACCAAACCTCTTTTACTAGGATCTGAGACCTTAAACTAAAACTTGTAATGCAAATTGGCATCCTCTTCTACAAAAATTGTAGCAGAAACAGATATGATACTATGGACTCTATCTGAAGTGGAAACATGCAGACATTACAAGTGAAATGGTATGAGAGGTAATATCTTTTATTGTCTCACCTTTGTTCTGCTGGCACCTCCCCATGGTAATTCACAGTCGAGATCTGATTTTCATTGAGAAAGTGATCCACAGCACGGCTGGAACTTAATGTGTTACAGAACACCATCACTCTATTTCCCTTTGCCAAACTTGGCTCAAGAACCTGTGTTCACCAAAAAATTTACACAAGTGCTTTATTGTAAGACTGCTACAATACAGAGACACGCTATCATGAAGAAAAGCTACATTAAGTCATGGGTGCTTAAGCCAGGATTAAAAGAATACAGATCAATACCCGTATAAAATTCCTGGCCTCTTTTAGAAACAATTAAGTTAGATTAGCGGCATAGATACCATAAAATGTCTTTAATTTCAATGCCGTGATATGCCATTCAGAGCATTCAGGCACTATGTTATGTTCCTTATGTAGAAGAAACAGATGCATTTTAAAAGATGAAAAACTTCTATTTTCTAAAGCGGAAGAAACATATGTAGTTTAGAAACCTTAAGTTCCATAAATTTGTTCATAAGAAAAATACATATAAAAACATTTTAAATAACCCCTATAAACTTTACAGTTAAAATATAAACCTCGGATTGCCATGCAGTTATATGATTTAAAATGTTACTTGATTATTCAGCTTCAACCCTCAATACTACCAATCTATAAATGGTCTCAAAAATATATATAATTATGAATTTTAATAACTTATAAATTTACTTCATTGTTAACCAGCAAATTCTTTTTTATGCCATTCCAAAAAAAATTCAGCTGTGATGCTGTGTTCTTACTGAGGAAGAAACAGCTGTATTTTAAGAAATTGAAGTTCCACCAATATGTTCATTAAGGAATATACATATAAATTCTTTCAAATATCCATTAAAATTATACTGCACAGGGGACTCCTTGTCCCGTACAAATAACAATCCCTGCATCTAAAACAAGACAGACAACACTAAAATAAAAACAAGAAAACAATCAAGTCGAAATAAAGAGAACGAAAAGACCAGCCCCTAAACTCAGAGGAAAGGTAAGCCTGCAAAGAAGACCACAAAGTAACTCTGTCTCATGAATAGTGCACATCCTCCCCTTTACACCTTCTAAGATTCTTCTATTCCTCTCCACCCAAAGGATTTCCCGAACAGCACATCTCCTATCACCAAACCCCTCTTCTTCCCTCCGAAAACCTTAAACTTATAACAAATTATCACAAGATCCCGGAAATGCCACTCAAATTGTTCTCTCTCATCAACAATCTTATCCAGCAGGACTATGCAACTGGGCATAGTTCACAATAAAACTTCAACTATTGAAACTCTCTATACATCTAAATCAAAAGCTTATGACTTTTTTGTAGGGGCTTGTATCTCCAATGGCAGAGAGCATTCACCATTGTTAGTGAAATATACAGTTATCATGTTTGTGTTAACCTTCGGGTTTATCTGTTGACTTTTCAATACTAGGCGTCCCCAACATATTTATTAACTAATCGCTAAGGATGCATGCAACCAATTGCAAAGCACACGTATCATGTCAGTTAAATCAAAACAGCATGAAATGGATCAATTCTTAGACTGCATTTCTTTACTCCTATAACTTTATCAAAGTAAAGATTTGCTTCTTGACTGAAACTTTCATATCTAAATTGAGCAAAATAAACAAAGACTTCCTTGCATCCCAATGGTTTTAAGTTAACCTACATACAAATAGTGTGAACTGTAAATGGACGATACTCTTCATGAGATTAATTAAATACTCTATTTTCAAATTATTCTTGTCAAGAGACATAACCACCAGTTGATAAGTGAAGAATGAAAAAGAGAAAGGGCATCACAGAATTAGACCTGTAACAATGCTTCCAGCTTGTTCTCGGAACCTGAAAGCTTAATGAAATCATGTCGAGCAGATGCAATCTTTTTATGCAGTGAGGATGTGCGCAAATGCAATATTCCTTGAAACTCCTCATCAATCAGGGTTTGCACTGCCTGCAAAATCTCACAAGGTCAAGTCTTCATTGAAGACAATTTCAGCATAAGAAATTGGCTAGCTTACAACTGTCAAAGTTAAATAACATTTTTCTAAAGCGACTTCTGGGTTGATTTGGTATGTACAGTGGATGACTTCTTTTTTAAAGGTTTCATGTATGTATCAATCAGGCGAATCCTCAATTGATCACCCCTCCCCGTATGGATGTGCAGCTAAGATTAATTGTGCAACCAGCATCATTAGGAAATTATTTAATGAATTGGATATCTCATTAGAATCCATGTCTTTCACAGTTTGCTTCTTTAATTCTAATGGTGTAACTTATATAATCAAGTTGGAGAACTCTAGGGAAATTTAGATGTATAATCTGCTCTGCATTTGGTATGCATAAAGGATATTGCTATTATTTTTTCAACAAATCATTCAATACCAAGAATAGTACCGAAGGCATTTTCTTAACACATCTCTGAGTCTAACGGAAAATTATTGGAAATATACAAAAATTATTTCAAATCATAGAGGCAGGCTTTTGGGTATTTCTAAAACTAGCTAGTGGATATCCGTCCCTACCCAAGCAAGCCCAAAGAAATGCTTCCATATTCATGTACAGACTTTTGCCCTTCCTATGACAAGTCCCTTATCAAATTAAGAAAATCTATCCCTGCCTGAGCAATCCCAAAAGAGAACACATACATATTCATGTAAAAGAAATTAACCCTCCTATGTCAATTTTCTTGATATTGAATTTGGAAAACCTAAGTATATCATACGCAAATTAGAAGACAAATTCTAGATTAAATTACAATATGAGTGAACACGAGGCATGATGTGCTACATCAACTTTAATACTATTGCAAATGTAAAAGATCAAAGTTATGTAAAACAAAATCAATTCTGGAAGCATGATCAATCATTACTCTTATTATGGCCACGGTGGCCTGGGGGCATGGGGTTTGGGGAGGGTGGGAGAGAGAGAGAGAGAGAGAGAGAGACTCATTACATATTCATGAACAAAGCTTACTAGGCTCATTCATAGGCCCTGATTGGTGACCGTGGGAAAGGAACGCTTCACTTTTTTTTTATTTTGGTAACAAGGAACGCTTCACTTTCAATTAGTCTCTATAGCCCCTGATTATAATTTTAGCTTCTTATGTATTAAATAAAATGGAAATGCAAGTCAGCACACCTTTGTCATTGTTGCAGAGACCAAAACAGTTTGGAACCCTTGACCATCAGGTTTTGATGCACGATGTTTTAAGGGGACAAGAAACTTGCGAATGTCTGGACCAAAACCACGATCAAACATGGTGTCTGCCTCATCCAACACCTACTAAGAGATTACCAACATCACAAACTGGAACAACAACTTACTAGAGTGTGGTTTTTATCAAAGAACCAAATAAATAAACATTTTCACATACCACGTATTTGATGTCACCGTATACCAAGTTGCCATCCTCAATATGTTGAAGAACCCTACCAGGGGTCCCAACTACCATTTCAATTGGGTTATTCAATGAATCCTCCTGAGGTCTCAACCGACCTCCACCACTTACCATAGTAGACCTGAATCTTGCATGATGACTGACAAACTTGGAAACACGAAAGACCTAAAAAACCCACCTAATGTCAATAGAAAATCCAGAGTCCATAGGGGATGGTTCCAATTCTAAATAAACTATATAAGAACCTGCTCAGACAGCTCCCTTGTGGGGCATAGCACAACAGCTCGAGGACGCCTGGGCTTCATTTGAATCCCATTTTCTGCCTCATCCCTTCTCAACAGCTACAAAAATCAACAGAGTAAAGCATTCCTCTGATTAATTCTAGTTGTAACATACGCAAGATCATTATTCTGCTTTCTTTCAAAATAAGAGTGGACAACATCAATAAAATGCATCATACTCTCTCATGATTTCCCTTTTTTTTCTTGAAAAATAACATTTTTTTAATTTTGTTTTGATAGAATAACATAATCTATTAGAATGTATTTGGGGTGCTTCTAAAAATTGGTGAAACTGTGAGCAAGTAGAGAAAAATCTAAGTAACCAAAATAATCCCAATGAACTGGATAAGAAAAAATGGATTTTGGAAAAAGGGTGGATGTCAAGAAAGCACATGTAACCACTCAGTAAATCACATTTTAAAACCTACAAAAATGTGGCATACAAGGTGGTAGAAAACACAATCAAATCAATGTCCCAACATAACTGATCCAAATTCTAGAGCTTTACATCTGAAGAAAACACCAAATTCAAAAGTTTAACTGACCCACATAGTAAAGAGTAATCCAAGACAGTTTATCTAAAAGAAAAATCAAAGAAAAAGTACCTGGGCAAGAGGCAACATGTAAGCCAGAGTCTTGCCAGACCCGGTATGAGAACCCAAGACCACAGTTTTCCCTTCCAGCACCGCTGGGATTCCAATACACTGAATTTCAGTAGGAACCTCAATACCCATCTCTCTCACAGCCGCCAAGACCTCCTCAGTCAGACCCAATCCCCCAAAATTATCAGCCTCCCTCTTCTTCTTATTCTCTGGCTTACCCAACCCATCCTCACTCTGACTCTGGGCAGGCCCATTTGGATTTGCGCTTGTTTTGGTTTGTGGTTTAGCAGAGTTTTTGAGGTGCCTGAGTCTCAGCTTCTCAAGAAGCAACGAGTGCTTCAAGGGTTGGGTTTCTTGGTCTTCAGCTTCAATGGCACTTTCGGGGATAGAAATGGTTGTGGTTGTGGCGGTGCAAAGAGGCCTAAACCCTGTTAAAACCCTGGTGGTTTTTGGCAGTTTTATGAGAGAGAAGCGTTTGGCTGCTTGGAGGCGTGATAGAGAGAAGAGGTTTGAGGAGAGAGAGAAAGTGAGAAGGGTCCTTGCTACTCCTCCCATGGCTTTTTCCTTGCAATGTAATTTTTCGGTTTTCTCAGAAATGATGGATGTTGTTGTATTTTCTTATCTCTACGTTTATGTCTGAGTTTGAGATAAAACCCTTTCATAGTCCCCCGACATGATAACCCCCGCAAACGAGTCGAGCCACTCGAGCCCCTCGGCTAAGTTTTGGAAAAAAATCAGTTTTGGTCCCTGTAATTTATCAGAATTTTCACTTTTGTCTATGTGGTTTTAATTCTAACAATTGCACCATTGTAATTTGATATCCGCAATTCAAGAAACCATCCAAATTTTTGTTCAGTCCGTGATGGAGTAAGCACGTGTCGCTAATGTGGAGGGGCATTTAGAACAGAATTTTCTCAAATTTGTAACGTGTCCTTGAATTGTGAGCTTCAATTGTGAGGGTTTAAAATTATATCAATAAAATTGACATAATTGTACTTACGGAGAATAAGTATGACTTTTTGCCTTAAGTTTTTACTATGAAAAAGACTAATTTGCCCTAACATAAAATGACTATTGAACAAATTAGAATTTATATCACTCTCCCCTCCATTGTTGAACAAAGTAAACCCTAACCACTAAAGGCATAAAAAATCACAAAAGTTGATAGAAAAAAGCTTATTTTGTAAGAATAGCAACAGTAAATCGTCTCTTTAGTGCCCCAAATGAGGTATAGTTTGATAACGTTTCATTTTCCATCAATTTTAACAAATTTCATATTGATCAGTTCGTGAGTTCGTTCGATACATAGCACCCCCACTCGGGTCAATGAACAATGTGTACCTGTTTAGTAGTCAGCAATTGAAAACCTTAAAATATTCACTAGCTTCCGCCAAATACTGGAGGAGTTTCTTGTTTTGCCTCCGCAATGGTACTTGGTGATATCACTCACGGTTGTACCCTCTAAATTTGTTGCATGCTCTCAAGTGCCTGGTAGACATGAGCAAGACACTCTTAAAAGTGTTAGAGAGAGCTATGTCACCGTGGTCGGTCGATCGATGATGATCTCCGTTCACCGTGGGGCATTTCACAAGTTGGGAAAGCTTTCACAATTTGAGGCTTTCTTTTAGATTGGAGAGGTGGCAATGAAACTCCCGTATTTGATCATCAAAATCGTACAGTGGGTGGGCATTTACCAAAGGGCGTTTTTGACAAGTATGGGTGGGTGCTTTCAGTTAATTCATGAAATTTAAAGTACGCGGGTGGTGTTTTAAACAAGGAATGCGCCTGCAATAGATTGGAGGTGCTTTGATCTTGATTTTATTTAGGTGAACTTTTAGTTTACATTATTTTTCAATAACACTTAAAAGTATGTACATAATATGCTAGTAATATGGTGTGTAATTGAAAAATATGTCAAATGCGGGCATTAATACATAAAATTACATGAAACTCACAAGGTATGGTTCCAACTGTTCCAGAAAACATCCTGCAACCTAAAGAGAAAAGGAGGAAAAACGGTCTCCCCGGTGCAGCAAGTTACTCCAACATGAAGGTTAGGAAGAAACAAACAGGTATCAAATTATGGGTGCAAAAGAATGGAGTCTAAAATGGTGAATTATATTCAGTAAAGATGCTACAGTAATTTCAAACATCATCTAAAGTTACATGCTGGAACGTAAGTCCACCCATCTCCATTTTATCATCTCCTATTGCTAACAGTACAATGTTTTCTTGACGGTGGCTAGCAAATCATATCATTTATAATGCTCAGGCTTCAAAACACCAACATAAGGCAAGTTCCTGTAAAGTTCAGCAAAGTCCATTCCATAGCCCACAACAAAGTAATCTGGACACTGCAAAAACAAATAAACAGACAATTTTGATTGCTTTTAAGTGAGTTTTTAAAGCGAAGCGAAACAAAACTTAGACTTACAAAGACAATGATCAACACAAAAGGGCCATGCCTGATGCTTTCTGCACATAGGTATATGGCTTGCAAATAACACATTACTTTCAAATAAATTCTCTCTGAGAGCATTTCAAGAGTTCTGCAGAGGAACATATCATCACACATCATCACAGTCGCTTATTCATGATTTCATGGTTGAAAAACAAGTCCTGTTTTGAGTATCTTAGTAAAGAATGACTCTACATATACCTGATAAACTAATAATACAGATCCAACAGACGAAATAGCTTTGATGCGCTAATCACAACAATCGGATTTTCGTCAAGATAATCAAAGGCTTAAGGCGCCATGCGCACACTCAAAGACGTAAAACAGTTATTGGAATCTCTTTCAAGAAAATGTCCATTCCCCTCTTACTTTGGAAATAGACAAATCATTTTTACACATAGGAAAACCTCAAAACATGTTTTGAGATGTTATGTTATCACACTATCAATCTGGGCTGGACCATTATTCGGGCAGATTCTTGTTTGTAATATATAATGCCCATTTTGTCTATGATATTCACCATAATCAGCTAGAACCTAAAACCCCTAAAACCCCATTTTGTCTATGATATTCACATTCATATCAATTAATTGCAATAATTCACAAAACAGCAAAGGTAAAACAAGCGCAGGCACAAACATACACACAAAATTTAATAAAAAAAATAGGGAGAAAACAAAAGAAAGATACATGCCTCGAAACCGCGGTAGAATTTTCCCTTGTTAAGGAGCTGAAAATGAACCTTTCGTCTAGATGGTTTATCAAGGAAAGCGCAGACTGACACAGAGGAAGCACCTTTTGCTTCCAAGTGTGCAATTAAGCAGGCAATTGTGCTTCCCGAATCCACGATGTCCTCAACCTAAAAGAAACAAAACGGCGTCGTTTTCAAGCTTTAAAGAACATGCAAGCGATTATACAACTAGAAGTTGCAGAGTACGGTAACATCGTACCAGGACCACGTGCCGGCCGGATACGTCGAGCTTCAAGTCGGAGGAAATCCTGGGGGACCCATTGGAGACGGTCCCGGAGCCGTAGGATTCGGCGCGGATAAAATCGACGGTGACGGGGAGGCGGAGGCACCTGGCCAAGTCGGCGAGGAAGAGAAAAGCACCGGTGGCGACGCCGACGAGGGCGAGGGGCTCGGAGAGAGGGGAGTGGTCGGCGGAGATCTGGGCGGCGAGCTCGGAGACTCGGGCGGCGATTTGGTCCGGGGTCCACAGAACACTCTCTATGTGAGAGTCCCAGGACATTTTTTAGGTGTTTTTTTTTTTTTTTTTTGGGCCCCCTCTACCCTTCAGACTTTTTCAGATTTTGGGGGTTTAATGTGGGGGGGGTGTTTTGGAGATAAACGACGTCGTATATTTGGATATGGTAGGCTGTTTGTGTGAGTACAACAAGAGTCCAAGAAATTATGGTCATTCACCGTTGAATATTAATCTAATGGTTTAAAAAAGTTTCTTAAAAGGAGTGTAATGGTTTAAAAAAGTTTCTTAAAAGGAGTGCAAGAGTGAGTGAACCGTTGGCGTTGAATTTAAATCCAATGGTGAGTGATTACAAATCTCTTGGACCCCTGCAGTCCAAGAGATTAGGACTGTAGGTTTTAATATATAAAGCAAAAGACAGAGAATGGTAAAATATTTAAAATACAAGAAAATACCTTGGTTAATGCAAACATTAAGAATTAAAATTATTAATTAAATTAGGATAATATGGTAAATTCACACTTTTTCATATTAGAAAAATTAAAATTAAAAGAAAAATTAAGTAATGGATCATATTTTTATGGAACACAACTACCTATTATCTTTTTAAATTCTAAAATAAATTTAAAATTTTTCAAAAAAAGCCTCTCGTAGGCACATCAGTGCGTGCTGAGAGGCTAGTAGGTTTTAATATTCACTTGCACTCAACAGAAAAATAGTGGGTTATGGTTGATCATGTTGACGTGAGTCTTCTAATTAATCAAGTAGATTTATTTCCTTGATTAATTAAGGGATTTACTTTCCCATTCCATTTAGTTGACAAATCTGTGTATAATTAGGAGATACTTTCCTAATTCCTGATTAAATCTTATTCCTTGTAAAGCACTCTGTAAACTCATATATATACCTCCTTATGGAGAATAATAAAATATCTGAACATATTGAAAACCCGTATTCATATTTTAGCATGGTATCAGAGCAATCAATCCTAGGTTGTCTCTAAATCCTCGTATCGAATTTCTTGAAACCCGAATCCCTCGTATCGAATTCCTTGAAACACGAACCCGTATCCTCGTATCTTGAATCCCGAAACCCTAAACACGAATCCGAAACCCTAAACACATCTTCGAAACCCTAACAAGTTTTTTTCCCTCGTATTCTTCAATCCTTCCGCTGCTATGGATATTGTTTCCAACACCACCGACTCCACTTCCTCATCCCCCCAAATTGTTACTATTCAGAGTGACAACGCTCCGTTTCCTACTGGCATCACCTTGACAAAGACCAATTATGCCTTATGGTCTCAGGTCATGGAGTTACGTATTGCTAGCCGCGAAAATTTGGGGTACCTCACCGGCGACACTCCGCGGCCCTCTAAGGTCTCCTCCACTTACAGCCAATGGTGTACGGAGAACTTTAGGGTCAAAGGGTGGCTCATCAACTCCATGTCTCTAGACTTGATGGGTCGATTCATCCGTTTTAGTACCGCCAAAGAAATCTGGGATGTCGTGAAGAAAACCTACTTTGATGGGGGGGGGGGGGATGAAACTTTTCTGTTTGATCTCAACAAACGGGCGTTCACCATTAAATAGAATGGTGCTCCTGTCCATAAATACTACAGCCAGCTGCAGACCATCTTTCAGGAGATTGATCATAGGACTTCGAATCGCATGCACTGTGACGTCGACGTCACTGAGCACCAGACTGAACTGGATCGTCTTCGTGTTCACCTTTTCCTTGCTGGGCTCGATCCTCAGTTTGATCAAGTCCGGGGGGAGATCCTGCGTAAAGACCCCAAATTAGACATTGACCAAACTTTTGCATATGTACGTCGCGAAGCTCAACAACGACTGACCATGGCCAGTATTCCAGACACTGCGGTTCTGGCCACTCAATGTCCAAGGGGCCCTCCGCCCTCTACAGGTGGCGCTTCTTAGACTCAGACCACAAGCTCTCATCCGGAGACCAAATGCACTCATTGTGGTGGGAGTAAACATACTCGTGCTCGCTGTTATGAACTAATTGGGTACCCAGATTAGTGGGACCACTCCAAAGCTCCTCGCAGGAATAAGAGCAACTCCCTCCACACATCTTCCGTCACAGATCCTGTAAGTCCTACTGCTCCATCTGCATCGGCTCCAGCCTCTGCCTCTGTAGCTACATCAGGTACCCAAGGTTATGTTTTGCATAGTTCCTCAAAGAAACACACATGGGTCATTGACACCGGAGCCACTAATCACATGACCTTTGATCCGGGATAAATTATCTCTCATACACCGCCTTCTCAATCGGTGGTGTCTAATGCCAATGGTACCCCCTCCCCAGCGATTGGGGAGGGTTCCCTCTCTCTCTTTGACTCCCTCACTTTGGATTCTGTGTTGATTGTTTCATCCTTACATCATAATCTCTTGTCTGTTGCCCAAATTACTACTGCTTTGAATTGCACCGTAACTTTTTGGCCTACTCATTGTGTTTTTCAGGACATTCTCAGCAGTAAGACGATTGGTTGTGGTACTAGAAGGGGCAAACTCTATTATTTGGACCTGGTATCTGACAGTGAAGCCAGCCTTAGTCAAGCTTACAAAATTAGGGGGACGAGTGTTGAGAAGAAAACTTCTGAAGTATGGTTATGGCATCGCCGTCTTGGACATGCTTCGTTTGGATATTTACAGAAGCTATTTCCTTCATTATTTTCAGATTTAGAGAGTTCTAATTTTAAGTGTGACATTTGTGAATTGGCCAAGAGCCATCGTGTTCCTCTTCCTTTAAGTTCCAATAAAAGTTTAATTCCTTTTTCCCTTGTTCATTCTAATGTTTGGGGCCCTTCTAAAATTACCACTCTCGGGGGAGCTAGATGGTTTGTCACGTTTATTGATGATTGCACACGCATGACCTGAGTTTCCCTTCTCAAAACTAAAGGGGAAGTCAGTTCCAAGTTTCAACAGTTTTATCACACGGTGGAGACACAATTTCATACCCGAATTCAGGTCCTTCGGTCTGACAATGGTGGGGAATTTCTTAATCATGATCTTAATGAGTTCTTCCAAGCTCACAGTATCATCCATCAACACTCATGCCCTTCCACTCCTTAACAGAATGGTGTGGCTGAACGAAAGAATAGACACTTACTGGAAGTCGTTCGTGCATCCCTCTTTGGTGCAAATATGCCTCGGTCTTTTTGGGGCAAAGCTGTACTCTCTGCGGCTTATCTTATCAATCGAATTCCCTCTAGTATCCTCCAATTCCGAACCCCCCTTCAAACACTCCAATACCATAGCCAAATACCTCCCACCCAAAACCTGGAACCCCGCATATTTGGTTGTGTGGTCTTTGTCCACTTACATGATCACCAACGCAGCAAATTAGATCCCCGTGCCGACAAGTGTGTGTTCATTGGGTATGCACCTCATCAGAAAGGTTATCGGTGTTATCATCCTTCAAGTCAGAAAGTGTATACTTCTATGGATGTTGCGTTCCGGGAACAAGAGAGCTATTTTTCGGATGCACAGGAGGATCCTTCTGAAATTTCTGAATTTTTTACTTCAGCAGTTTTTCCAGATTCGTTCTAGACTCAGAACGACCGGTCGCAGACCTCTAGCGACCGGTTGCCCGACGAAAACGACCGGTCGCCCGATGAAAACGACCGGTCGCCAGATGCAAACGACCGGTTGCAAACGACTCTGCCTGAAAGCGACCGGTCGCATGTCTCTAACGACCGGTCGCCACGCACGCCAACAACTCTGCCTAAAAGCGACCGGTCGCATGCCTCTCACGACCGGTCGCCACGCACGTCCACGACTCTGTCTGAAAGTGACCGGTCGCCTGACCCTCATGACTGGTCCCTCCCCCCAGTTTTTTCTAAAATTGTTCCGCTTCAGTTCGATCCCAGCCATCACACTCAGGAGGAGAGAATTGAAGAGTTTGTGCCTGCTCCAGAGAATTCTTCAGCTCCAGTACCACACTAATCATCTGCTGAGGACGTCATTCAGGTAACTTCTGTACCTGAAACTGATAACATTAATGAAATAACTGATTGCATTTCAGAAGGCGCAGAGCCTACATATCAGATTCCAAAAAGGAAGAATCGTGGTAAACCCCCAGTTCACTACGAAGCAGATCTTAATGCAAAGGGGAAATATCCCATCAACAATTATGTATCCCTCACCAGATTATCTGAGTCACAGGTACACTTTGTGAAGCAGTTAGCCGACATACCTGTTCCTAACAATGTAACTGAAGCACTAGAAGACCTAAAATGGAAAGAAGCTATGAATGAAGAAATGCGAGCTCTCCAGAAGAATGACACATGTGAACTCATGTCATTACCTCATGGAAAGAAGACAGTGGGATGCAGGTGGATCTATACTGTGAAACTCAAGGCAGATGGATCTATTGAAAGATATAAAGCTAGATATGTGGCAAAGGGAGACACACAGAGATATGGGATAGACTACCAAGAAACCTTTGCCCCAGTAGCCAAGATCAAAACTATCAGAGTCCTCCTGTCTCTAGCAGCAAATCTCAATTGGCCATTACATCAGTTTGATGTAAAGAATGCATTCTTACATGGAGACCTAGAAGAAGAAGTATATATGGATTTACCACCAGGATGTAACTTCACTCGTGACAAGGGGAATCAAGTTTGCAAGCTCAAAAAGTCATTGTATGGATTAAAGCAGTCTCCCAGAGCATGATTTGATAGATTCACTAAATTCATGAAGTTTTTTAGATATACACAGAGTAATTCGGATCACACTTTGTTCTTGAAGCGTGATGGAAAGAAGCTTACCGCACTGATTGTTTATGTAGATGACATAGTTGTGACTGGAAACGACACAGGAAAGCAATTGAAATTGCAGAAGTATTTGTCTCAGGAATTTGAAATGAAGGATTTAGGTGATCTGAAGTACTTTCTTGGAATTGAAGTAGCAAGGTCCACAAATGGTATATTTCTGTCACAGAGGAAGTATGTATTGGATCTACTTGCTGAAACAGGATTGCTTGGATGTAAGCCTGCTGACACACCAATCGAGATGAATCACAAATTATGTGAAGGTATTGATCAAGAACCAACCAATAAGGAACAGTACCAACGCCTTGTTGGAAGGTTAATATATTTAGCCCACACAAGACCAGATATTGCATATGCTGTGAGTGTGGTTAGCCAGTTTATGCATTCACCCAGTGTGTCTCATAGGAATGCAGTTGATTGAATCTTAAGGTATTTAAAGTCAGCCCCGGGAAAAGGATTAATGTTCTCAAAGAATAGAGATCTTGAAGTTGTGGGATATACAAATGCTGATTGGGCTGGATCCATTACTGACAGACGCTCTACTTCAGGCTACTTCACCTTCGTGGGAGGTAATCTAGTCACTTGGCGGAGTAAAAAACAAAATGTGATTTCTCGGTCTAGTGCAGAAGCAGAGTATCGAGGAATGGCTCATGGAGTTTGTGAATTGCTATGGATCAGGAGACTCTTAACAGAATTGGGTTTCAAGCCAGAAAAGCCAATGGAGTTGCATTGTGACAACAAGTCAGCTATTGATATTGCCCATAATCCAGTTCAACATGATCAAACCAAACATGTTGAGGTGGATATGATAAGTTCATAATTTCACACATTTGCATGCCTTCATTGCTTAGTAATTTTGTTTAGTTTCTCTTTATTTCGAGTCACTTTTTTATGTTTGTGTGTTCTGTAGGTTATGGGAGCAAGAGAACACATTTGATACAATCCATGCATATTAAGGGCTGATTGGCATGAGAGGAATACACTTGAGGCATTTGAAGCAAAATGGTGCGAAAACGTGCAAAAACTGGAGACTGAGTTAGAAGTTCATTTCGGACTTATCTTCTTCATCCGAACTTAGATTGGGCCAATACTTGTGTGGTTGGATCAAATGACATTCTGAACTTCAAAATCGACATCTTAAAGTCATCATTTGATTCAGCAAAACCCAATTCGTGAGCCCATGGAAATACACATCATGCTGACATGAGGATGAGCTGATGGATGCTTGGTCATGGTGAGCTAGGCATGAGCTATTGGTTTCTGAATGGAAGCTTGGTCATGCTGACATGATGATGAGCTAGGGCTGGTGGTGGGATTTATTGGTGAAGTGCAGCAACCAATTCTGATTATCTAAATACAAGTGTTGTATGCATTAGCCATATTGAATTCAGATTTATCACTCTCATCTCCCTATAAATACCACTTCCATTCCACATTCAAGAAATTGAGATTGACATTCAGATTCAGACACACATTCACTCATCCATTACTCCCGTACACACATTCAGATTCACCACAAAGAGAGAAGAGAGCTAGCTGCAAAGGAGGGAAAGCTGGGAGCTATCCTGGAAACTACCTTGCTGCCACCAGCTAGTTCTTCTATTCTCTTTACTCTATCTATGTATTTCTTATTTTCTATATTCATAGTTATGTTTAACTAATCCATTTAGTTAGGGCTTAGGATGAAGCCCTAGTCATGAATATTCAATGTTATGGATGATTTCATAGTTAATTGATTTCCTTGCTTTTATTATCAAGTTGTTAACCTCCAGTTTATTATGTGCTTGATGTATGTTTTCTTGGAGTAGCTAACTAGGATTTTATGCATCTAGCACAGGTTGGGAAGGGGTTTAGATTCACCAATTCTACTCTCCTTTCACAAGCAACACATGAATGGCCTAAGAATCATTCAAGGGGTTAATAACCATAGGTTGACTAGGACAGATACCATGTTTTAGGACTTGTGTGATTATCATAATCTCAAGGAACTTAATGACTCTTGTATGCTTTATTCTAAGTAGATACCATGCTTAGGTTGCATATAAGGGATCACGTGTTGTGTAGATACCATGCACAATCACATTCCTTAGGAGAATCATGCATCCTGCACCTAGATACCATAGGCTTGTATGCGATAATCTATTGTTAATGAAGCTTGAGTCAATTTCTATGCATTCATAACTTGGATAGGAAGACTAGTGGTAGATTCCAAGGCTCTAACACTTCTCTATCATTGTTTCACAACTTGTTAATTGCTGCCATTGTTACTTTCCAGCATTTCCATTTTATTCTCTTGTTTCCATTTCAACAACAAAACCCCCTATTTCGAGTGCGTGTGTGGTGCTAGGATTCTATCCTAGACCTTGCCATTTGTTAGTTAGTTAGTTTCTTTGTTTTCTATTTTTCCATCATTCTAAGTAATTTAACTTGCAACCAAGTTACCATTCTCCGTGGGATCGACCTCGTATTTATATAAGCTATACTATAAATGGTTCGTGCACTTGCGAGAATTGAAGTTGCTATTTGTAATAACTCATTTTAGTTGTTAGGAATAGGCTCAACAGGATAGACATTTTATCAAAGAAAAAATTGAGAAGAAGATC
The DNA here is from genome assembly GCA_005406145.1 of Prunus yedoensis. Lineage (NCBI taxonomy): Eukaryota > Viridiplantae > Streptophyta > Magnoliopsida > Rosales > Rosaceae > Prunus > Prunus yedoensis. The sequence continues at coordinate 206,346 of BJCG01000136.1, forward strand.
ATCCGCCTACCATTCGTAAAATCAGAAGATCAATTAGCTGATATCTTAACCAAAGCTTTTTGTAGCAGAGTGTTTTATGACTCACTTACCAAGTTGGGCATTAGTGACGTATATGCACCAACTTGAGGAGGAGTGTTGACGTGAGTCTCCTAATTAATCAAGGAGATTTATTTCCTTGATTAATTAAGGGATTTACTTTCCCATTCCATTTAGTTGACAAATCTGTGTATAATTAGGAGATACTTTCCTAATTCCTGATTAAATCTTATTCCTTGTAAAGCACTTTGTAAACTCATATATATACCTCCTTATGGAGAAGAATAAAATATCTGAACATATTGGAAACCCATATTCATATTTTAGCAGATCAGTCACGTTCGGGTCCAAGAAACTTGTGGTCACCCACTATTGGATTTAATCCAATGGTTGAGAAAAAATTACTTTAAAATATATTTTTCTTTTACTTTTTAAATTGAGTAAATTGCCTTACAGCCCCCTAAACTAGGACCCCAATCGAACTTAATCCCCCGAAATAAAAAGTCAACCAATTTAACACCTGAATTACTTCAAATGGCCAATTTAGCCCTTGCCATTATGTTTTGTGAATTTCATCTAATTTTCCGTTAAGTATAAGGGTAAACTTGTAATTTTGAGTAAAATAAATCAATAATAAACAATAAGAAAAACATAACATTTAAAAAAATATAAAAGTTAAATACATATTTGTATTTTCGAGTAAAAAAGAACTCAACCCCACCCTCTTCGTCCCCACAACCCACCCCTTCTTGTTCCACCCACCCATTCCAGCCCCACCCCACCCCACCCCACCCCACCCTCTTCCTCAGGTTACGACATATTACACGGAGCTTCATGAAAATTGAAAAGGCCTCCCATCTTCCGAATATTCCCTATCATGGTGGCCACCTGTCATACCCCAACTCATAGATTTATGTAACTTTGGGTTAAGATTTGGTTCACACATTAATTATAGAATTTAATAAAAACTATAATTAAAATATGAAGAAACTTTTAAATAAATAAAATAAGGATTAACTACACTTTAGTCCCTGGAGGTTTAGTGTCAATATCGAAATGGGCCCCAAGGATTCAATTCAATCAATTTCATACCCGACATTTCAAAGTATTACCAATTTACACCCGCCGTTACATTGACCGTCAAAGTCAGACGTTAAATGCTGATGTGGCAGTTGTGGGACCCACCTGATAACCAAACAACAGTTAAAAAGAGACCAATATAGGACAAATAATATTAAAAAATTCTTTATTTTTAAAGTTAATTAAAATCAATTATTTTTAATTAAAAAAAACATAATTAAAAAACCCTATTGTTAACCTTTTTAATACATAATTTTTCCAAAGTTAACCTTTAAAAATCAATAATATTGTTAAAATCAATAATAATAATACATAATATTGATTTTAAAAACCCTATTGTCAAACCTAAATCCAAACCCAGATCTTCACCATCCATCCTTCTTCCTTTTCCTTCTTCTCTCCACCCATCAAACCCTAAATCCAAACCCAGCATCTCCACCACCCATCCTTCTTCTTCCTCCTCCTTCTCTTCCAACATCCCCACCTTCGTTCCTCACCCACCACCCACCACCTCATTCTCCCTGAGGAGGAGATCTGCGCATCGTCAGAGACGTATGGCAGATTCGGCATATGGGTTCGCGACGACGTCGCTTAGTTTTCAAGGTTGACGATGACCCAACCACCTGGGTTTTCGAGGTCGACAAAGACCTCTCGATTGCCCGGAAATTCGCACCTCCTGATTGCCCCTCCCGATTGCCCTTCACACCTCCCAATCACCCGGAAATTTCTAGCCACTTGCAGATCTGGGTATGGGGCTTGGTGGTAGGAATATGGGTGTATTAGCATAATTGGATTGAACCAGATGTAAAAGAGAGAGAGAGAGAGAGAGAGACTAAGAGGGGCGGAGATATTTTAGAGGAGGAGGGAAAGGGGATGGGGCTGGGGCTGGGCTGCGTGGAGAGTAAATTCCCATAGCAGAGTTACAACCCCGAGGCATATGAAGAGATGATAGAATTTTTGAGTAAAAACTCATTGAACGAAGGAGACCAATTCTGTGCCAACTTGATGCGTGAATCTTCCAGGCATAATGCTCTGGGTATATTCATTTCATTTTATTAAATTGTTTTTTTGAAAGATAAGGATGAGGAAGAAGAAGGGGTGGTGGTGGAGATGCTGGGTTTGGATTTAGGGTTTGATGGGTGGAGAGAAGAAGGAAGAAGGATGGTGGTGGAGATGCTGGGTTTAGATTTAGGTTTGACGGGTGGGGAGTTTGAAGGGTTTTTTAATTATGTTTTTTTTTGGTTTTAAATAATTGAGTTTAATTAACTTTAAAAATAAATAATTTTTTAATATTATTTGTCCCATATTGGTCTCTGTTTGGTTATGAGGTGGGTCCCATGATTGCCACGTCAGCATTTAACGTCTAACTTTGACGGTCAATGTAACGGCGGGTGTAAATTGGTAATACTTGGAAATGTCAGGTATGAAATTGATTGAATTGAAACCTTGAGGCCCATTTCGATACTGACACTAAACCTCCAAGGACTAAAGTGTAGTTAATCCATAAAATAAATATTTCATATATAATATTAAGCAGAAACAACAACATCTAAAATCTTAAAAATTTTACATTATTTTACAAGTTAGAACTACTCAAGAGTTCACTAAAAGAGTAGCTCATTATTCATCCACAAGCTATGTACACAATACACTTTATAGATATGCCAAAATCATCACAAGCTCTAGATTTCAGGTTCAATACCCACAAAATCTGTTAGGGGGTGAGTGAAACCCCAAGTCAGTAGGGACATCAACCTTTTCACAGTAAATTGATATAATTAAGTAATATCTTAGCGTTTTTGAATTACTTTAATTAGTAATTATATTTTAATTATGATTTAATATAGAAAAATTAAAGAAAAAGATAGGCCTATAGAGAAATCTATATTGAATTTATTATTATTTATTATTATTATCTAATTGTTTTTAAAAAATAGTATTTTGGTGTCTTATTTAAATTTCTCCATAGCCCAAGAGCGCTATCCATTACTATTAGGCCATTACTCGAATATCTCTTGTACCTTTTTGATTTTTTATTTTTCCAAAGTTATTACCCGCATAAAGATTTTAGCACTTTAACGTTTAGTAATGTATTATAGACGTACGCACGTATTTTTCATGTTTAATACACGTATTTTTAACAAAAATTTCAATAAGACACACAAAATTCACGTATTATACACATAATTCTCATATATTATTGAATAAAAAAAAATAAACGGTATAGCCGAATGGCCATACTCAGTTTTTTTCTAATTGTTTTTACAAACAGTGTAGCATTGCGGTTATACTCGTTTTGAAATTGTTTTTCATATTAGTATAGCCGCCCGGCTTTATATAAATAGTATAGCCGACCGGCGATACTAGCTTTTTATTGAAATTTTTTAAGAAATAGTACAGCCGGGCTGCTATACTCGTTTTTCCAAATTTTTAATTAAATATATGTAATTAAGAAATATCTTAGCCTTTTTGAATTACTTTAATTAGTAATTATATTTTAATTATTATTTAATACAAAAAAAAAAAAAAAAGAAAAAAAAAAGGCCTACACTGAAATCTATAATGAGTTAGTAATTATATTTTAATTATTATTATTTATTTTAATCTAATTGTTTTAAAAAAATAGTTTTTGGGTGTCTAAATTAAATTTCTCCATACCCCAAGAGCCCCATCCATTACAATTAGGCCATTACTCGAGTATCTCTTGTCCTTTTCTGATTTTTTACTTTTCCAAAGTTATTACCCACATAAAGATTTTAACACTTTTATGTTTAGTAATGTATTATACATGTACGCACATATTTTCATTTCAATATACATATTTTTCATGTTCTATACACGTATTTTTAACAAAAATTTCAATAAGACAAACAAAATTCACGTCTTATACACATAATTCTCACATATTATTGAATAACAATAGTATATATTAAAACAAAATGGTATAACCGCACGTTTTTAAATTGTTTTTAAAAATAGTATAGCCGCCCGGCTGTACTAGTTTGGCACGCCACTCAGCGGGTCTTCATCTGCTATACTAGATTTGTATTGAAATATTTTAAGAAATGGTATAGCCATGCGGCTATACTCTTTTTTCCTAATTTTTAATTAAATATACGTAATTAAGTAATATCTTAGCATTTTTTAATTACTTTAATTAGTAATTATTTTTTAATATAGAAATATTAAAGAAAAAGATAGGCCTACAAATAAGTCTATATTGAATTAGTAATTATATTTGATTTATTATTATTATCTAATTGTTTTTATTAAAAAAAAAAAATTAGTATTTGGGTGTCTTAATTAAATTTCTACATAGCCCAAGAGCCCTATCAATTACTCGAGTATCTCTTGTCCCTTTTTGATTTTTTACTTTTTCAAAGTTATAAACCGCATAAAGATTTTAGCACTTTCACGTTTAATAATGTATTATACACATACACATGTATTTTTCATGTTCAATATATGTATTTTTAACAAAACTTTCAATAAGACACACAAAATTCACGTATTATACACATAATTCTCAGATATTTTTGAACAAAAATAGTGTATATTAAAACAAAAATTGTACAGCCGCACGGCTATACTCAGTTTTTAAATTGTTTTTAAAAAGCCGTATAGCCGGTCGGCTATACTCGTTTTTAAATTTTTTTCAAAATAGTATAGCCACCTAGCATTACATGTTTGGCACGTGGCGTGTAGGCGATGGGCAGGTCTTTATGTATATATAAATAGTATATCCGACCAGTTATACTATATTTTTATTGAAAATTTTTAAGAAATAGTATAACTGTGCGACTATAATCATTTTACCTAATTTTAATTAAATATATGTAATTAAGTAATATCTTAGCCTTTTGAATTACTTTAATTAGTAATTATATTTTAGTTATTATTTCATATAGAAAGATTAAAGAAAAAGATAGGCCTACAGAAAAACCTATATTGAATTAGTAATTATATTTTATTTATTATTATTATCTAATTGTTAAAAAAAAAAAAAGTATTTGGGTGTCTTAATTAAATTTTTCCATAGCCCAAGAGCCCTATCGATTTCTATTAGGCCATTACATGAGTATCTCCTGTCCCTTTTTGTTTTTCAAAATTGTATCACCTTGCGGCTTTACTTGTTTGGCACATGGCGCGTAGGCGCTGGGAGGGTCTTTATTTATATATAAATAGTATGGCCGCTAGGCTATACTAGCTTTTTGGGTGTTTTAATTAAATTTCTCCATACCCCAAGAGCCCTATCCATTACTATTAGGTCATTACTCGAGTATCTCTTGTCCTTTTTTGATTTTTTACTTTTCCAAAATTATTACCCACATAAAGATTTTAGTACTTTCACGTTTAGTAATGTATTATACACGTATGCACGTATTTTTAACAAAAATTTCAATACGACAAACAAAATTCACGTATTATACACATAATTCTCACATATTATTGAATATATATATAAAGTTTTCCTTGAATGGTGAAACATTCAAAATACCAGAAAATATCCTTAATTAATACAAATGTTAAGAATTGAAATTATTAATTAAATGAGGATAATATGGTAAATTCACACATTTTCATTTAAAAAAAATTAAAATTAAAAGAAAAATCAGATAATGGATCCTATTTTTATGGAACACAACTTCCCATTATCTTTTTTAATTATAAAATAAATTTAAAAAATTTAAAAAAAAGCCTCCCGCAGGGGCGGGAGCGCATGAGGAGAGGCTAGTAAAAATAGTATAGCCCGGCGGCTATACACCCGGCTATACACGTTTTTAAATTGTTTTCCAAAATAGTATAGCCGAGCGGCTGTACTTGTTTGTCACATGGAGCATAAGCGCTGGGCGGGTCTTTATGTATTTATTACCCGATTTTTATTGAATTTTTTTATGAAATAGTATAGCCGGTCGGCTATTCTCGTTTTTTCCTAATTTTTAATTAAGGGTAAATTACTCAAATGATCCTCAAACTTATACCCGATTTACATTTTGGTCCCTCAATTAAATTATTCGTTCAAATGGTCCATCAACTCTATATTAATCACTCCATTGATCCTACCGTTACATTATGTTAATGTTGCCGTCAAATGTAAGGGTAAAACCGTCCATAACCGTCGTAAGAACCCAAATAGGTGATAAAGTGGTGATACATAGGTGATACAGTGGTGATAGAGGGGTGATACATAGGTCAAAAGTCTTATTTATCTCTACAAATGTAACATGTGCTGCTCACATGACTAAATTTAACAGAAAATATAACGGTAGGACCAAAGCGCCGATTAATAAAGAGTTGGTGCATCATTTGAACGAATAATTTAGTTTAGGGACCAAAATTTGAATCGGGTACAAATTTGAGGACCATTTGAGTAATTTACGCTTTTAATTAAATATATGTAATTAAGTAATATCTTAGCTTTTTTGAATTACTTTAATTAGTAATTATATTTTAATTATTATTTCATATAGAAAAATTAAAGAAAAAGATAGGTTTATAGAGAAATCTATATTGAATTAGTAATTATATTTTAATTGTTATTATTTATTATTATCTAATTGTTTTATAAATAAAAAAAAGTATTTGGGTGTCTTAATTAAATTTCTCCATAGCCCAAGAGCCCTATCCAATACTCAAATATCTCTTGTCCCTTTTTGATTTTTTACTTTTCCAAAGTGATTACCCGCATAAAGATTTTAGCACTTTAACGTTTAGTAATGTATTATACATGTACGCACGTATTTTTCATGTTCAATACACATAATTTTAACAAAAATTTCAATAAGACACACAAAATTCACGTATTATACACATAATTCTGACATATTATTGAATAAAAATAGTATATATTTAAACAAAAATGGTATAGCCGTACGGCTATACTTGTCGCCCGGCTATACTAGATTTTTATTGAAATTTTTAATGAAATAGTATAGCCTACGGCTATACTCATTTTTCCTAATTTTTAATTAAATATATGTAATTAAGTAATATCTTAGTCTTTTTGAATTACTTTAATTAGTAATTATATTTTAATCATTATTTAATATAGAAAAATTAAAGAAAAAGATAGGTCTATAGAGAAATCTATATTGAATTAGTAATTATATTTTAACTATTATTATTTATTATTATCTAAGTGTTTTAAAAAAAATAGTATTTGGGTGTCTTAATTAAATTTCTCCATAGCTCAAGAGCCCTATCCATTACTATTAGGCCATTACTCGAGTATCTCTTGTCCCTTTTTGATTTTTTTACTTTTCCAAAGTTATCCGCATAAAGATTTTTGTACTTTCACGTTTAGTAATGAGTTACTAAATTTCATAGATATGGACAATCCTCGTGCATACCTACTTAAAAGTCAAAATCATAGAGAGACTCTACCATCTTCCACATTTGATTATATAAATTGGCTATGACTTCTTTGGGATTTTGACTTAAAGTATCTGCCATCACATTAGCTTTTCCTGGATGATAATGTAAATCAAAGTCATAATCTTCTAGATATTCCATCCAACGCCTTTGTCTTAAATTCAACTCCTTCTGAGTGAATAAGTACTTCAAACTCTTATGATCCGAGTAGAGTTCAAAACGTTCTCCATACAAATAATATCTCCACACTTTCAATGTGTGAACAATGGCTGCCAATTCTACATTGTGTGTTAGGTAATTTTTCTCATGTGATTTCAATTAACTAGAAGCATAAGCAACAACTTTGTCAGACTGCATCAAAACACATCCTAAACCATGCAATGATGCGTTAGTATATACTATATAACTTATACCTCTTTCTGGTATAATTAACACATGAGTTGTTGTCAATTGAGTTTTTAACTTTTGAAATGCTTCCTCACATTTATCATCCCAAATAAGCTTAACTCCCTTTTGTGTCAACTTGGTCATTGGATTAGCTATCCGAGAACAATCCTTGATAAACTTCCTATAATAGCCAGCCAAACCAAGAAAACTTCGAATCTCATGAACATTTTAAGGTTGTTTCCAATTCAACACTACTTATACTTTTGCAATTCTGGGGGTAATCCCCACTTACTTAGCTTGGTAGTTCTGGGGGTTGTTTCCAAGTCAACAGTACTTCTACTTTTGCAACTTGGTCATTCGATGCCTTCTTTTGAAATAACATGTTCTAAAAACTTTACTTCTATCAACCAAAATTCACACTTACTTAGCTTGGCAAATAACTTATGTTCTCTCAATATCTGTAGAACAATTGACAGGTGTTGTTCATATTCTTCTTGAGATGATGAATAAATGAGAATATCATCAATGAACACAATCACAAATTGATCCAGATAAGGTCGAAAAACTTGATTCATTAAGTCCATGAAAACCACCGAAGCATTTGTCAATCCAAAAGGCATTAGTAGGAATTCATAATGTCCGTATCGCATTCGAAATGCAATTTTTGATACATCTTATGTTTTTACTCGTAATTGGTGATAACCAGAGCGTAGATCAATCTTTGAGAAGTATCGGGAACCTTGCAGTTGATCAAACAGGTCATCAATCGTAAGTAATGGGTACTTGTTCTTGATGGTGATTCTATTCAATTGACGATAGTCAATACACATTCTCAGACTTTGATTACTTCTCTTCACAAAGAGTGCAGGAAACCCCATGGTGAGGTACTAGGATGAATGAAACCTCTTTCAAGTTCCTAGAGTTGTGTTTTAAGTTCTTTCCACTCCACTGGTGCCATCCGATGTGGAGGTATAGAGATAGGTGATGTGCCATGGTAGATATCTGTAGAAAACTCCACTTCACGTTCTGGGGGTAATCCCGATAACTATTCTAGGAAAACATCACTGAAATTATTCACTATAGGAATAAGCTCAAGTTTGGGATAACCCATATCCTTATTGCTCATGCGAGCAATCAATCTCAAATAATTACAATTTCTATTATCCAAGATTGATTCAGGCTTGCAGCTCTTTCTGTTTCCATAAAAACTGAATGTTTTCCCTTCATTGAGAGTCATAGTCACCATCTTTCTACCACAATCAAGAATAGCTTTAAATTGGGTAAGCAAGTCCATCCCCAATATTACATCATACACCATGAATTCTAATATCATCAGGTCAACAACAAGTTTATGATCAGATATCTCTATTATACAGGATCTACACACCTTATTAACTTCGACACATTTACTCAATGGAGATCCAACCAATAATGAAGATTTCACAAACTCATATTCTAGCCCAAGAATAGATACAAACGAAAGAGATATGAATGAATTTGTAGCACCGGGTCAAACAATATTCTAACCCATGAGTTGAAAACTAAAAATGTACCTTCCACCACGGCAGGTTCATTATGCTCTACCACTTGTCCGATAGTATATACTCGTCCCTAAGTGAGTTGTTCTGGTCTCCTTGCTGCTCCTGGTGCTTTAGGCCTTTGTTGTATAGGTTGTCCACAAAAACTATATGAAATTACCATACCAAAATCAACATGTTAGGTTCACACTATCTATTTTATTAGTCAAACTTTTGAGAGAATCTATTCATCATCAGAACTAATATCTATAATTTCAGCGAGAGGGATAACAGGGCCGGGATATTCATTTTCATCATCAAAACTCAGATTGATGACAATTGGATTAGACTTTTATGGTTCAGTAATAACCACTAAAGCAGCTGACACAACAGATTCAGCAAATAGAGCATCAAGGTCCAGAAGTTCCAAATATGCTTCATCTCCTGGGTCTGGGACATGGGGTAAGTCTAACCCCTGTGGTTCTGGAACATAAGGTAAGTCTATCCCTGGTGGTGGCCAAATATCAGCAGCTATAATCGCAGCATCTTCCAACACTTGGTTGTAAGAGTGTGCTTCAATATTTAACTGATATTAACTCCTAATATTGTTGGCCTACAATCGATGTTTAACAACTAGTCTCTGCATCTCTGGTGTATAAAACATCATTCTATATCCTGTATTAACCACTTCATTAATTACGTCCACATAAGCCTGGTTGTGTAGACGACTGTGATATATTTCTTCGTCTACTGGGATGAGGCCATCGGGTCCCATTGGGAACCCTTCCCATGTATCATCACTTTGATCATAGTGTATCCTAAACATTAATTTAACAGGTCAGTGAATAACAAAACAATTTAATGAAACTGTAAAACTCGCTCTGATACCAACTTGTCACTCCGTAACTCAAGGATTTACGTAACCTTGGGTTAAGACGTGATTTACACCTTAATTGTAGAATTTAATCAAAACTATAACTAAAATGTGAAGAAACATTTAAATAAATAAAATAAATATTTCACATAGAATATTTAGCGGAAACGACAACATCTGAAATCTTAAAATTTTTACATTATTTTATAAGTTAGAACTACTCAAGAGTTTACTAAAAGAGTAGCTCATTATTCATCCACAAGCTATGTACACAATACACTCTATAGATATGCCAAAATCGTCACAAGCTCTAGATTTCAAGTTCAGTACCTACAAAATTTGTTAGGGGGTGAGTGAAACCACAGCTCAGTAAGGACATAAACCTTTTCACGGTAAATTGATATAACTAAATTAAGTGACATACAATCACACAACCAAATATCACATTATTATTAATAATAATACATGAATGCTTTTCATATACTCCCATTAATTCATATAACTGGATAAGCAGACCTGCACGTCCCATACCATGCTTATACCACTTGGTCTCGAATGCCCATTTATATGAACTAACACCCATTTCAATCATGCCATAATTCCTCTTTTATTACTCATCTTGTCTAACTCCCTGTCGCTAGTCCCACATCACCCAATAAAAACCATGTGCATTGTGGGATCCCTGAGATCTGGTACATGTCAAAAGTTAGACTCAACTACACAAAAGATCATTTTCATTACCTATTTTCTATTAGTATCTTTCCAACCCAAAAACTCCAACCAATTTTCATGACAGGATATAATTATGCCTTTCATTTATCTCATGTATCAAAACATAATCACACCAACATTGATCAAATAATTAATAACTAGTAAACACCCAATAACAAGGAATGTTAACCAAACTGTAATACCATGCATAATATAATGCTCACAAAATTTAATTAAATCAATCTTTGTAAAAGGTCACCAAGAAACCCCTACCTTGACACCAAAGCTTTGGCTTGAAATGTAAGGTATTTCCCAATTTTCCACCGCATTCACAAACTCAGTCTCCCACTCTTTTTCTTAACAATTCTACTTCTCTCTACCTCTATTTCTCTCTAGCTTTCTTTGTTCATTTGTTGTGCAACTAATCACCTATAGATATACAAAGAATAAGTCAGCAACTACTCATTTCCTTTTGGATGGTGTACTGGCGGTTTATATACTTACTATCCAAGTAATGTATATAGATATTAACGTAGTCTTGCAGATAAAGAAGAATGTCTTATAAGACACGTTGTGACTCCTTCAATTCCTCCAATCCTATGCTAGCATTCTTCTTGGTGGGTTGACAAAGCTAATAATCATAGTCTTGCTACTTAACATTTTTTTTCTTTGACACCTAACCACATCATTGTAGATACCCATTTGATTTCGAAGAGCCTCACTCTCATTAGTTGCTTTCCCTGTTGATCCCCTGCCCTCCATTTTTTTTGTTTTTCTTTCTTTTTTGAAAAACCTAGGCAAAGTCGGCGAAGGTTGCATCTTTGATTTTGGTGGCAATGGCTGCATCTTTGATTTTGGTGGCAAAGCGTGCATCTTTGAGTTCTCGTTTGTTGCTTTCTGTGATGTGTGGGTTTTTAGTTTGCTACGTACTGTGCCCAAATGATGAAAAAAGCTGATGTCAAAGCCTTTAAATAAAATCCTCTTTTGACTTGGTAACTATGATTTCCTAGTTTGGCTTCAATAATCTTTTGATGAGTTAGCCTCCAAATCCTACTAAATATAATATCAGACCTTAGAAAATAACCTTGCATCCTTGTAGACATTTTCCAAATGCAATTGACACAAATTAGACTCCAAGGATTGAACTTCAAAAGGATTATTTTGCAAAACCCGCATAATACATTCTGCCTGAACTGTCTGTACTAAAACGGCCACAACTCTATCCACACATCCAAATCACAAACCGCAAAATTCTACAAAAAGTTAACATCTGTATCTTTCCAACGATATAAGGCTCAACATCTGGTTCGCTATCCTATGAGGAATTATAGTATATTCTATCAAGTTGACTGATCTGCACAGGAAATTCTGCTCCTAGGATTGCATATCATATTTCAATCCCAAAATTGCTCATTTTACTTGCTTTTCCATCTTTACTCTTCAAATCTAGTAAAACACAAAACTAAGTAAAAATAGACAAAATTCACTCAAGAACATAGCAAGAATCTAAGAGAAAGATAATAAAAATGTACAAAAATAATGGTTATATCAACGAACTCGTACCGTCGAGCTCAACGCAATGGTGCCACTTGATTTCTCAAAACCATTCCCAAACAAAAAGTGACCAAAATACCCATACCCCAAGGGTAAAAATGTAATTTCACATAAAGTAAAATTAAATTAAAATTTGGGACGAGGTGTTACATAATACTTGAATTTTTTTTTTCTGTATTAGTGCAAATTTTGTAAAAAACACGTCTATTAAATGTGAAGAATATGCACGTATGTGTATAATGTTGAAGAATATAAGTCCCACATCGGAAAATTGACTAAATAAAATACAAAATTTAATGAATGGTTTTACTACTAATAGAATGATTGACTCCGATGTGGACTTGGCTCCACTTGTGGCCCACTATGTGGTGGTCCCACGTGAGGGGTTGTATTGAAGAATATAAAGTCCCATATTGGAAACTTGACTAAATAAAATAACCGAGGCCTTTTGTGATAAAATCTCACACCTACTGGGCTTTGTAGGTGGTTAAGTTGGGGACAATATCGATGTTGCTAGTAGTGGGCCGATGACCCATCTCTATGAAATTTAACATATACCTACAAAGCTCAGTAAGTGTGGGATTTTATCACAAAAGGCATCGGTGTTATTAGGAGTGGAACCACTTATTATAATTGTAATTTATTTAGTCAAGTTTTCGATGTGAGACTTTATATTCTTCAACATATAATACATGTAATGTATGTTTGATTTTAAAAATATGTGTATTTTATCAAATCTTTCAAATATGTATAGAAATCAGAAGTATTTTTTTTAAAAAATAATAAGTACATTCCTATATAATACAAGTATTATACGAGAAAATGCAAACTAGAAACTAAACTAATTTAGTAATGGGCTCTTGCACATATTATTCCTTAAATTTAAGACTTGTAATATATTTTTTTAGATTAACATGAAAATATTATTACTTTAACATATTCTATCATTATTAAAAGAGTTAATGAGTTAATTATAAAGACTATAAAATTAGTCAATTAAGGGGAATATTGCAAAGCAACTAGTAGTTAGTTAAAAGTACTTTATGATAGAAAGATAATAGATTGCATTCATAATTCAAGATTAAAGGCCGTCAATTATAAAGACCAATATAAATATAAATACCAATATATAGGGTTAATACAACTGGCGAATCTACACTTAGGCTATAAGGGGCTATAGTCCAGTGTGAGATTGGGAAAAAGACAAAGACCTTGTACAAATTTTAATAAACTTCCCCTATTCCCACAAATATTAACCCATCCCTTTCTACAAAATTAAAAGCTTAGTTCAACTTATATAAGCAAATAAGATGAATTTTAATTTATTTTAGAAATGAGAACGATCAAGATCTCATGAACCCAAAAAAAGTTCCTCATGTAGTATATACCTTATTTTCTCTTGGATTATAAATGAGGTCATTCTTGCTCTTATTTTGTGTAAATGTTCATTTTTATTTCTTATGTCTTCGGTTTGTGTGGTTTAGTTTTAAAAGGAAGTCAAATATACAAATTGAACTTATTACTAATTTGAATATACTTATTATTTTCTTCTATTTTCATTACCGTAAATATTTGCGTGATGCTTGACAATATGTACATTTTGTGTGTGTCTATTTTATATGTACTTATTTGTATTAATGTTGAAAAATGAATGAACTTGTTTGACTTATACATTTTCACTAGAATATTTGAAGAAGAAAGCATAAAAAGAAAAGAAAAAAAAAATAGCCCACCCCAATATAAATTCCTCTTTCCGCCCTTGACAATAACCACAAAGAGTTAATCCTAATACGGAAGAGTTCACTAGCAACAACAAACGCACAAGGTGTTTCTACGCTCATAATCTACATATACTTTCTCTGCTAATGTTGACAAGAGAAAAAAAAAAAAAAAAAAGAGACCGTCACAAGACTTTAAAGTAGTATGTAAACTAAAATGCTAAACTTAAGTCTTCAAATTTAAAACGAACAAAAAGAGTATTCAAATTAAAATATATTTTGGCCTTAGTATTTTAGTTCGTATCAAATTTTATTTCATTTGCTTGATTGAAATGACCTTTTTATTCTTACACGCGGTGCACATAGAGGACTCAATTGAACATATATATACTATGGACACAAACCACAAGATGCACAAGGAGCATCTGTGCAATTTATTCAATTTCATATTTTCAGTTTCAGTTTGAATTACAGGAGAAAAGTGGACCGTTACCACCCCTGCAGAAATAAACACATAGGGTTAATACAACTACGGAAGCACAATAACCAGTAGTGGAACTACGCTTAGGCTATAAGGGGCTATAGCCTAATACAAAGATTGGAAAAAAAACAAAGACCTTGGACAAATTTTAATAAACTCCCCCTATTCCCACAAATATTAGCTCATCCCTTCCCGCAAAATTAAAAGATTAGTTCAACTTATACAAGCAAATAAGATGAATTTTATTTATTTTATAAATGAGCAAGATCAAGATCTCATGAGCCCCAAAAAGTTGCGCGCATTATTTTGTGTAAATGTTTATTTTTATTTCTTATGTCTTCGGTGTGTGTGGTTTAGTTTTAAATAAGTCAAATATACAATTGAACTTAAATTTCAATCGAATCTCATTATTCCATTCTAATTTGTCAATGTCACTGACATTTCTAATTTGAATATACTTATTATTTTCTTCTATTTTCATTAGCGTAAATATTTGCGTGGTGCTTGACAATATGTACCTTTTTTTGGTCTATTTTATATGTACTTATTTGTGTTAATGTTGGAAAATGAATGAACCTATACATTTTCACTAGAATATTTGAAGAAGAATATATTATAACATAGAAGTAGCTTAAAAAGAAAAGAAAAAAATTAGCCACCCCAATACGGCCTAAGCACGGCAGATGCCGTACACTCGAGTGGCAAAGGAATGCGAGGTCTGTAGTATTTGATACGTGTTATAACTCCCTTTCTTACTCTATAAGTCATCTTCGTCTACGAAACAAAAAACAGAGAGAATTAATAAATCTGTGTGTGTTGATTTTCGATTGCAATTTCAATCTGAGGAATTAGGGATGAAGAAACAAGTGCCCCTCCAAGTGTGTTCCACTTTCACAAGGATTCTGAAAGTAATGGCTCCTCCTACTCCTACCATTCTAACTTCAAAAACTCTTGTTGTCGGTCCTCCAACACTGCTCACAAGAAGATTAATGGCTTCCAACTCCAACTCCAACGGTGACATGGCCAAGAAGATCTCCTTGTACCCTATTTCTTCCTTCTCTTCCTACGGTGATCCCTACCAAGATCTGTTTTTCCACGTGAAACCAGCAGACACAGACAGTGATGTCTGTTGGCGAGTAGAATATATCCTATTCTATTTGGGTTTTATTTATTTTTCCTTTTTGTATAGATATTATGTAATTAGGTTTCCACTTATTTCCTAATTAAACCCTACTAGGGTTTGTAACCTGTATTATAAATAACTCTTTTCAGAGAATGAAATATATCTGAAAATATTCTACCATATTGTTTGACTTGGTATTAGAGCCAGGTTTCTGGTGACCTGTGTGTGTTGTGCCCACCCGTGTTCTACTATGTGCCCTAATTTCTTTTAGGGTTCTTGTGTCTGTGCCTTTACCGTGTTCCGCTGTGTGCTCTGTCGTGTTCGTGCCTCTACTATGTTCGTGCATCTGCCTTTCCTGTGTTCGTGCCTCTATTGTCTTCGTGCATCTGCCATATTTGCGTCTGTGCTGTGTTCTGTTGTATACTCTGCGTGATTTGTTGAGTTTCTGCTACAATCATGGGTGATAATTCCATTGTTGGTGCTGCTGCTGCTTCTACAAATTTGCGTGTTTCTGCCTCTATTCCAAGTACTGGCTCCAATACTTGGATAATTGACACTGGTGCTTCTAATCATATGACTTATGATGCTAAATTTTTTGATGAGTTGTCTAGTAACACCCGTGACCCATACATAACTAGTGCTAATGGTTTGCCCTATCCAATTACTGGCGAGGGCACCATTTCTCTCACCCCAACTCTGTCCTTGTCTCGTGCATTATTAGTTCCCAATATCCATTGTAACTTGTTATCTGTTGGTCGCTTACTTGATACACTTAATGCTTCTACTACTTTCTATCCTACCCATTGCTCTTTTCAGGATCTCAAGACTCACGAGGTGATTGGGCATGGTAAACGGATAGGGGGGTTGTATTATTTGACATTACCTTCTGCACCAGTTTGTGATCGTGCCGTTAATACTGTTCAACGTTGCAGTGTCAAAGACAAACAACAAATTTGGTTATGGCATCGTCGCTTGGGACACCCGTCATTTGGCTACCTTAAGCGTCTATTTCCATCTTTATTCCGCTCCTGTGATGAGTCTAGCTTCAAATGTGAGACTTGTGTAATGGCCAAGAGTCACCGTACTGTTTTTCCCTTAAGTAATAGTAAAGCTGCTTTGCCTTTTGAGTTAGTACATTATGATGTCTGGGGTCCTGCTCGTGTGACTTCTCATGATTTCCGTTGGTTTGTTACGTTTATTGATGACTGCACTCGCTTAACATGAGTGTATTTGATGAAGAATAAACATGATGTTGCCTCTATTCTTCCTGATTTTTGTGCCATGGTGTCTACTCAGTTCCATGCTCGTGTTAAAGTATTTCGCACTGATAATGGCGGTGAATATGTGAATCATACCTTGGCCCAGTTCTTTCGTGATCAAGGTATCATTCACCAAACTACCACTCCATTCACACCTCAACAGAATGGTGTGTTTGAAAGGAAGAATCGTCAGTTACTTGAAGTTGCTCGCTCTCTGATGTTGGATATGTCTGTTCCCTATCATCTTTGGGGACATGGTGTCTTGGCCGCTGCCTACTTGATTAACCGTACTCCTAGTTGGGTTCTTGATTTCAAGACTCCACTTGATGTGTTGTGTGCTCTTACTCCTCCGGTTTCGGTCTCTAAGTTACCTCCGAAGGTGTTTGGGTGTGTTGCATATGTTCATGTCTACTCCCATCAACGGAATAAACTTGATCCTTGTGCTCTCCGTTGCGTCTTCATTGGTTATTCTACTACTTAGAAAGGTTATAAGTGTTATCACCCGCCTACTCAGAAGGTACATGTCACTTTGGATGTCACATTTCATGAAGAAGTACCCTATTATGTTTCTCCCTCCTCTTCAATTCAGGGGGAGATGGGGAGTGAATTGAAGAGTTTCGGAGTGGAAAATAAGGAAGGTTTTGGAACTGAAGAAGGAATTTCTGGCGAACAGGAAGGAACCGGTCGCCAACGAATCTGTGATGAAAACGACCGGTTGCACATAGGAAGCGACCGGTCGCCTGCCTCGATGAAGGACTACAGTACCGATATGAGCGAAGCGACCGGTTGCCGTGAGGAAATGACCGGTCGCGAACGAATCTGCCCAGGAAACGACCGGTCGCACATAGGAAGCAACCGGTCGTCCGCGTCGACGAGCGACAACAGTACCGATACGAGTGACGAGACCGGTCGCGAGGAAAGCCACGACCGGTCGCCAGACGAAATTGTTGGTGTTTTCGAGCCTCTCTCAGAAGGACATAACAGTGATATTGGTGACTCTCGTACAGATGAAATTGATAATAGACCCCCCTCTGCCCTGCCATTGCCTCAATTAAGTTGTGATAATGAGGTACTTTCTAGTGATGTGCCTACCTATTCTTTGCCCCCACATACTACCCGTGGGAAACCTAAAGTGCAATATTTTCCTGATATACATGCTAAGTCTAAATATCCCATTAACCATTATATGTCAACTCATCGTTTATCTAAGTCATATGCATCTTATTTGTGTCAATTATCTAGTGTATGTGTGCCAACTAAGTTGCAGGATGCTCTATCTGATCAAAACTGGGTAGATGCAATGCATGTTGAGATGGAAGCCTTGAACAAGAATGCTACTTGGGAGTTAGTTCCTTTACCAAAAGGAAAAAAAGCAGTTGGGTGCAGATGGGTGTTTACTTTGAAGCACAAGGTTGATGGTTTCATTGACCGTTACAAGGCAAGATTTGTAGCAAAAGGGTATACTCAGACATATGGAGTGGATTACACAGAGACTTTTGCTCCAGTAGCTAAGCTCAACACTGTACGCGTACTCTTATCCTTAGCTGCTAATCGTGACTGACCGCTGCTACAATTTGATGTCAAAAATGCATTCCTCCATGGTGACCTCAAAGAAGAAATATATATGGATCCTCCGCCGGGTATCCCTATGATTTCTAAGGAGGGTGCAAGCTACGGAAGAAATATATGTGGTGTGCAAGCTACGGAAATCCTTGTATGGATTAAAGCAGTCTCCAAGAGCGTGGTTTGGAAGATTTGCTGCATCCATGAAGAAGTTTGGGTATGTGCAAAGTAACTCTGATCATACTTTGTTTCTGAAGCGTCATAAAGGTAAATTGACGGCTTTAATTATTTATGTTGATGATATGATTGTGACTGGAGATGATCATGTAGAGATACAGAGTCTTCAGAAGTATCTGGCTTCCGAGTTCGAGATGAAATCATTGGGTGATTTAAAGTATTTTCTTGGGATTGAAGTTGCCAGATCTAAACATGATATTTTTCTATCCCAAAGAAAGTATGTTTTGGATTTACTTGCAGAAACTGGAATGTTGGATTGTAAACCAATTGATACCCCTAGTGAGCAGAATCATAAGTTGGGGATATATCCCGATCAAGTTCCGACTGATAAAGAACGTTATCAATGACTTGTGGGGAAATTGATTTATTTAGCTCATACCCGTCCGGACATTGCATATGCTGTAAATATAGTGAGTCAGTTTATGCACTCTCCTAGTGTGGATCATATGGGGGCTGTGACTCGTATTTTAAGGTATCTGAAAGTAACTCCTGGCAAGGGGTTACTTTTCTCAAAGTATGGCCATACGAATGTAGAAGGGTATACAGATGTTGATTGGGCAAGTTCAGCCACAGATAGGCGTTCGACATCTGGGTATTTTATGTTTGTGGGTGGCAATCTTGTTATGTGGAGGAGCAAGAAACAAAAAGTGGTGTCTAGATCTAGTGCTGAGGCCGAGTATTGGGGAATGACCCATGGTGTATCTGAGTTACTATGGTTGAGGAGATTGTTGAAAGACCTTGGTTTTGGGCCTAATAAACCCATGGATTTATATTGTGACAATATTGCTGCGATTGCAATTGCTCATAATCCTGTACAACATGACCGTACAAAGCATGTGGAGGTTGATCGAAATTTCATTAAAGAAAAGTTGGATGCGGAGATTGTGTCCTTCCCCTTCATCCGTTCAGAGTATCAGTTAGCTGATGTTCTTACGAAAGCTGTTTCTACAAGTATCTTTCTCAACTCGCTTAACAAGTTGGGCATGTGTGACGTCTTTGCTCCAACTTGAGGGGGAGTGTTGGCGAGTAGAATATATCCTATTCTATTTGGGTTTTATTTATTTTTCATTTTTGTATAGATATTATGTAATTAGGTTTCCACTTATTTCCTAATTAAACCCTACTAGGGTTTGTAACCTGTATTATAAATACCTCCTTTCAGAGAATGAAATATATCTAAAAATATTCTACCATATTGTTTGACTATGACGACACGACGCAGCAGCAGAACCAGGCCTCCCTTAACTACCTGAAGCAACTGCTGCCGGTGGCCTGGTCTCACAATCCCCTAACCACCCTCAAGCTCATCTTCAATCTCCTTGCTATTCGGAGCAGAGGAAAATCTTATGAGGAAGCCTTCTACAAGGCTGTGTTTTGGCTCCACCAGAACCACCCCAAGACGCTATTATGCAACCTCCCCTCCATTGCCCATCCATTCGGGGGTTTTTATGACCTTCTCGAGATTCTCTACCACCTTATAGAACAAGGCCAAGACGCTGCAGAGCGGCTCCACTGTGACCCAGACTATAAGCTCTTACACGACCGGGTTATGGATGTCTTTGTGGAGCAGTTGAAGTCTGATATTGACAAATTCAAGCAGCACAAGCTCGATTTGAAGCCATCCGATTATATAACTGACAGTGATGAAGACGACGAAGACGACGACGAAGAAGATGATAAAGATGGTACTCTTGATGTTGACACTTATGCTGATCTTTTTGTTAGTGTGGCTGCAGGGTGTTGCATTAGCAAACACCCCGAGGATACCCGTGTTTCCCACGCCGTTTTGCTGTGGGAAAGCATTGCAAGGTGGCTTTTCCCACGCAAACCAGATCAATCAGACCAATCAAATCAATCTTATCAATCAGAAGAGTGGGAGCGGCTTAGGAATGAGGTTTTGGCGCCCTTGAGCAGGTACTGGGATCGTCAAGGCATGTTTATTGGACGACAGCGCTCTAAAGTTAAGATGTATTTGGAGGAGGTGAAAAAAGCAGGAGAAAGAGGAGGCAATTTGAGTGGCCATGGCGGCATAATAAAGCCAGATGCTATGCTCCCAAATGAGATCATACGCTACGTAGTAGAAGATGGGGATGTCAGAGAAGGGGCCGAGCTTCAGTGGAAGGCAATGGTGGAGGATATGTACTTAAAGCAACAACAGCAGCAAAAGCAAGGGGAGGGTTTGGGAAAATTTAGAAACTGCTTGGCAGTGTGTCACATCAGGGATTACAATGGCCTAACGTGCTTGGCGGTGAGTTTGGGACTTTTGGTGTCTGAACTAAGTGAAGAGCCGGCATGGAAAGGAAAGGTGATCGGTTTCGGTCATTTGCCGGATCAACTGATGCTGCATTCGATACAAGGGGATGATCTCAAGTCCAAGTGCGAGTTTATGATGAGGAAATGCAGCAGGAACTTGGTATCCTTTCTTAATGTAAGGGAGGTATTGGATTTTATTCTGGAAGTGGCTGTGAAAGAGAACTTGAAGGCAGAGCAGATGGTTAAGAAGGTATTTGTGTTCGCTGACTATGGTGGATATGTTGGGGGTACATCCTCGAAGACTCTGTATGAGGCAAAACGGAGAGAGTTTAAGGAGAAATGGTACGGGGATGATGCAGTGCCACACATTTTGCATTGGGATATTTCGTACCAGAAGATGCCTCGTATAGAAGAACATCATCTAGGGGTGACGCTGTTGAGTGGCTTCTCTGACAATTTGGTCAAGTCCTTCTTGGACAACTGTGGGGAAATTGGCCCGCACCATTTGATGATGATCTAATTAATCTGATGATTCATCATCTCTCCATCATGAATTAGTAGTATCTTTAATTTAGTTTCGTTTCACTTTTGCACTAATATCTTAGCCTAGCCAGTTAATAGATAGATATATGTTTTAGATTCCTGATCACATTTGAAAATTGAAATCATCATCATGCATAATTTGTTTTAGTTAAATTTAATTTTAAAGTTGAGTTTGTTTGTTTTTTTTTTTTTTTGGCTCTCTTTCTAGTAATTTTGTAGGGGTTATACTTTTGCAATTTTGTGTGAAAGAACCAAAGAAATAAAGAAAAGCTAATAGAAAATTAAATATATGCCATTGAAGCAATCCTAGCCGACATGTGCATCCTTCACCATGTAACTTTGTGGCCACTTCCAATGCCTTCTTCCCTATGTTTTTGCTTAATTGAGTCTGGTGTGGAGTCATGCATATGTGCCTCGATGCCTGGCATTGTGGCACCTTCTAGTACATGCATATTACCATGGAAATTTCATATATATATATATATATATATATATATATATATATATGCTTACAATGTAGTCGATCTCCTAGGGTTTAGGGGAAAAGAAAACATGGAAGTTAAATTACAAATTACACGCAGAAAATATCGTGGGATTTGCACATGAGTTGAAATTCCATGGTAATAGGCGGAATTGTACAATTCCCAGACCAGAGGGAATTTTCATTTTTTGCCCGCCAAATCTCCTCGGTAAAATATCAAGAATAACACGTCTTCTTCAAAGAGAACAAGCCTGCACGCCCTATTTGATGGGTATTCATCTGATGGTGTTCTGCTAAGTTTTGCTGGTGAGTTTCAATTTTCAATTTCTTTCCTTGTAGTTGGCCTCTTTTTTGTCTGCTATACTGATTGTTTTGATCAGTGGAACCAAGGTTTATCCTATATGCCTAATCTTTGCTTTTATTTTATTTCTCCTCTTTGCCTTTCAATCTGACAAGAATATTCACTCTTCCAATCAAGGTAAGAGTCTCAACTATCCAGACTCATCTTTCTCTGCTCTTCCCATGGCTATACTTGCTAATTTTGAGTTGTCTATTTCTCCTTTTTCAATTAATTGAATTTTTTTTTTCACATGATAATAATTCTCTGTTGTTCTCCTTGTGCCTTGCTCCTGCTATGTGCTTGGTTGTTGAGTTTGTTGTGGTTTGGTTCCTTTTTGGTATCTTGCTGGCCTCTTTTTTGAGGTGTGTTGATCGAATTGCAGTTGAATAAAAAAATTTGCATACTTGTCATTTATAAATAATTATATTGCAGTGATGTTGGTACTGCTGCATAAAAGGGAAAAATTGAAAGAGTTTTTGTAGATTATGATTCATTGTTTAAGCTACTTTTTAGTACATGCGGTATAATACTAACTAGCATCTCTTATATCAGACCAAAAAAAAAAACTATCATCTCTTATATGAAAGTTCAATATCAAGACTAACACAGAAAAGTAACCCTCAGTTCAGAATATACTAATCCTACTGCATAACGGAAAAAATTGAAAGAGAGACAAAAATAGAGAAGAGGGTGTGTTCATTAATCAGCTTGATAAGTTGAGTTTCGAGTCATATATTCTTTTAGTTTAAGTAGATTACTTACATAATAAAATTATACACATATAAACAGGCTTGGCTAGTGATGATGTAGATAACTTTTTGGCCCATTTAAGTTGCAAGCGTGCTAGATTCGAAGAAGTAAAAAATAAGAAGAAAATGACAATTATTCTTAGTACCATTACATCTATCATCGCCATTGTTGTATCATGGTATAATGAAAATTATTCGGTTAAAAAGCCTTCACGTGATTGGGATGAAGAAAGGCAATGTCGCTTGAATCGTTTGTATAATGGGAAGGAGGTTGTATTGCACAACTATATTCTTGTTATAATGTGTTAGGCAACCCCAATGTTCTTGACAGTAAAGGCCAATCAATGCAGTTTTCCGTTATAGTTGTTAATGCCTTTGATTGCATAATTGTCTATTACAATTATGCTGTAAACATTTGTAACTCCTACACCACTAACAGACTGCCAAGGGTTATCATCAATAACCCGGAATTGACTATTTTGACACCTACAGCCCTGTTGTGAAGCCCACCACCATTCGCACTGTCCTCAGTATTGCAATCTCCTCTGGTTGGCCTCTTCGCCAGTTAGACGTCAAAAATGCATTTCTTCATGGCACCCTTTCTGAAGTGGTTTATATGCAGCAGTCCCCTGGCTTCATTGATCCCACTCGCCCTCAGCATGTCTGCAAACTCCACAAAGCCCTCTATGGGCTCAAACAAGCTCCTCGCGCATGGTTTCAACGCCTCAGCTCTTTTCTCCTTCGTTATGGGTTCCTTCAAAGCCGGGCCGACTCTTCTATGTTTATTTTTCAGAGCAACTCTCACATGATGATATTACTTCTTTATGTCGATGACATTATGATAAGTTCATAACTTCACACATTTGCATGCCTTCATTGCTTCGTAATTTTATTTAGTTTCTCTTTATTTCGAGTCACTTATCTATGTTTGTGTGTTTTGTAGGTTATGGGAGCAAGAGATCCACATTCAGATTAAGACACACATTCACTTCATCCATTACTCCCATACACACATTCAGATTCACCACAAAGAGAGAAGAGAGCTAGCTGCAAAGGAGGGAGAGCTAGGAGCTGTCCTGGAAACTACCTTGCTGCCACTAGCTAGTTCTTCTATTCTCTTTACTCTATCTATGTATTTCTTATTTTCTGTATTCATAATTATGTTTAACTAATCCATTTAATTAGGGCTTAGGATGAAGCCCTAGTCATGAATATTCAATGTTATGGATGATTTCATAGTTAATTGTTTCCTTGCTTTCATTATCCAGTTGTTAACCTCTAGTTTATTATGTGCTTGATGTATGTTTTCTTGGAGTAGCTAACTAGGATTTTATGCAACTAGCACAGGTTGGGAAGGGGTTTAGATTCACCAATTCTACTCTCCTTTCACAAGCAACACATGAATGGCCTAAGAATCATTCAAGGGGTTAATAACCATAGGTTGACTAGGACAGATACCATGTTCTAGGACTTGTGTGATTATCATATTCTCAAGGAACTTAATGACTCTTGTATGCTTTATTCTAAGTAGATACCATGCTTAGGTTGCATATAAGGGATCAGGTGTTGTGTAGATATCATGCACAATCACATGCCTTAGGAGAACCATGCATCCTGCACCTAGATACCATAGGCTTGTATGCGATAATCTATTGTTAATGAAGCTTGAGTCAATTTCTATGCATTCATAACTTGGATAGGAAGACTAGAGGTGGATTCCAAGGCTCTAACACTTCTCAAGCATTGTTTCACAACTTGTTCATTGCTGCCATTGTTTACTTTCCAGCACTTCCATTTCATTCCCTTGTTTCCATTTCAACAACAAAAACCCCCATTTCGAGTGCGTGTGTGGTGCTAGGATTCTGTCATAGACCTTGCCATTTGTTAGTTTGTTAGTTTTCTGTTCTCCAGCATTCTAAGTGATTTAACTTGCAACCAAGTTACCATTCTCCGTGGGATCGACCTTGTATTTACATAAGCTATACTATAAATGGTTCGTGCACTTGTGAGAATTGAAGTTGCTATTTGTAATAACTCATTTTAGTTGTTAGGAATAGGCTCAACACATTATTCTCACCGGCAGTAATACTTCCTCTCTTTTGGATTCATCCGTATCTTGGGTATTGAATTTGACCTCATAGATCTTGGGCAACTCAATTACTTTCTTGGCATGGAGGTGACTTATTCGTCTGACTGTGTTCATCTCACCCAAAACAAATACACACTTGATTTACTCACACGCAGTAACCTCTTGGAATGCAAACCGTGCTCCACCCCCATGGCCTCCAAAGGCTCCCTATCCCGTACCACTGGTGTGCCTCTCTCTGATCCCTCCATCTATCGGCAACTGGTTGGCACTCTTCAATACTTGACTCTCACTCGCCCTGACGTTGCATATGCGGTTCAGTTTGTGTCCCAGTTCATGGGATCCCCTACTAATCTTCACATGGAGGCAGTAAAACGCATTCTTCGATACCTAAAAGGCACTCTTGGTCATGGCTTACCACTTCGTCGGTCCACCAATTCCTCCATTCTTGTTGCTTATTCGGATGCTGATTGGGCGGGTTGTCCAGATACACGACGCTCGACCACTGACTATTGTGTGTTCTTAGGGGACAATTTAATCTCATGGAGCGCCAATAAACAACGTACGGTTTCACGCTCTAGTGCTGAAGCGGAATACCGTGCCCTCGCCTATGCATGTGCTGACACCATTTGGATCCAAGGTCTCCTTCGCGAATTACACTTCCCACTCTCGCAGCCGGTTCTCCTCAATTGTGACAATCTTTCTACGACTTACATGGCTGCCAATCCTATTAACCATGCTCGCACGAAACACGTTGCTCTTGATTATCACTTTGTTTGGGAACGCATTGCCTCCGGCAGCCACAGAGTTTCTTTCATCCCCTCTGCTGATCAACTCGCTGATGTCTTTACCAAAGGTCTTCCTACGGTTCGCTTTGACCGCTTGGTATCCAAACTTGTCTCTCCTCGGCCGCCAAGTTTGCGGGGGAGTGTTAGGCAGCCCCAACGTTCTTGACAGTAAAGGCCAATCAATGCAGTTTTCCGTTATAGTTGTTAATGCCTTTGATTGCATAATTGTCTGTTACAATTATGCTGTAAACGTTTGTAACTCCTACACTACTAACAGACTGTATAAAACCCATGTAACCATGCTTATTTGATATACGAAAAGAATCTGTTTCTTCATAATGTTACCACTTTTTTTTTTTTCTTCTTTCTTCTATGAATTCTACCTCTCATCTGATTAATTCGTGTTGCATCTCTGGAAATTTATGTTCTTGAAATTAATTAATTAATTAACCTGTACAGTTGCCAAAACTTTGTGGGATGACTAGCACTCCAGCAACTGAAAGCACATAATGTACAAGCCTAAAGTTACAATTGTGCCAACAAACAAGCCTATGATTAGAAAGGTATGCTATACTGTTCTAGCGTACGTGCAGTTATAAAATGGTGATACTAGACTATAGAAATTGTACCACAAGTATTCACTCTCATTTCCATTTCTCATATATATTGCAAAGCAACTAGTAGTTAGTTAAAAGTACTTTATGATAGAAAGATAATAGATGGCATTCATAATTCAAGTTTAAAGGCCGTCAGTCACAAAGACCAATATAAATATAAATACAAATAACCATATAAGGTATTCCCACAAATATTAACCATATAACAGTCCCGTTCTCCTGGACCCTTGTAGTCCAAAGAGTTTGTGGTCACCCACCCTTGGATCTAATCTAAGGGTGGAGAAAATATTTATTTTAAAACACATAAATTTTCATTTTCTTTTAATGAACAATATATTAATTAAAAAACAAAAAACAAAACACTTTTCTGGAAACTTGCGGAGTCGCTGCCCAGCCTCCTCCGACCCCATGGTAGAGATAGACTCTTTAGCTTAGTCTGGAAACTTGCTCTATTTTTGCTAATTAGTTTTTTAATCTCATATGGACTCTCAAAGAAACAAGATATTGGGAAAACTTCAGTTTTCGCTTTTTAAATTCTGGGCTCTTTTACTTTTTTAGGTTTCTCCTATTGCTTTTTCTTCTGTTTTCTGATTAAGAAGAGAGTAATTGTTGGACAGATTTTACTCTATCTATTTCTCGCAAGTGCACGAACCAATTATAGTACAGGAATGCAAGCACGAGGTCGTTCCACAGAGACTTGGATGAAAGACACTTATTACTACTACTTAAACTCACAAATAATCCTAAGACTAAATAGAATTTAAATGAGGTTGTGTTGAGTTTGTTTGGAGTAACAACTACAAAAAGGGAAAGCAATTAGCAAGTGATTGAATACTAAGAAGTTGACCTACGAAAATGAGCTAAAAATGAATTCCTGTAATTGAAAATCAGAAAGTTGGTTTTCGCAAACTGTGAATGCAATTGCAGGTTGTGTGGGCAATTACCTAGTTTCTATTGGCAAATTGAATGTTGTGAAATGTTCTCAAACACTAGGGGTTCAACTTCACCATGACAATCCAATTTCAAGCTACAAGCACTACTACAAAAAGGGCAAAAGACGACCAGAAAAAGACGACGGAAGAACAAAAAACCGTCGTTGTTTTTAAAAAGACGACGGTAACAAAAAACCGTCGTGGATAAGTGACTTAAACAACTAAAAAATGGAGATACTGTTGAGAATTTTTTTATAACGACGCACACAAATAAAAAAGCGTCGTATTATTAAAAAGCTTTTCTTCAGAGTTAAAATCTGACAAAAAAACAACGACAGCAAGTATGACAAGCGTCGTCTTTTAAAACTCAAGTGTCCTTTTTTTGGTAAGACATGGTTGTTTTGAAAGAACTGCCGTCTATTATTAAGTAAAGACGACGGTTTTTTTTATAAAAAGGGTCGTCTATTATATGTAAAGACGACGGTTTTTTTATAAAAGGGGTCGTCTATTATATGTAAAGATGACGGTTTTTTTATGAAAAGGGTCGTCTATTATATGTAAAGACGACGGTTTTTTTTTATAAAAAGGGTCGTCTATTATTTGTAAAGACGACGGTTTTTTATAAAAAGGATCGTCTATTATTAAGTAAAGACGACGGTTTTTTATAAAAAGGGTCGTCTATTATATGTAAAGACGACGGTTTTTTATAAAAGGGTCGTCTATTATATGTAAAGACGACGGTTTTTTATAAAAAGGGTCGTCTATTATATGTAAAGACGACGGTTTTTTATAAAAGGGGTCGTCTATTATATGTAAAGACGACCCTTTTCATATAAAAAGGGTCGTCTATTATATGTAAAGACGACGGTTTTTTTATAAAAAGGGTCGTCTATTATTAAGTAAAGACGACCCTTGTTATATGAAAATGGTCGTCTATTATGAATTAAAGACGACCCTTTTCATATAAAAAGGGTCGTCTATTATGTAAAGATGACAGTTTTTTTTATAAAAAGGGTCGTCTATTATTAAGTAAAGACGACCCTTTTTATAAGAAAAGGGTCGTCTATTATGAAGTAAAGACGACCCTTTTCATATAAAAGGGTCGTCTATTATACGTAAAGACGACGGTTTTTTTTATAAAAAGGGTCGTCTATTATTAAGTAAAGACGACCCTTTTTATATGAAAAGGGTCGTCTATTATGAAGTAAAGATGACGGTTTTTTAAAAAAGGGTCGTCTATTATATGTAAAGATGACGGTTTGTTTTTAAAAAGGGTCATCTATTGTGAAGTAAAGATAACGGTTTTTTAAAAACAAGATTTAACGGTTATTTCAACTTTGATTTTGATGATTTTTTACAGCTACACTCCTTGACCCTATATGAATACAATGACTGCATTCGATCGTCAATTTAAAATATTTACACTAGTGGATACCACAAAATCTTATGTTATATTTAATGAAAGTATAAATAAACTCTTAATTGTTAGTGAATATATTGTTTTGATGGCATACGCATTCTACAAAACTAGTTTCAACGATCCAACCGTCAAACTTGTTTGTTTACACATCGTGATCATACACACCAAAAATCGGAAAAAAAAATAAATCAAAGATCAAGTAACAGGACAAAACATTTCGACGGTTATAAACGAAAAATCAAGATTTAACGGTTATTTCAACTCTGATTTTGATGATTTTTTACAGCTACACTCCTTGACCCTATATGAATACAATGACTACATTCGATCGTCAATTTAAAATATTTACACTAGTGGATACCACAAAATCTTATGTTATATTTAATGAAAGTATAAATAAACTCTTAATTGTTAGTGAATATATTGTTTTGATGGCATACGCATTCTACGAAACTAGTTTCAACGATCCAACCGTCAAACTTGTTTGTTTACACATCGTGATCACATACGCCAAAAATCGGGAAAAAAAATAAATCAGAGATCAAGTAACGGGACAAAACATTTCGACGGTTATAAACGAAAAATCAAGATTTAACGGTTATTTTAACTCCGATTTTGATGATTTTTTACAGCTACACTCCTTGACCCAATATGAATACAATGACTACATTCGATCGTCAATTTAAAATATTTACACTAGTGGATACCACAAAATCTTATGTTGTATTTAATGAAAGTATAAATAAAAAAAGGGTCGTCTATTATATGTAAAGACGACGGTTTTTTTATAAAAAGGGTCATCTATTATATGTAAAGACGACGGTTTTTTTATGAAAGGGTCGTCTATTATATGTAAAGACGACGGTTTTTTTATAAAAGGGTCGTCTATTATATGTAAAGACGACAGTTTTTTTATAAAAGGGTCATCTATTATATGTAAAGACGACGGTTTTTTTATAAAAAGGGTCGTCTATTATTAAGTAAAGACGACGGTTTTTTATAAAAAGGGTCGTCTTTTAAAACACGCGAAAAAATGGCCGCTTAAGTGAATTCGCGCTCGACAAATTTTCAAATTTTCACCCGTCTTTGAAAACCTTATCTCTCATTAACAAGCGTCGTCTTTTAAAACACGCTAAAAAAAGGCTACTTAAGTGAATTCGCGCTCGACAAATTTTCAGATTTTCCCCTGTCTCTGAAAACCTTATTCTCCCTCCTTGAAACCCTCCTGCACTCTCTAAAACACCCTCATGAAACTCTCTACAAAATCATCAAAAAATCGATATCAATGAAGGAGTTGAGAGATTGAGGTCTTCGCAGATCCATAAGATGTAGAGGGAGGTTCTGTATTTGAGAATCAAAGCTGGTTGAAAGGTTTGATTTGAAAGATCTCGACCTTCACTTTCTTCAAAGAAGATCTCGCTCTCAGGCACTCAACTCGCTCATCAAACTCAGCGACTCGATCTAGAAAGACTTATGGAAATCGGTCTATATATATATATATATATGTTTGTTCATGTATTGTGCTAATTTCGTGGGATTTAAGTGAGTTTCTCATTTGGGTTTTTTATAAATATGCACAGCCGTCCCACAAGGCCTTCGTAATCAAGAAGAAGCTAACGAAGAAGATGAGGCAAAACATACCCATCCCTCACTAGATCCGTTTGTTTTTGGACCGACAGCATCATCAGGTCCAAAATACTTTTTGGTTTTGTTGTTTACTTTAATTATTTTGGAATTTCATTGTTAATTTTCTGAATCTCTGATTTTTCATTTGTTATGGTGCCACCACAAGAACAAGTACTTTGCCAATTATGCTAATTGTGTTCTGCTGTCATTCTAGAGCTGCGTAGATCTTTTTGCTAAGGTTAGGTTACTGCTAAAAAATTTTATGTTTAAGAGTATTGGGGTCTCTTTCATGCAGGTCTTTCCTTTTCCGACACCAACAACTTGGAAAATGTGCAAGAAGGCAGAGTTAAGTCAACCCAAGAACAAATTGATGAAGTTAAAATCAAATTAGTAGAATTTGTGAGCTCCGTTATTTCTAATTATAGGTAGGAAGTATGTATGTAATAGAATAAAGATTGGTTGACTATGTAATAACTATTGACTCTTCAAAAAACTAAAGATAATAAAACGATGGTTTTCTTGGAAAAACCGTCATCTGTATATATTATCAATGACCTCTTTTAACACCATAACGTCTTTTTATATACAATCAACGACGGTTTTACTAACAAATCGTTGTCTTAGAGTTAATAGACGACAATATTTCAAGAAATCGTCGTCTTCACATTTAATAGATGATGGCTTTTTAACAAAACCGACGTCTTTGGATATAATAAAACATAGTTCTTTACTTAATAATAGACGACCCTTTTTATAAAAAACCGTCGTCTTTACATATAATAGACGACCCTTTTTATATGAAAAGGGTCGTCTTTACATATAATAGACGACCCTTTTCATATAAAAAGGGTCGTCTTTACATATAATAGACGACCCTTTTTATAAAAAAACCGTCGTCTTTACATATAATAGACGACCCTTTTTATATGAAAAGGGTCGTCTTTACATATAATAGACGACCCTTTTTATAAAAAAACCGTCGTCTTTACATATAATAGACGACCCTTTTTATAAAAAACCGTCGTCTTTACTTAATAATAGACGATTCTTTTTATAAAAAACCGTCGTCTTTACAAATAATAGACGACGGGGATTTACCGTCGTGGTTTTATGCATGAAAAGACGTCGCTCGATTTTACGACGGTTGAAAAACTGAATATACGACGGTGGATTACCGTCGTCTATTTCGATTTTTGTAGTAGTGAAGTTAACAATCACATAAGTTGATTACAATTTCTGGAGTTCGTTCTTTCTTATGTATGATTATCCATATGGTGTTTGGTTTTAATCAAGTACTCAGAAAACACAACTTAGCTATGGTGTTTAGTCTAAGCTATGAATCTGAATCCATTAAGCTTAAGAAGAACACAAAGGAACCAAGTAAACATTTAAACATGGTGTTTGTCCTAAATGCATTACCCACTCATTCACTAATCAGTTCAAGAGTAATATGGTGTTTATGTAAACTTGAACTAGATAACCAACATGCATGTGTTCATAGTGGCCAGTTATTTAAACATGCATAAAGATTCAACTAAGAACAAGTGAATGAGACCAGAAAATTAGAAGTAATCAACAAGAGTAACATTAACTTGAAAACATGAAATTGTCTTGTCATGTTACATTGAAACCCTAGCTATGGTAATTAGTTACACTCCATTAATGAAAAATGCATTTGAATCATAATAAACATGGAGAGAGTAAGAAAAACCCGTGAAGAACGAATTATGTTGTTGTAGAGCTCCTCACAACTTCCACCATATATACTGCAGCAAGAGATGAAGAGTGGTGTGGATGGTATGGATTGTATGTATTGTGTTTGGGAGAAGTGTATGAGGCTGTGGTTGATGAATGTTTGAGAGGGGATTGTGCTGGGATGAGTGGTCTGCTAGGAATTGGAAGAGAGGGATTGTGAATTCCAGGATGAGATTGATGAAAGTGTTTGGAATAGAAGTGGTATTTATAGGGAGAGGGAAATGAGAAATCTGAATTGAATATGGCTAATGCATACAACATTTGTATTAGAAAATCAGAATTGGTTGATGCACTTCACCAATAAATCCCACCACCAGCCATAGCTCATCATCATGTCAGCATGACCAAGCTTCCATTCAGAAACCAATAGCTCATGCCTAGCTCACCATGACCAAGCATGCAATGAGCTCAACTTCTTGTCAGCATGATGAACAACTTCTTGGGCTTACGAATTGGGCTTGGCTGAATCAAATGATGACTTTAAGATGTCCATTTCGAAGTTCAGAATGTCTCTGATCCAACCACACAAGAATTGGCCCAATCCAAGCTCAGATGAAGAAGATAAGTCCGAAATGAATTTCTAACTCAGTCTCCAGTTTTTGCACGTTTTTGCACCATTTTGCTTCAAATGCCTCAATTGGTACCTAGAGCTCAATGAACTGAATAACAAACACAAAATGGATTAAAAGCACAAGTTTTACCTAAAAACATAACCAAACAATAGGGTAGAGTGTTACAAAAACGATTTTTTTTTTGTTGAGAAATTGATATTGGTTGGTTGATAAATCAATGATGTGTTGAATCAAAGGTGAAGAAGAGCAAGAAAAGTTATGATTTGAAATCTGGGTTCCTCAATCATTCAAATCTAGGATTTCAAATCAGAAAAATTGAATCAAAGTGGTGAAAAAGAACGAGAAAAGTCATAGCACCCAAATTGGCTCTTCTTTCTTTTACAATTCATCTACAAAAGCTAAAAAACTAAACCAAAAAACAGAGCAAAAGAATCAGAAGAATCCGCTGCCCCAATGTCAGAAGAATGAGAAGGTGATAAGGGGTCGAATTCTACAACGGCTGCACTCCAAGTTTTCAGAGCGTGTTTTTTTTCTTTCTTTTTTATTTTTTTAATCCAGAAAATGTGTTTTTTAACTAATAGAGTAAAAAATATGAATTTTAAATTAAGTTTTTTCTCCACCCTTAGATTAGATCCAATGGTGAGTGACCACAAACACCTTGGACTACAGGGGTCCAGGAGAACGGGACTGAACCATATAAATACAAATAACCATATAAGGTATTCCCTTCTTGCAAAATTAAAAGCTTAGTTCAATTTATAAAAGCAAATAAGATGAATTTTTATTTATTTTAGAAATGAGCACGATCAAGATCTCATGAACCCAAAAAAAGTTCCTCATATGTAGTATATATATACCTTATTTTCTCTTAGATTAAAAATGAGGTGATTCTTTGCTCGCATTATTTTGTGTAAATGTTCATTTATATTTCTTATGTCTTCGGTTTGTGGTTTAGTTTTAAAAGGAAGTCAAATATACAAATTGAACTTTTTTTTTGTGGTTTAGTCTTATGTACATTTTTTTTTGTAACCCAATATAAATATCACCCAAAATAAATTCCTCTTTCTGCACTTGACAATAACCACAAGGGGTTAATCCCAATACGGAAGAGTTCACTAGCAACAACAAACGCACACGGTGTACCTCCGCTCAGAATCTACATATACTTTATTTGCTATAATGTTGAAGAGAGAAAAAGAAAAAGAAAAAGACCATCACAAGACTTTTAAATAGTATGTAAACTAAAATGCTAAACTTAAGTCTTCAAATTTAAAGCGAAAAAAAAAGTATTCAAATTAAAATATATTTCCGCCTTAGTATTTTAGTTTTCCTGTATTTGGCATGTAAAACAAGTTTCCTTGAGAATCCTCTAAATCATATATTTTTGCCATAAATGGGCAAAAATGCAATTTTTGGTACAAGCAATCATTTATATTAAAACTTTGACGCTCAAAACCTCATGTATTCAATGAATATTTGTGTAAAACCCCCTTCCTCAATCGTTTGTACTATTTTTTTTTTTTTAAAAAAACTTTGACGCAATGATAATAATACAATACCCGGTTCCAATAATTATTCAGTTTACTTAATAATGGTGTATCAGCTATGACATGTTTTGGATATGAAGAGTTTGTTGCAAAAATTTAGATGTTTTTGGTGTGGTTCCATATAATTTAGATGATATTGGTCATTTGAAGGACAATATTTTGGTAAATTTTCCTGTTTGTGTCTTTTATTTTTTTGACGTCAAAAAGAAAAAATTTATCTTTAATTAATTTTTTTTAGAGAAAGATAATTGTGAGCTCTCACAGTTTTACTCAACTGGAAATTGCTTGCTTTAAAGGTTGAGTGGCAAAGGAATGCGAGGTCTGTATTTGATACGTGTTATAACTCCCTTTCTTACTCTACAAGTCATCTTCGTCTACGAAACAAAAAACAGAGAGAGAATTAATCAATCTGTGTATGTTGATTTTCGATTGGAATTTCGATCTGAGGAATTAGGGATGAAGAAACAAGTGCCGCTTCAAATGTGTTTCACTTTCACAAGGATTCTGAAAGTAATGGCTCCTCCTACTCCTACCATTCTAACTTCAAAAACTCTTGTTGTCGGTACTCCAACACTGCTCACAAGAAGATTAATGGCTTCCAACTCCAAATCCAACGGTGACATGGCCAAGAATATCTCTTTGTCCCCTATTTCTTCCTTCTCTTCCAACGGTGATCCCTGCCAAGATCTGTTTTTCCACGTGAAACCAGCAGACACAGACAGTGATGACGACACGAAGCAGCAGCAGAACCAGGCCTCCCTTAACTACCTGAAGCAACTGCTGCCGGTGGCCTGGTCTCACAATCCTCTAACCACACTCAAGCTCATCTTCAATCTCCTTGCTATTCCGAGCAGCGGAAAATCTTATCGGGAAGCCTTCCTCAAGGCTGTGTTTTGGCTCCACCAGAACCACCCCAAGACGCTATTATGCAACCTCCCCTCCATTGCCCATCCATTCGGGGGTTTTGATGACCTTCTCGAGATTCTCTACCGCCTTATAGAACAAGGCCAAGACGCTGCAGAGCAGCTCCACTGTGACCCAGACTATAAGCTCTTACACGACCGGGTTATGGATGTCTTCGTAGAGCAGTTGAAGTCTGATATTGACAAATTCAAGCAGCACAAGCTCGATTTGAAGCCATCCGATTATATAACTGACGGTGATGAAGACGACGACGACGACGAAGATGATAAAGATGGTACTCTTGATGCTGACACTTATGCTGATCTTCTTGTTAGCGAGGCTGCAGTGTGTTGCATTAGCAAACACCCCGAGGACACCCGTGCTTCCCGCGCCATTTTGCTATGTGAAAGCATTGCGAGGAGACTTTTCCCACGCAAACCAGATCAATCAAATCAATCATATCAATCATATCAATCACAAGAGTGGGAGCAGCTTAGGAATGAAGTTTTGGCGCCCTTGTACAGGTACTGGAATCGTCAAGGCATGTTTATCGGACGAAAGCGCTCAGAAGTTACGATGTATTTGGAGGAGGTGAAAAAAGCTGGAGGAAGAGGAGGCAATTTGAGTGGCCATGGCAGCATAATAAAGCCAGATGCTATGCTCCCAAATGAGATCATACGCTATGTATTAGACGATGGGGATGTGAGGGAAGGGGCTGAGCTTCAGTGGAAGGCAATGGTGGAGGATATGTATCTAAAGCAGCAACAGCAGCAAAAGCAGGGGGAGGGTTTGGGAAAATTTAGAAACTGCTTGGCAGTGTGTCACATCAGGGATTCCAATGGCCTAACACGCTTGGCGGTGAGTTTGGGACTTTTGTTGTCTGAACTTAGTGAAGAGCCAGCATGGAAAGGAAAGGTGATCAGTTCCGGTCATTTGCGGAATCAGATGATGCTGCATTCGATACAAGGGGATGATCTCAAGTCCAAGTGCGAGTTTGTGATGAGGACATGCAACAGGAACTTGGGATCTTTTGCTAATAATTGGGAGATATGGGATTTTATTTTGGAAGTGGCTGAGAAAGAGAACTTGAAGGCAGAGCAGATGGTTAAGAAGGTGTTTGTGTTCGCCAACTACGGTGGATATGTTGGGGTTGGGGGTACATCCTGGAAGACTCTGTATGAGGCAAAACGGAGAGAGTTTAAGGAGAAAGGGTACGGGGATGATGCAGTGCCACACATTTTGCATTGGGATATTTCGTACCAGAAGATGCCTCGTATAGAAGAACATCATCCAGGGGTGACGCTGTTGAGTGGCTTCTCTGACAATTTGGTCAAGTCCTTCTTGGACAACTGTGGGGAAATTGGCCCGCACCATCTGATGGAAGCAGCTATTGCTGACAAAGCGTATCAAGCTCTCACTGTGGTCGACTGAGCTTCAACCGTTGATGATCTAATTAATCTGACGATTCATCATCTCTCCATCATGAATTAGTGGTACCTTTAATTTAGTTTCGTTTCACTTTTGCACTGATATCTTAGCCTAGCCAGTGCTTAGATAGATATATGTTCACATATTTGAAATCATCATGGATGCATCATTTGTTTTAGCTAAATTTAATTTTAAAGTCGAGTGTTTTTTTTTTTGGGCTGTCTTTTCTAGTAATTTTATAGGGGTTATACTTTTGCAATTTTGTGTGAAAGAACCAAAGAAATAAAGAAAAGCTAATAGAAAATTAAACATATGCAATTGAAGCAATCCTAGCCGACATGTGCATCCTTCACCATGTAACTTTGTGGCCACTTCCAATGCCTTCTTCCCTATGTTTTTTCTTAATTGAGTCTGGTGTGGAGTCATGCATATGTGCCTGGCATTGTGGCACCTTCTACTGCATGCATGTATATATATATATCTTCGCAGAAAATGCTTACAATGTAGTCCATCACCTAGGGTTTAGGGAAAAGGAAAACATGGAAGTTAAATTACAAACTACACGCAGAAAAAATCGTGGGAGTTGTACATGAGTTGAAATTCCATGGTAATAGGCGGAATTGTACATTTCCCAGACGAGAGGGAATTTTCATTTTCTACCCGCCAAATCTCCTCGATAAAATATCAAGAATAACACGTCTTCTTCAAAGTGAACAAGCCTACGCCCCTATTTGATGGGTATTCGTCTGATGGTGTTCTGCTGAGTTTTGCTGGTGAGTTTCATTTTTCAATTTCTTTCCTTGTCGTTGGCCTCTTTTTTGTCTGCTATATTGATTGTTTTGATATGTGGAACTAGGGTTTATCCTATCTGCCTCATTTCTGCTTTTATTTTATTTCTCCTCTCTGCCTTTCAATTTGACAAGAATATTCGCTCTTCCAATCAAGGTAAGAGTCTCAGCTATCCAGACTCATCTTTCTCTGCTCTTCCCATGGCTATATTTGCTAATTTTAAGTCTATTTCTCCTTTTTCACTTAATTTTTTTTTTTTTTTCCATATGATAATAATTCTCTGTTGTTCTCCTTGTGCCTTGCCCCTGCTATGTGCTTGGTTGTTGAGTTTGTTGTGGTTTGGTTCCTTTTTGGTATCTTGCTGGCCTCTTTTTTGAGGTGTGTTGATCGAATTGCAGTTGAATAAAAAAAATTGCTTACTTTTTTTAGGGTTTATAGTTTAGCAATTTTGAGGGAAACAACAAAAGAAATAAAGAAAGAAAGCAAATAGAACATCAAACATATGCTATTCATAATTACACTAATTAATATGTTGTCAAAGCAATTATAAATTATTCACTCTATGGTTATTGCAAAAACTAATAATATCTAGTAATGTCTAATATATCTCTCAGAAAACAAAAGAAAAAAAGGTAATATCTAATCTATATATAGTCCCCCTGTGCCCCAATTCTATCAGTGCTCCAGCATTACATTATCTTTGACCTGTTTCATCGTAAGTTCAACTTTTTGAGCCTCAACCCATATAAGAGATTTAACTGGGCCAGGGGCGGAGTCATGCACCACCAGTTTGACCTTCCAATATTTTAATCTCACCAAATCCCATAAGTCAGCCACATTATCCTTATTCCTCACAACAATTTTATGCTTAACTCTAAGCTTAGCGAAGGACTCGTTGAAGGCCTCCTTCGCCGCCTGAAACTGGTCTTGTTTCTCTTTAATTCTTTATCATCGGCCTTCCTCGATTTAGACATGACTTCTATTTCCTTTCTAAGCAAATTGTAATCTTTTCGTATGCTCGCAGTTTGTTTGAGTAAGGGCCACGTCCTTGTTAATCTGATCATCTTTTGAAAACCAATAAATTTTTAAAACAAAAAACAATAGAAAGAGAATTAGAAATAATTATTCTTATTATGTTAGCAGAAAACAAAATTATCTCACTATAGCAACAACTAGGAAACTTACGTTGTAAATATATTTTAAAAAACCTAGAGACAATAGGATCAAAATTACTTGCTAAAACAAAAATTCTAACCCAAATAAATTAGGAAACAAGAAATCCTATTGAAAAACTTGGAAACTTAAACCTTAGTGAAATATGTAAAATCTAGAAATCCTAGTGAATCTGGAAAGAAAAAAAAGAAGAAGCTAGTTATCCTATTGAAATCTGGAAAAACTAGAATGCATAGGAAAATAACCCTATTTGAGTTCAAACCACTAGACAACTCCACAATAATTGAATGCTTCAAATATCACTCTTACCTTATCCACGTGGGTAAAATTATTGCAGGACTTTTTCATTTTTTTTTATAAAACATTTATGGTTAGTTTGTAAAAACGTTGCATTTCCTTTTTAAAAAAAAATTAAAAGAAAAATGAGTGGGCTAAGTATGTTTAGAGTCCTCCAAGAAAAGGAAAATTAAGAGGTCCTCATTTTTATTAGAGATATTTAGTCATATACCCATTTTTAGCACTAATAATATAGATAAACACTACATCATTTAATTTCTATAAACAAAACCGAAAAAAAAACCCAAAAAAATGACAGCTCACCCTATTGAATTTAATTTTGATTATTAAATTAC
This sequence comes from Prunus yedoensis, assembly GCA_005406145.1. Lineage (NCBI taxonomy): Eukaryota > Viridiplantae > Streptophyta > Magnoliopsida > Rosales > Rosaceae > Prunus > Prunus yedoensis. The sequence goes on from BJCG01000136.1 coordinate 245,892, forward strand.
TACCCTATTGAGTGTTTTGGACTTTTTTTTTATGAGGTTTTGAGTTTGGGTTGGTTTTAAGAAATCAATTGTAGTTTTGTAATTTAAAAGAAGTTAAAAGTCTTTATATTATGGGGAGCTTCTATAATGAGGGTTTATAGTGAGGAGGCTATTTGAGGAGGCCCATCTCACCATCAAAAGGGGTGTGGACCCCCCAATGCACCTCCTCCAAAAAGCTCATCAAATTAGCTCCTCATTCTAGCCTCTCCGTATATTTATGTTGTAAATGGGTTTTGGATGTGTTTCTAAAGTCCATTTCATATAGGGCTTTTTATAATAATTTGGGCTCTTATATTTGGTATAATAGTGAATCTCCTTCTTTATTTTTTGTCATAGACTAAAAATAAGATATATGATTGACAATAGTATTTTTCTGTGCAATATTAATTTTAGAAAGAACAAAAATCCACCCATGTCCAACCCACTTATATTCCTACCCCCATGAAGTTGAACATTTAAAAAAGAACGTTAGTCTTTTTATACTGACTATTTTTCGTAAACTAGAAGTGTGGAGAATAAATTGCAAAAATAGTCTCACAATAGTAATCAAATAATCATACAAAAAAGAGACAAGCTTATTTGGACATCAAATACTCAATACCATATGGCACATGTTGATTCTTTTTATTTTTGGACCGAGAAACAATAGGATGGTTCAAGTCTTTCTAGATAATCTAAAGGCATTGTTCACGTTGAGGCTTTTCCTAAAGGAACAATTTTATCATCTCTGCTTTGAAGTTGCTCGACACCATCCATATTCTCTTGTTGCTTACCCGAAAATCATAAAATATGAGGCTTTTTATTTATTTATTTATTTATACATTTAATATTGAGGGCGGGTGGCAATGGCGTACCCAGGAATTTTCTCAAGGAGGATCAACATTATTAGTCTGAGAAAACCGTGAATATTAACATAATATATTTTTTAATTGTATAATTTAATTGTTATCTTCCAAAATCATAATCGGCATCGCACAATAAATTACAAAGAAATAATTTGACATGAATCAAATCATAATATATTGCTTAAAAGAGAACTGAATAACTATTATTAAGAGATTTACTTGACTGATGGCCGATTCAATAACAAAAATTGTAAGAGAACTCAATAAATGAAAGAATAGAATGATTAAAATTAAAAAGGAAAAATGGAGTAAAGATAAATATAGGAAAAACTATAAAAGTAAAGAATAACAATTAACTAGAGTTAGAAAGTTAGAAGGGTCATTTATAAAAGAAACCCAAGAAAATCAAATATAACACATAACAAATGCATTTGTTGCATAAATTGGAGTAGGGTCAGCTGACCCTTGTGGGCCTTAGCTGGCTCCGCCATTGGCCGGTGGAGGGAATCTAACCTAGAACATATTTGCTTCATTTTGGGTCCCTCATTAACCATGTTAGGAAAGAAAATGAACCTAACTGAACTCATGTGCTATAGGAAATTAAGAACAACTACACGACCAAAATGCTTATAAATAGCGTGTCAAAACGCTGTAAAATTCTACAAATTTACTATACCGTTATTCAATAAACTCTATTGTAAAAGTTTGATTGTGGAGCCCACAAGCAATTTCCATTCCTTAGAAATTGCCGCACACAAGTTGGGCGAGAAGCTTTGTGCATGAAGCTTCCTTGATTGTTTCTTTCTCCTCCCAAGCCTCTATATAAAGAGGGAGCAATGAAGGCAAAGCACACCAGCGGAGAAGAGAGAAAGGAAAGGAAAGGAAGAAAAGAGATAGAGAAATTGAAAGAAAGAGAAAGAGAAAGAGAAAGAGAAATGAGAGAAATAGTGAACACCAATCTTTTGTCATCCTATTATTTTACATAGTGGAAAAGGGTTCCTGCTGCTGCTTATGTGCAACTAAATATTCCCACATTATTTACAGTTTATTCACAACACGTTATCAGCATGAGAGGCTCTCTGTGCGAGTTACGGCTTCATGACCACCTATAAAGAGATAAGCTCCCTACCCTTATCTTCTTCCATTATTTTATTAATACTCTACACTATTCAATAACATTTCCTATATATGATGACTATACAAAGAGTTTGACTTGTGCTAATGGCAGGTGAGAAAGGAACAAGATTGGAGGCATGCGCATATGTGCAAAGATCACTTCTATATCATTGTGGGTCATGGTTCATTTTGATATATGGTTGCTTTGTATATTATATTAAAAGATTATTAACTACTTTGATCTTGGTATAATATATTATATTGAAAATAACAATATAATATACTATATGATAGAAACCATTATATATTATATATAGTACTGCATACTATATACAGAGAGCTTCCATTGAGGGATCCGTCAAATTAGTTTATTTGAGGGACATCCTTGTAGGGCCCACTCTGTATTGTAATTCACTAATCCAAACCGTCTATTTTATAGATACTTATTCAAAGATCATCTATACAAAAAATCACTTGAATATGATATCATTTGACCACTCAATTGAATTATTGAAATTTTAGTACTTTCTTGAAGCACCGTGTTAATTGATTTTGTAGGACATACTTAGATTTCTTATTGTGTTAATCATCTGAAGATGAAGAAGAAGAAGGGAAGAGAAACAGAGAGAAAGTGAGAGAAATTGCAATCTTGATTTCTATATTATTCAATTCTGTTTTGCTACAGTACTTTTTCATTTTATATCTGTTAAGCAAGGCTTAACTGACTAACCAATCCAGCTGTCTAACTTCCTCACTACTAACCACTCACGTGCTTTGCACATCTAACTCACTAACTATTTTAATATCCATAGTTCACATTTTCCCTACCCTGTTACATTCCCTAATCGGAGATGATTACAATGTTGTGAAAATATAGGACTATGTAGTCCCTTTGTGAACACATCTGCTATTTGCTCTTTTGTAGGAATATACTGTACCAGTAAGTCTTTCTTCTGAACCCTCTCTCTCACAAAATGATAGTCAGTGTCGAGGTGTTTGATCCTGGAATGATAAACAGGATTAGAACTAAGTGCAAGAGCAGATAGGTTGTCACAATACATCACAGGAGGATTAGGTAGAAAGAATTTCAAATCCTGCAGGACTTGTCTGATCCAGGCAATATCTACAGTTGTGTTTGCCAAAGCTCTATACTTTGCCTCTGTTGAGCTTCTGGAGACCGAGCCCTGCTTTTTGGACTGCCAAGAGATGGGATTATTTCCTAGGAACACTACAAAACCTGTGGTAGATCTTCTGGTGTTGATATCTCCAGCCCAATCGGCATCACTATAGGCTGATAGCTGCCAAGGATCATTTGTTGTTGTGGGGCTGGTACTAGTAAACCGAATCCCAAAGTTCAGAGTACCTTGAACATATCTTAAGATTCTTTTAACTAGAAACCAATGATCATCAGTAGGACTATTCATATACTGACAAACTGTGTTTACAGCATAGGCCAAGTCAGGTCTTGTGAATGTCAAATACTGAAAAGCCCCAACAATACTCCTATACATGGTGGAATCAGATAACGGCTCACCACTATTTTGCAGAATTTGATTGTGTGGTTTACAGGGAGTTGAACATGCTCTACAGGAGTTCATCCCAGCTTTATGCAAAAGATCGTTAGCATACTTTGTTTGACTCACAAACAGTCCTCCTGAGACAGGATATGTAATCTGCAATCCCAGAAAGTAGGCAAGGCGACCCATGTCTTTCATTTCAAATACTGAACCCAAGTTGTCAACTACGGTTTGTATCAAATCTGCATTAGACCCAGTCAATATAATGTCATCCACATACAGCAGCAACACTACAACATCTGAACCTTCATGTTTTACAAATAGACTTGGATCAGAATGCGATATTTTGAAACCAAGGGCTGGTAAATATCCCGTGAATTTAGCATTCCAAGCTCTTGGAGCTTGCTTCAAACCATACAAGGATTTCTTGAGCTTACACACATATCCTGGATAAGCAGAATCTTCATACCCTTGTGGTTGGCGCATAAACACCTCCTCCTCTAAATCTCCATGGAGGAAGGCATTCTTCACATCTAGTTGCCTTAACGACCAGTGATTCATAGCAGCAAGACTTAAAATCAACCGAACAGTGGTATGCCGCACGACAGGGCTAAACGTTTCTCCAAAATCTAATCATGGTTATTGACTAAATCCCTGAGCAACCAGCCTTGCTTTATATCTAGCAATAGAGCCATCTGAATTCTTCTTTATTTTATACAACCATTTACTTCCAACAATATTCTTGTTGCCCGGATTAGGCACCAAACTCCAAGTACCTTGTAACTGAAGGGCATCTATTTCTTCCTGCATCGCTTTCCTCCATTCAGCTGAGTAAGAAGCCACTCTATAGCTACAAGGTTCATCTAGCTCAACACTTGCTGTTAAACAGGTGAAATAGCCTTGATACTCTTGAAACTATTTTGGTTGAAAGATACCAGACTTGGATCTGGTTTGCATAGCATGAGTGTTGACTGGTTCTAGAGTAGGAGAAGGGGGAAGAGAGGAAGGTGCTTCAGAAGGTAGTAGCACTTGTAATTGTTGATCACTAAAACCAGGCTGATAATTTGCAGACTGTGATGAGGAAGACGCAGAGGACATGGAAGCATTGCTAGGAATAGCTTGAGCTGGAACGGAGCTAGAGCTTAAGAGAACTTCATCTTCAGATACATCATTAATTGCAGGCTGTGAATCTTGATGAGATTGAGAAGGTAGAGAAATTATAATAGGAGATGAAGATGTATTCACAACAGATGACTGCGTAGGAGTAGTGGAGGGCACATACGGATAGGTAGACTCGTCATGAATTACATGCCTAGAGATCACGCATTTTCCAGTAGCACAATTGTAGCCAATAACCCCTTTATATCCTATGGCATATCCTAGAAACACACACTAAGAAGTTTGAGGTTGTAGCTTGTGCACATTGTACTGGCGAAGATATGGATATACAGCTGTACCAAAAACTCTCAAGGAGTGAAGAGTAGGATCTTTACCAAATAATCGACAATATGGAGCTTGATTGTCCAAAACAGAACTAGGCATTCTATTTATTAAATACGTAGCATGAGCTGTAGCATGAAACCAAAACTTCCCTGGTAATGATGCTTCAGTCAAAAGAGTAATAGCTGTTTCGATAACATGCCGATTCTTTCTTTCGGCCATCCCATTTTGCTGGGGTGTGTATGGGCAGGACACCTGATGGAGAATAGATGATAGAAACTGAGAGAACATGTGGTTAATATATTCGCCACCCCCATCACTTTGTAAGCACTGAATAGATGCCTTAAACTGATTCTCAACATATGCAGTGAAATGAAGAAACTTAGAGAAAACTTCTAATTTATTGAATAGTGGAAAAAGCCACAAGAAACCGGTACATTCATCCAAAAATGATACAAAGTATCTATAGCCATCTAGAGACTTGAAGTGGGAAGGACCCCATACATCACTATGGATTCTAGAAAAAGGAATCCTAGTTTTAACATGTGTATCTGTGAAAGGCAGCTTGTGCATTTTCCCATGAAGACAAGAAGAGCAAATCACACTTGATTCATCACTTAGAGACCCTAATTGTGAATTCTTGAGCATCATTTTGACGATGGCATTGGTAGGATGACCAAGTCTTCGATGCCACAAGGAGGAACTAACCTTCTGTCCAAGCAAAGCCACTACCTTGGGCAGTGAAGGCTGAGACAACGTACAGGGGATAGGGTAGACACTATTACGGCTCAGGCCTCTGAGTAGGATGGTCTTGGTTTGTTTGTCCTGTATATAAAAGTCGGAAGCATCAAAGCATATAATACACTGATTATCCTTGCACAACTGATTAACAAATAAGAGGTTTGCAGACAGTTTAGGCACATGAAAAACAGACGGCATACGTAAAGAAGAAGAAAGAGATGTAGTGCCAATATTTTGAATTTCCAAACCTTCGCCATTTCCCACTATAACCCGTTCTACAGAATCACAGGGAGTAACCAGATGCAAAGATGAAATATCTGCAACCATATGATGAGATGCGCCGCTGTCTGCAATCCAGACCTGATTAGGCATATAAGAGCTCTGTGCAGTCATAGCTGAGAGCTTGGAAGATGGAGGTTGCCCCTAATAAGAGTAATTGGATCTCTGGAAACAATCAAGAGCTCCATGACCCTTCTTGCCACAGATCTGGCATTCAATCACTTGTGCAGATCCCTGAGCTGAAGATACATGATGCCTAAAATAGCAGTTGACAGCAGTATGGCCACGCTTGCAACAAATCTGACATTCAGGGACAATATTGCTCTTATGAAACGAGTTAGGCCCAAACTTGGAGCCAGAAACCTGTGAGCCAGACATTGGAGAAGATGCAGATACTGGTTTACCAAAACCCCCATTCGAAACTTTGCCTCTACCAAAACCATTAGACCCATTATACATTGGAGCACCACTCGAACCAGAACCCCCACGTGGCCCAGAATATCGATTATGAGTATTAGAAGCATAAAATGCAACTGTTGAATTAGAAGGGTTCGGAAGTATTCCTGAACCATGAGACAGATAAGGAGGCATAGGAGCATACCCAGATGAAGGATGGTGAGAGGTAAGCATGGCAGAGTGGGTCAAGATTCGTGCTTCAGCAGTTTGTTCAGTTGCAAGCAATTGAGCTCTAAAGTCCTTCAAAGAAATGGAGGAATCCCTTGCAATTAAGACTGTCTTGATCATATCATATTCAGAAGGCAGCCCATTGAGGGTAGCAATCATGAAATCGTCATCTGAGACCTTCACACTGGCTTGAGAAAGTTGATCTCGAACATGCTTTAGACGAAAAAGAAATCTTTCAATAGAATCTCCCCCCTTTTGAGCAGTTTGGAGCTCAGTCTTCAAGTGATTAATGCGAGCTCGTGAAACTGAGGCATAGCGATCCACCAAATTGAGCCAAGCATCTCGAGCCGTCTTGGTCCCAATGACATATTCCAAAGCTTCATCCGATAGAGTGGCGATGAGCAAACTAAGAAAGGCCTTATCAGTCTTCAACCATTCCTTGTAACCTGTTGTTACTTGAGATGTAACACCCTCTTCGTCCAAAATTGCAAATTTTGGGGGTTGAACGATAGAGCCATCGAAATGCCCAAACAACTCATACCCTTGCAACACAGATTCCAATTGAAAACTCCACTTTAAGAAATTGTTGTCACAGAGACGAATGGTAACCATGCTTAGCAGGCCATCAATCTTGATGGAGGGAGAAGAAGCCATGATGAATCAGAGAGAGAAAAATAGAGAGAACATAGAAGAAACCAAAATTCGCAGGCAAGAACGAACCCTAGAACTTGGAAAAGAACCCTAGGAAAGAAATTGAATGAAGAGAACAGAGGAGAAACCAAAATTCGCAGGCAAGAACGAACCCTAGAATTTGGGGAAGAACCCTAGGAATGAAATTGAATGAAGAAAGGGAGGAAATCAGGAAGAAGAAGATTTCAGAAGAAGAAGATAGGAGGCAAGAAGTGAAATGGCAGCCAGAGAAAGCGTAGAAGGATCGATTGATTATGTGAAAGCCACTGAGGGCTCTAATACCATGTTAACCAACATATTCAAAGAAGCACGAGGAAGAAGTCTGAAGAAGAAGAAGGGAAGAGAAACAGAGAGAAAGTGAGAGAAATTGCAATCTTGATTTCTATATTATTCAATTCTATTTTGCTACAGTACTTTTACATTTTATATCTGTTAAGCAAGGCTTAACTGACTAACCAATCCAGCTGTCTAACTTCCTCACTACTAACCACTCACGTGCTTTGCACATCTAACTCACTAACTATTTTAATATCCATAGTTCACAATATCTGTTTCGGTTATTAGTCTGCCCAAGTGGCTCGTTCTTCTGCATTAAGTAAGACGATCATCCTATTATTTCTACAGTTCATTCATTGCTTATATGTTCACTGTTATTCTCTTTCAAACCAAACAATAAGTCCTAGACTCCAAACACTAAGTCCAGGGTAAGGCATGAGCGGATGCGGCATGAGCAAAGAGAGATAGAATGACTGAGTTTTCAGATAACCTTGAGTCAACGGTAGATTTAATAGCTTTTCATCTTTCCTAGAAAAGAAATAACCAGTAAAGCTTGCCCAGATGAGTCACCTTTTCAAATCTAACTCAGATATAGTAAACGAAGAACAAATTGAGTATCAGGTAAACGATAATATTGATTTCAATGATTGGAATATCCCCAGGGCCCCTAGTACCGAAATTTACAAGAAAAAATGGTCAATCTCTGCTTTTAAAAGCACAGCCCACTTAAAAACAATAGAACAAGTCTATTCCCTTAGTAAAGAACATGAAGTATGCCAGTTACTTAATCTTGAATGAATAACAAAACATAGAAAAGATGGAAATAATTTCCTACACATTGGCCTAGTCCAAGTTACCGTCAAGCCTTTAACAATAACGGGTCTTGACACTTGCATTTTATTGTGTCTTCGAGATGGAAGATTCACTAAGTTTAGTGACAGTACACTTGGAATAATTGAATCAAGCCAATTTAATGGTCCAATTCATTTTGACTGTTATCCAAACTTTACAGTAAGCCTTAGTGATCCTCACATATTAAAAACTTTAACACTAAACATTAAAACTTCAGGATATGAAGTTTTACCAGGTACTCAACCTTTAGCCCTAGTCTATAGAATTTATTACAAAGTCACCAGCACTAATATGAATAAAAGTCCAAAGGATCATGCTTTGTTAATTCAAAGTAGTGGCACAAATGCTAATATTAGAGTTGCTCATACAATTAAATGGTCAGAAATAACCCTACCCTCATATTGGACATTAACAATGGAGAGTCAACCCACTCCTATTCAAAACAGTCTACAAACTTTAGATTATATCCAACAATACCTAGATGGTACAGTGAAAATTAATTTTGGAAATCAACAACCCAAATCAACAATTCAGTTAAAACAGTTAAAAACACCTAGTCAATCCCTTAAGCCAATTTCGGTGACAGAACCTGCCCCGAATTCCTCCAAAATATGGGACAAATCCTGTGGTATTTCTAACATCATACTGATGCCGGGCCCACTTACTAAAAGAGACGAAACTTTATGCCGAAATTTTGGCAGAGTCTCCCATGAAAATTAGACATTCCCAAAAATTTTAAACATGTCAAATACATTTATAATCTCAACCAGCATTTGCATAAGATAATATTTATGCAATTAACATCAATGGCCTTCAGCCTTACAATCAACCCTAGTATGGGCAACATCAGAGCATATCTAACAGAATTCAGTTTACAAACGAAAATAAAGTTCAACAGAAGAGAAATGATTGAAAAGTTTATCCTACATAAGCTCGGCTCGAAGTTCACGACTTAATACAGTCGTTCGATTTCAAGACGATCTATTGCCTAGGGGGCGCAAAATAGAAAAGTGTGAGTGGTCAAAAACAAAGTTTATTTCACATTTGAAAACGACAGAACATCGTTTAGAAAACGATGCAGAAACGACTCGAAATATGGCATTTGCTAGGCTCTTGGCTCAGATAATTAAATTGCGAGCCCAATTCCCAGATTATCCCATCAAGTCAATTAGACTCGATAATGCTGGTGAGTTTACATCTCAGACTTTTGATGACTACTGCATGTCACTAGGCATTGACATTGAACATCCTGTCCCTCATGTTTATACTCAAAATGGCTTGGCAGAAGCTTTCATTAAGCGTCTTCAATTGATAGCTCGCACTTTGCTAATGAAGATAAAGTTGCCAGTTTCTACTTGGGGACATGCCATTTTACATGCAGCATCACTTGTACGGTTAAGGCCCGTTGCCAACAATCAATATTCTCAAGTACAACTTGTGTTGGGCAATCAACCAAACATTTCACATTTAAGAGTTTTTGGTTGTGCGGTATATGTGCCTATTGCACCACCGCAATTTACTAAGACGGGTCCTCAATGCAGATTGGGAATTTATGTTGGTTTTGATTCACCATCTATCATCAGATATCTGGAGCCCCTAATAGGTGATATCTTTACTGCACGGTTTGCGGATTGTTATTTTGATGATACAATTTTCCCACTATTACGGGGAGAAAAATATGTTCCTAAAGAACAACAAGGCAAGCTCGTTCCTAAAGAACGATGTGAATTATAGTAGGATGTACCCACTTTGTCTCATCTCGATTCTCACACCATTCAATGCGAAAATGAAGTGAGAAGGATCATTCACCTTCAAAGTATTACAAATCATATGCCAGATGCATTTAATGATGCAACAAAAGTGACGAAATCACATATCCCAACTGCAAATCCACTAACAAGGATTGATGTCATGATTGTAGTTTGTCATTGTCATGTCATGATTGAAGTTTGTCATGGGTTTGGTCACACAATTGAGAAATCTGTGAGTTTGCTTGTCTAAGTAATTTTGGAGATTGCTTTTTGAGCCCATATGACTAGTCATATATACTAGTCATTGGTCACTAGTATTGGCTTGGTCTTAAGGTATTTAGTCTTTCTTGGATTTGACCCATGTTACCACATGTGACCTGGTTGTCTGTGGGTCTCTTGTGGTTTCCTTAAGTCACTTTTGAGTAGACTTCTGTGGATGTTGTTGCTTTATGCAACTCAAATGATGATTGTTTTGGCTGCAATCTCATGTTTTTGAATTTATAGGTCTATTGCACTTTGTGATTTTTCCATTAAAGGGAGCTTGTCATTTATTTATCCTTGGAACACTTTATTATGTTGTGAACTAGTTACATCTTGTTAGCATTGCTCTCGGTTATTTTCACAATCCTTCTTGGTGTCAAAGGTTTTGTACAATGTTTTTATCCTGGAATGTCTTCTTCATTATGTGCACTGCTTGTCCAGAATAATGAGATTTCAGTATGCTCCATGACCAGTCATCTTAATAAGTTGTGTTCCCACATTCAATGTTTTAGCCTAGCAAAATTCTTGAAATCCTTGCGAGTCTGCTGTTCTATATGAGTTTTGGATTGTTGGCTAATCTATTTTGTTGGGGGAGTTTCTTTGAGATGCATGTGGTTTGGCAATATTCTTGCTGGTTGTTTTTATCATTTTCATACATCAATGTTGCCTTCCTAAGCCTTAACTCAATTGATTTGCTCTCTGTTGTTCTTGGCTGTGTCTATGAGGTTGTTGGTCTTTTGATGCCACCTCAAATTTAGATATGCGTGACTAGTTCATTTCACTAGTCCACTCTCTTCCTCTTGGGCTTTTTTTTGAAAAGCTATGTTGTGTTTTTTTTTGGACAACTTAGAGACTTATGTCTTGTGTTCTTTATCACATGTCCTCAATTTTAAGCAAAAATTTAGAGTTCATCTTGCTTGGTGCCTTCTTCAAATTTTGACAATGATTGATGCCTTAAATTTGGAAATCTTGGTGCTCTGTCTTGATTTTGCACTATGGTGTGTAAAGAAAAATTCATTGGTTGTCCCTTGTTTTGATAATTATGTTGCTTAAACTCTGTCTTTTTGGGGGAGTTTCTTTATGTGTGTTGTGTACACATTGAAATTAAATTCAGCCACTTGATTTTAATTACTTAGGGTATGATTCCTTGCAACTTGTGCTCCAGTTCTTATTCTCTCTAGCCTGATGCACTTTTGTGTTTGTTGGCTATTTATGGAGAGTTTGATGGGTTAGTACGTCAAAGGTTAATTCCTTATGTTATATTATACTCAAGGGGAGTATGTTTTCTAAAGGGGCGCTTTGATTTAGGGGGAGTTTCTTTTTGTGTAATGTCCATACATTGAATTCAATTCCATTCACATGATTCTCATTGCTTTGGCTATAATTCTTTGCATCTTGTGCTACGTTTCATATTTTCTTTAGCCTAATGCACTTTTGTGATTGTTGACCTTAGGGGGGGAGTATATTTCTTATTTATAAATGAAAGGTCTTATGCATTGTAACTTGCATCCTCTGGTCTCTTATCTCTTGTCTCGCCTATTCTGCTTCTATCGCATTTAGGGGGAGCATTTTTGGACTGTTTGGGTGGTATATTTTGTAATCACATTGTGGGGATCTTTTTTATTTTGGGTAGTTTGTGCACTTGGATAGGGGGAGTTGTTTTGTACTGTTTTGAAGAAGTGTTATTTGCTGTGTAATCATCATGTGCTATGTGCTTCTAACTTTGTTCAAATCAGATTATGTACTTTGTGTTTAATCCCACTGTGTGCTGCTTCTGCATATTTGCCTTTTTGCACTTTCCTTATCAACAAGGGAGAGAACACTCTCAACCCCCTTATTGCATATATTGCATATTGCTTAAAATTAAAATCTCTGTGATATAATATGCTTGTCTTGTGCTTGGGAGTTTGGTTGTTGTTTTGCAGGTACTTCATTTCATCATCTCCTTAGGTTTGGTTTTGGGTTGAGTGTTTTTAGAGAGTGTGTTGTCAAGGAAAGCCAAAAAAGGGGAGTTGTTAATGTATGAATTTTGAGTATTTCTTTTGGCTTCCCTTGACAATTTTGCAATAGGATTTTTATTGTTTTTATCAAGCTCAAGTTTAGATTAAGAATAGCTTCTCTAGGTGTTCTTAACTATCAACTATCCTATGGAGGTTCAAGCAAATTGACAAAGGTAAATTTGCATTGCATTACATTGCATTTTCCAACTTCTGAAGATTATGACTAGTCAACCTCTGCCTCAGTAGGAATTCCAGCTCACTATTCCAGCTGGATCCTACCCATATGTTTTTGTCTTATTCTGCAAAATACCCAGCTGTCATTGGACGTTTCTAACCTAGGAATTTTGGTTAAAAAGCAAACCAATTGCTCCTTTGGAGCTGTCACTTTTGTAGGCAAGTTTTTGGAAAGTTTCTTTGGAAACTTTTGCTTCTTCCTCAAGAGCCATCTTCATATTTTTCATCTTTGAATTTTCGAAATTGTTTCTTTTTGAAAACTGCATTTGAAAAATGAAAATCTGCATCTAGTTAATTAAAACACTCTCTCATTTATATCTAGGTCAGATTCAAGATTGATTTCTTCAAGAGTATGGTTTCTTGAAGAAATTGGTCATTCTCCTTTGAATCCAAAGTTTGGTTTCGGTTTGAGTTTGAGCTTGCAAGCTAGTGCCATGGAATGATCGAGCTGGAGAAGGAGCTGCCATTGCCATGAAGAACTAAGCTTCAAGCTTTGCTAAGTTGGAGAAGAAGATTGCACAAAGGAGGTATAGCTCATCTTCCTAAATAGATCTAGGTTTTGCTTGAGCTTGCTTGTATTCCTTTGTAAGAATTTTTTTCTACTTAGTGGATGCCTAGTCGGTTGATGACCTCTAGTTTTTCCCAATGGTGGGTTTCTGGGTGAACAAAATCTGGTTTGCATATCTGTAATTTTTCTGAGTTTCTGTTCTTGGTGGTTGACTAGTCATCTATATCTGCTGTTTGCTGTTTGCTGTTTACTTGATAATGATGACTTCACACACTTTCACCATAGTTGTTGCTAGCACAGGGGATGCCTAGATTGATGGGTCCTTTTGAGTGCCTAGGTTGTCACTAGTAATCTTCTAGGGCTGCAGGTACTTTGTGGCATGCTCTGTGTGTTCTCTTGATTGTTGAGTTGTTGTGTCTTGTTTGTTTAGTTAAATTTACCCCTCGTCACCTAAGTATCAATTTCAGGTGGAAAGATGCAATCCAAGCAGAATTAAATTCTTTGGATGAAAGGAGTGTTTTTGGACCTATTGTTCCAACTCCACCCAATGTGAACCCTGTAGGTTACAAATGAGTATTTACTAGAAAGAGCAATGAGAAAAATGAGATCGCAAGGTATATGGCGCGACTTGTTGCGCAAGGTTTTTCACAAAGACCTGGAATTGATTATGAAGAAACATACTCTCCAGTAATGGACACCATCACATTCCATTACTTAATAAGTTTGGCGGTTTCAGAAAAGCTTGAAATGAGATTTATGGATTTCATCACCGCATATCTGTATGAAGAATTGGATACAGAAATATACATGAAAGTCCCAGAAGGACTTAAGTTGCCTGAAGCAGCCAAGAATAAACCACGAGGCATGTTCTCAATTAAATTGAAAGGTCATTATATGGGCTAAAACAATCTGGGCGAATGTGGTACAATCATCTCAATAAATATTTACTAAAGGAATGATATATAAATGATCTTATTTGCCCATGTGTGTTCATTAAGAAATCAGAGTCTGGATTTGCGATAGTGGCAGTATATGTAGATTACATGAATCTAATTGGGACTCCTGAAGAGCTCCAAAAGATTGCTGATTATCTCAAATGCGAGTTTGAGATGAAAGACCTTGGAAAGACAAAATATTGTCTTGGCTTACAGATTGAGCACATCGCTAATGGAATTTTGGTGTATGAATCAACTTATACTGAAAATGTATTGAAGCGGTTTGGCATGGATAAAGCCCATCCACTTAGCACTCCAATAGTCGTTCAGTCGCTTGACACTAAGAAAGATCCATACCGTCCAAAAGAGGATGATGAAGTGGTGCTTGGTCCGGAAGTACCATATCTTAGTGCAATGAGTGCTTTATTGTACTTAGCACAATGTACCAGACTAGACATAGCATTTTCAGTAATTTTGTTGGCAAGATACAGTTTTGCTCCAACAAGCCGACATTGGATTGACATCAAATATATCCTACGATATCTTCCGTGGAACAACAGACATGGGGTTATTCTATTCCAGTGAACCGACCAATTCTCTAAGTATTGTTGGATATGCTGATGTAGGATACCTCTCTGATCCACACCAAGGACGCTCACAAATCGGGTATGTGTTTACATGTGGAGGAACTGCAATCTCATGGCGCTTAAGAAAGCAAACATTGGTAGCCACATCTTCCAATCACTCAGAAATACTTGCCCTCCATGAAGCCAATCGTGAATGCGTTTGGTTAAGGTCAGTGATCCATCACATCCGAAGCACATGTGCCTTACCCTCAGCAATGGACACTCCAACCATCCTGAATGAGGACAATGCAGCCTGTATTGCTCAAATCACAGGAGGATACATCAAGGGTGACAGAACTAAGCACATATCACCGAAGTTTTTCTACACGCATGAGCTTCAGAAGTGTCAAGAAATCAAAGTCAGACAAATCCGTTCAAATGATAACTTGGCAGATCTCTTCACCAAGTCTTTGCCAAAGTGTACATTCCAGAAGCTAGTGCATGGCATCAGATTACGTCAACGCTGCAAGCAATCAAATTGGAGCATGCAAAATCAGGGGGAGCATTCAAGAGTCCTCTAACATAGGACATAAGCGCGTTATACACTTTTTCCTTCTACTAGGGTTTTTCCCACTGGGTTTTTCCTAGCAAGGTTTTTAACGAGGCAACATGAGTGCATTATTCTTATGTCCCAAATAAAGTTGTACTCTTTTTCCTTCGCTTAGGTCTTTTCCCACTTGGTTTTTCCAAGCAAGGTTTTAATGAGGCAACCAATTAAGGAACTAGTGGTCTCCAAGGAAGAGTGTTGTAAAGTCGGTGGAGACCAAGCAGTCGTAAAGTTAGTAAAGACCAAGCCCACATAATGTTAAGTTTGAGATAATAGTGAAAAGGTCAATAATTATGTTGGGTAAATTTACCTATAAATAGGCTTGTTCGATCACTTGTAAAACACACCAAATAAGAGAAGAAGAAAGAGAGGAGCGTGAGAAATCGAGTGTTAGTGAGTGAATTTCTATCTGAAAGGAAATTCTGTCAGTGTAAACACCACAAGAGCAGATATAATTCTACTCTCAATTTTCAATGGTACCTTTCCTACTCTAATTGTTTTATTTTTATAACAATATCTTGCTTGTTTTATGATTGTTTACCCTCAACAAACGGGGGCTTGACATTTTTAGGACAAATACAAACCGAAAGGAACAAAACAGTCCGCATGCTACCATAGTGGACAAACCGGTCCACTTTTTAAATATGGGCCTGATACGCGTATAGTTTGGGATTCAAAGTGAAGCAATTTAAGAAGATTGCCACTGCCCAAATTTACCAAGATACCTTCACACACTCTCCGCGTCTTCTCACTCTCTCTCTCTTCTTCTTCTTCTTCTTCTTCCTCCTCCTCTCTATGCCGACCATTCCTTTTTTTTTGTTTTTTTCAAAATTTGGGAGCTAATAGCTGAAGAATCCTCTGAGTTTTCGTGAAGCTGGAAAAGCCCCAAAGTAACAGGTAAAATTTCAAGCTTTGCCTCTTTTGTGCTTACACAGTTTCTATTGCCACACCCTTAGATTCTTCAACTATTTCTGACTTGTGCACAGTATAGGACTCTGATTTAAGGTCCCCATCCGCAGGCATTAAGTTCTTGTTCACTGGGTTAAGAATTTCTACTGGTTTCTAGTTGTAAAGGCCAAGTAATGATGCTCAATTTTATTAATATATTTTTCATTTCTCCAGGGCTAATAACGATGCTGAAGTTTTGCAAACACAAAAACATAGTCAAATATAGGGAGGCCTCAGAAAGTTTTCCACTGCCCTATAAATCGTCCAGCAGCAATCAGCATGCTCCTCCTCTCTATTATAACTTACTGTTTTGAAAATTAAAGACCAACTTTGAGCTCCTCTTTCCCTCCAAATTATGGACCTCAACATTTGGTGTGCAACACCTACACCTGTGTGAAAATTGGGTGTGAGAAGATGGTCTCCCTCAATGCATTGGCAATTACTAGGGATCAATCTAAGGTTAATGTGCCAAATAGGTGGGGAATGTTGTGGAGAAAACTAAAGAAAGAGAAGAAGAGCTTGCTGTTTGATTTTTCTACCCGTGCTCAGCAAATGCATGTTCCTTATGGAGAAAACATATGCATTTGCAGAAAATGGGTGCAGTTTGCAGTCCTGTAGCAATAGACTCTATGGATTGAAGGGCAGGCTCCAAAATGGAAAAACGGCACCATTGTTGCCTTGTAGTGGTTTATTTAGGCCTATGACTTTTCTAAGAAAAAGTTGACAATTGCATCATGAAATTCCCATAAGGACATAAATTAAGGACTCGCCACTCAGAGACAGTGACATGGTGTAAAAAGTGAGCGACATGGAATAAGGAACGATAGGTGCTGATGCGGAAATAACTAACGCTTTGTTGTTGTTTGTATGACTAACTCCATTTGAGATCGTATTGTAGCATAAGATTCTATTACCAAGTATGAATTGATTTCATAAATTTTTAATTTTTTAATATTTATTTGTAGATATCAAACAATCTTATTGAAGAACACAGTTAGAGTTCCAGTAGCTAAGTAGGACCATTTCTTCAAGTTATGAAGACTCTGAAGAGATTCTGGGTGTAAAAGATTTATATGATCCCCGAGAACAGTGGACATCTTATGTTCACTGATTTCAAATCTGGTGTGATGAATAAATTGGTCTTCTTGTCGGGTGAAATTGTAATCCCATCAGTAGAATTAGATGTAGAATTAGACTCTGCAAACTAATAAATTTGAAAAAAAAAGAAAAAAGAAAGAAGAAAAGAAAGAGAATTAGAAATAATTATTCTTATTATGTTAATCTTTAACTGATAGTGAAGTTAATCTTTAACTGATTTTTGTTTCTCCAACTTTGGATAATTTTATTTAGAAACTGTAGAATACTGTATGTCCTTTGTGAGAGGAAAAATAGTAGATTTATTTTTATTTTTATTTTTTATGGTAGGTTCTTGATGCAAAACCAGAGAAGGGAATCAGAAATTGTAGCTGAAAGTGGTCGTCTAGGGGCAGTGAACGTTGCGACCATTATGGCAGGTAGAGCAACAGACATGATCCTTGTTCGGAATGATGATTTTATGGCATCTGAGCTTATGCGAAGGTGTCATCTGAGCTTCAAAAAATATTTTTAATTTTATTTATTTTGTCTGTAAAAGTTTACACCCTTGGACATCCAGTCTGGACTCCTAACGCTTAACGTGTTGGAAACTTGGACTTAAATGTTCACCAGACATCGAGACCGCCTAGAAGATTGTTAGGAATAAGTCATAGAAAACAACTACTAGGACTTTAGCTCTTAAAAATTCAATAAACATCAAATATTATTTCGATATTGAACGTTTTACTTCCATTCTACTTTAGCGTATTCAGATATTTTATTTTATTTTATTTCGTAAGAAACACACTTTCATTAAGTGAAAATGAAATAGTACATAACAGAGGACAAACATAGTTTGCTGATCAACGCCTGGGAAACATATTTTAGAGTATTGAGAATAGCTTACATTAAAGGAAGAATCGATTGCCGCAGAGTTTATTGGAGTGTGTTGCATGGGGCCTTGTATTCTGGCAATTATAATGATTTATTTTCAAATACCTTGCAAGCTTTTGTTTTGTTTTTGTTTTTCAAAAGTTATCTATGGTTAAGCATACATTTCATTCGCCTTATAATTTTCTTCCAGAGTTGTTAGGCAAACTGAAGGCGGTTATGTGCAAGTGAAGGCGGTTATGTGCAAGTGAAACTGAAGGTGTGTTTTTCTTTATGTGTCATACCATACAATTACAGAATGCTGAGTTTTTAAATTATCTTAGAAAACCTATTACTGTATAAATATATCTGAATGAAAGAAGATCACGTATTTATATTGTTGTAACTGCCAGAGTTTTGACAAGTTGTATACATATATGAATGACCTTTTTATGCGAATTAATTCCTACTTTCTTTATGGAGGTTGCTTTATGCTTGAAACATCTTCTTTTTATGTCAATTCTGTGATTTATCTCCTTGTTTGATCTGGTTCTTAAAAGATTTCTAATGACAACATATTTCCTTGGCTTTATAAATTAGATATTGCTACCATCTATGGAATGATTTGACACCAGACTCTTGCTGAGGAGCAAGTGTTGAAGTTACGAGGATTTGCCGGACTAGGTTCGTCTCCATGGTCGTGAAGCATATTTGCAGAAAAAGGGTCAGTATAATAAGTTTTTGTAAGAAAACATTTCCCGATTGTTGGGGATTTTTAGATCTCAGCACACGTGGTCGTGGAGTGATGTTTCATTATAATTAGAGAGGGGGAAGCTTCTGCTAATTATGATTACGATTCTGCTAAAATGTGTGAGCCATGAATGAATACTCTGATAATCACAACTTGCTGCTGAGAACTGTGAGTAGCTCTTTGAGAAGTTAGTTTTGTGACCTTTGCTGACTGTAAAGTTGAATGTGTATAATGGCGCACCGAGTGCTACAAGTGACTGCCGTCTTCTGTTAAGACTAGTGTTGGGTTTGCAAACTAGGCTTGATAGTGATGTTCTGAGAGGCATATAATTCTGGTAATTAGTGTTCTGCGTGGTATCAGTTCCTGATATTTTAGAACTGTGTATCAGGATATTATCGAGGGCCAAGCACCAGGCTTGACGAAGGATGCTGAAAGGTTCTTAGTTTTGAGCAATATTGATCATCGCTCGTGGAAGGAGCACTTACAGGCACTTAAGTTGGTTCAGCAAGCTGTGGGATTAGTTGGATGCGCACAGAGGGATCCACTTATTGAATATAAGCTTGAAGGCTACAATCTTTTTCTTAGAGGTGATGGCACAGATAAGAAAAAATGTTATATATTCCATATACCAGGTGTGTATTAAATTAACACTTTTATCTTTTTAAATTCTGGTTTTGATTAAGGTGTTTTATTATTTTGGGTGTGAAGTGCCGAGTATGTTTTTGGGATTATTTTTGTTGAATGTGTTTATTAATTTATGGGTTTTACAAAACTTGGGGTAATCATATTCAGGGGGAAATTCCAAAGATCTGTGTTTTTTTATTTTTTGGCTGTCTTTCTAGTGATATTGGTAGGGTTTATAGTTTTACAATTTTGAGGGAAACAACAAAAGAAAGAAAGAGAGAAAGCAAATAGAACATCAAACATATGCTACATGCAATTGGTGTTCATCAAGCAAATGACTTTAAGATCAAATGATTAGTCAACGACTTATTCGTAATTACACTAATTAATATGTTGTCAAAGCAATTATAAATTATTCAGTCCATGGTTATTGCAATAACTAATAATATCTAGTAATGTCTAATATATCTCTCAGAAAACAAAACAAAAAAAAGGTAATATCTAATCTATATATAGTCCCCCTGTGCCCCCAATTCTATCAGTGCTCCAACATTACATTATCTTTGACTTGTTTCATCGTAAGTCCAACTTTTTGAGAGAACAAAATGCATATTTGGAGAATCGAATTATTGAGTAAAGTTTATTATTCCGAGATTGGAAAATTCTTGGTGTGAAGTGAAGGCAACTTTTTCCATCTACTCTCAATTTTTTAAAATTTATTTACAACGTAAGTTTCCTAGTTGTTGCTATATTGAGATAATTTTGTTTTCTACTAACATAATAAGAATAATTATTTCTAATTCTCTTTCTTTTGTTTTTTGTTTCAAAAATTTATTGGTTTTCAGAAGATGATCAGATTAACAAGGACGTTGCCCTTACTCAAACAAACTGTGAGCATACGAAAAGATTACAATTTGCTTGGAAAGGAAATAAAAGTCATGTCTGAATCGAGGAAGGCCGGTGATAAAGAATTAAAGGAGAAACAAGACCAGTTTCAGGCGGCGGAGGAGGCCTTCAACGAGTCCTTCGCTAAGCTTAGAGCTGAGCATAAAATTGTTGTGGGGAATGCAGCTGATGCGATTGACTTATGCGATTTGGTGAGATTAAATTATTGGAAGGTCCCCACAACAATTTTATGCTCAGCTCTAAGCTTAGCGAAGGACTCGTTGAAGGCCTCCTCCGCCACCTAAAACTGGTCTTGTTTCTCCTTTAATTCTTTATCACCGGCCTTCCTTGATTCAGACATGACTTTTATTTCCTTTCCAAGCAAATTGTAATCTTTTCGTATGCTCGCAGTTTGTTTGAGTAAGGGCCACGTCCTTGTTAATCTGATCATCTTCTGAAAACCAATAAATTTTTAAAACAAAAAACAAAAGAAAGAGAATTAGAAATAATTATTCTTATTATGTTAGTAGAAAACAAAATTATCTCAATATAGCAACAACTAGGAAACTGACAGGACCCGCCCCGAATTCCTCGGAACCCGAGACGAATTCTGTGGAAAATTTCGACATCATATCGATGCCGGGCCCACTTACTAAAAATCGAGCCTCCTTTGCCCAAAAAGGAAAAAGGGCCCGAGACTTTCTGCCAAAATTTCGGCAGAGTCTCCCCTGTAAATTGAACATTCCCCAAAAATTCCAACCTGCATAAAACACATTTAATAATACCAACCGGCAGCATGCACAATATAATCTCAGGCAATTCATCTAATTGGCCTTCGGCCTTCAAATAATTCGAAACAGCACCAACAATGTTCTTGAGTCAATTAATACGTAAGCCATGAAATTAATGACCTCAAACAACTTTACAAATACCTCAGAAATCATTAAACCGGATTCAAATCCAACAATCACATCGAAAACCACAACAGAAACCCAATCACATACACAGAATCGATCAAACCTTTTAAACACAATATAATTCGCGGCTGCGCCTAGGTGAGACCCCAGGCTGCCTACGTACCCTTGGACAAGGGATCAAGCCACACGTAGTTCTTATCATCAACGGTCACAAGTCCGGTAAAAAACCAATATTTAAAACAGAACCAACTATACATTTAAGATCTATCACAATTCCAAATCCGACAAAAACACATTGAAACATTATCAATTTCTTCCCAAGGCATCGTATTAAGAAGACATCCGAAGGGCCTGGACAAACTCCGACGGGCCTGGGCAAAATAAATCAATCTCCGAAGGGCCTAGCAAACTCCGACGAGCCTGGGCAAAATAAATCTTAAAATAAATCTCCGAAGGGCCTGGACAAACTCTGACGGGCCTATGCAAAATAAATCAATCTCCGAAGGGCCTGGACAAACTCTGACGGGCCTATGCAAAATAAATCAATCTCCGAAGGGCCTGGACAAACTTCGACGGGCCTGGGCAAAATAAATCAATCTCCAAAGGGCCTGGACAAACTCCGACAGGCCTGGGCAAAATAAACCTCATAATAAATCTCTGAAGGGCCTGGACAAACTCCGACGGGTCTGGGCAAAGTAAACTCTCAAACATAAAACCCATAACCGGGGAGGTACCTAAGGTAGTGCTAATAACACTCAAATTAACATTCTAAGTACCCCACACAAAATTAACAAGGATAGTACTTTCTCTAATATTATATATAAACTCAAGACACTCGAATATATCAGACCCACATATATTGCAACTACTTTACAAAAATAAAGAATTCCACAATTAAATATAAACCAAAATTTAAATAAACTATTAAATTCAAAAGCATAAGATTTCCATCACAAACCATAAAAATAAACTCATAGACCCACATAAATCAAATGACGGTCAAGACTCGTCCAAAAGGGTCGTTCTAGTACTCCTTGAAGAGTGAAACTACCTCGGAAGACTCACGGTCAACCGAGGGTCAAACTGCCCAAACTTGGTCAACCGGGCCCGCAGGGCCCACGACCTCTGTTTTACGATCCGAAAGTTCCTATCCACAATGTTCAGGATGCACGTCCTGCAAGTTTGGTTCAGATCGGACGGTCAGATCGCTCGGGATCGCACGATTGGACGGTTATCGTAAAACACAAACTTTAACTATTTGAATCGGAACATCCGGGGCTCCGATTCCCAATCTGCGAATTCCTACATGATCCTAGGAATACCTAGATCAATACATATTAAATGGGAAGCGATCCAACGATTCTAACATATCGAACCCGGAAATCACACAATATGTAAAATCCGTTCGGGATTCAAACGTTATCCAAATTGAGATCCGTAAAATCCTACGCGCTCGTGACAACCAGGGGATCGCATCTGGACAAAGTGCCCCTCTGATACAGTGCCCACGCGCCGCCACACGCGCTGGCAGCGCGTGGGTGTCCAAAGCGATATCGCATCGCCGGAAAATCTTATAATCTCGGGCCAAGACTCCTACCCTAGGTAATACACCTAATTTGGAGTCACTTTTGTTCTTGGACATACCCCAAATTATCGACGGAGGTGGCCGGAAATTCAATTTGAAAACCGGCCAAAACCTAATTCCAAAATCGAGCTACAAACTCTCAAAATTTCTGGAATCCTATCCAACAGGCAGCTAGATCATGAAAAACAGTCGAAAATCCATACCTCATTCGTCCGATTTGGTGGAGAAATGAGAGAGAACGAAGGCTTGGAAAATCTGTCAAAATTTGTCCGAAAACAGCTCGGATTTCTGCAATTTCCGGCCAGCACCGGCGGTCCCAGCGGCTCAAATTGGTCGGGATGGGAAGAGGGAGGCAGCCCGGTTCTTTTGGGTCCGGCCCCGTGGCCGGAGGCGGCGTGTGGCGACGGCGGTGGCTCTTAGAAGCCACCGTCTGAACTGAAAAAAGGGAGGGGGAGGGGCTGAGTCGCACGGGAGGGAGAGAGAGAGAAAAATTCTGAGAGTAGATGGAAAAAGTTGCCTTCACTTCACACCAATCTCGGAATAATAAACTTTACTCAATAATTCGATTCTCCATATATGCATTATGAATTACATGGGATGGGTATTTATAGCAAACTAAAACCTAGAGACAATAGGATTAAAATTACTTTCTAAAACAAAAATTCTAACCCAAATAAATTAGGAAACAAGAATGGTGTGTCAGCTACGACATGTTTTGGATATGAAGAGTTTGTTGCAAAATTTTACATGTGTTTGGTGTGGTTCCATATAATTTAGATGATATTGGTCATTTGAAGGACAATATTTTGGTAAATTTTCCTGTTTGTATCTTTTATTTTTTGACGTCAAAAAGCAAAAATTTAACTTTTATTAATTTTTTTTTAGAGAAAGATAATTGTGTGTTTAAATCTCTCACAGTTTTACTCAACTGGAAATTGCTTGCTTTAAAGGTATCCGTGTCATAATTATGTCGCGCCCTATTTGAGACTACTAAGGCAGGCGGTGGACTGTTTCATTAGGGAAGGGAAGATGGGGCCTAAGCACGGCAGATGCCGTACACTTGAGTGGTAAAGGAATGCGAGGTCTGTATTTGATACGTGTTATAACTCCGTTTCTTAATCTATAAGTCATCTTCTTCTACGAAACAAAAAAACAGAGAGAGAATTAATCAATCTGTGTGTGTTGATTTTCGATTGCAATTTCAATCTGAGGAATTAGGGATGAAGAAACTGTTGGCGAGTAGAGTATATCCTATTCTATTTGGGTTTTATTTTTCCTTTTGTATAGATATTATGTAATTAGGATACCACTTATTTTCCTTGTCTAACCCTACTAGGGTTTGTAACCTTATTATAAATACCTCCTTTTGGAGAATGAAATATATCTGAAAATATTCTACCCATATTGTTTGACTTGGTATCAGAGCCGACTTTCTGGTAACCTGTGTATTGTGCCCACCCGTGTTTTTTACTCTGTGCCCTAATTTCCTTTTTAGGGTTCTTGTGCTCGTGTTCTACTCTGTGCCCTAATTTCTTTTTAGGGTTCTTGTGCCCGTGTTCTACTGTGTGCCCTAATTTCTTTTAGGGTTCTTGTGTCTGTGCCTTTGCCGTGTTCCGCTGTGTGCTCTGTCGTGTTTGTGCCTCTACTGTGTTCGTGCATTTGCCTCTACTGTGTTTGTGCCTTGTGCTCTGTCGTGTTCGTGCCTTTACTGCGTGCCTCTACTGTGTTCGTGCATCTGCCTCTACTGTGTTTGTGCCTCTGTTGTCTTCGTGCATCTGCCATATTTGTGTCTGTGCTGTGATCTGTTGTATACTCTGCGTGATTTGTTGAGTTTTTGCTACAATCATGGGTGGTAATTCCATTGTTGGTGCTGCTGGTGCTACTGCTGCTTCTGCAAATTTGCGTGTTTCTGAATCTATTCCAGGTACTGGCTCTAATACTTGGATAATTGATACTGGTGCTTCTGATCATATGACTTATGATGATAAATTTTTTGATGAGTTGTCTAGTAACACCCATAACCCATACATAACTAGTGCTAATGGCTTGCCCTCTCCAATTACTGGCGAGGGCACTATTTCTCTCACCCCAACTCTGTCCTTGTCTCGTGCGTTATTAGTTCCCAATATCCATTGTAACTTGTTATCTGTTGGTCGCTTACTTGATACACTTAATGCTTCTGCTACTTTCTATCCTACCCATTGCTCTTTTCAGGATCTCAAGACTCACGAGGTGATTGGGCATGGTAAACGGATAGGGGGGTTGTATTATTTGACATTACCTTCTGCACAAGTTCGTGATCGTGTCGTTAATACTGTTCAACGTTGCAGTGTCAAAGACAAACAGCAAATTTGGTTATGGCATCGTCGCTTGGGACACCCGTCATTTGGCTACCTTAAGCGTCTGTTTCCATCTTTATTTCGCTCCTGTGATGAGTCCAGTTTTAAGTGTGAGACATGTGTAATGGCCAAGAGCCACCGTACTGTTTTTCCCTTAAGTAATAATAAAGCTGCTTTGCCTTTTGAGTTAGTACATTCTGATGTCTGGGGTCCTGCTCGTGTGACTTCTCATGGTTTCCGTTGGTTTGTGACGTTTATTGATGACTGCACTCGCTTAACATGGGTGTATTTGATGAAGAATAAACATGATGTTGCCTCTATTCTTCCTGACTTTTGTGCCATGGTGTCTACTCAGTTCCATGCTCGTGTTAAAGTATTTCGCACTGATAATGGCGGTGAATATGTGAATCATACCTTGGCCCAATTCTTTCGTGATCAAGGTATCATTCACCAAACTACCACTCCATTCACACCTCAACAGAATGGTGTGTCTGAAAGGAAGAATCGCCAGTTACTTGAAGTTGCTCGCTCTCTGATGTTGGATATGTCTGTTCCCCATCATCTTTGGGGACATGGTGTCTTGTCCGCCGCCTACTTGATTAACCGTACTCCTAGTCGGGTTCTTGATTTCAAGACTCCACTTGATGTGTTATGTGCCCTCACTCCTCCGGTTTCAGTCTCTAAGTTACCTCCGAAGGTGTTTGGGTGTGTTGCGTATGCTCATGTCTACTCTCATCAAAGGAGTAAACTTGATCCTTGTGCTCTCCGCTGTGTCTTCATTGGTTATTCTACGACTCAGAAAGGTTATAAGTGTTATCACCCGCCTACTCAGAAGGTACATGTCACTTTGGATGTCACATTTCATGAAGAGGTACCCTATTATGTTTCTCCCTCTTCTTCAATTCAGGGGGAGAGGGGGAGTGAATTGAAGAATTTGGAAAATATGGAATTTTTAGGCGAACAGGATGAAAACGACCGGTCGCTGATAGGAGGCGACCGGTCGCTCGAGTCGAGCTGGGACTACAGTACCGATACTAGAGAAGCGACCGGTCTCAATGAGGAAGCGACCGGTCGCGAACCAATCTGCCCAGGAAACGACCGGTCGCACATAGGAAGCGACCGGTCGCCCGCGTCGATGAGCGACAACAGCACCGATACGAGCGAAGAGACCGGTCGCCAAGCAAGTAGCGACCGGTCGCTCGACAAAAATGTTGATGTTTTCGAGCCCCTCTCAGAAGGAAATAACAGTGATATTGGCGACTCCCATACAGATGAAATTGATAATATACCCCCCTCTGCCCTGCCATTGCCTCAATCAAGTTGTGATAATGAGGTACTTTCTAGTGATATGCCTACCTATTCTTTGCCCCCACGTACTACCCGTGGGAAACCTAAAATACAATATTCTCCTGATATACATGCCAAGTCTAAATATCCCATTAACCATTATATGTCAACTCATCGTTTATCTAAGTCATATGCATCATATTTGTGTCAATTATCTAGTGTATGTGTGCCAACTAAGTTGCAGGATGCTCTATCTGATCAAAACTGGGTAGATGCAATGCATGTTGAGATGGAAGCCTTGAACAAGAATGCCACTTGGGAGTTAGTTCCTTTACCAAAAGGAAAAAAGGCAGTTGGATGCAGATGGGTGTTTACTTTGAAGCACAAGGCTGATGGTTCCATTGACCGATACAAGGCAAGATTGGTAGCAAAAGGGTATACTCAGACATATGGAGTGGATTACACAGAGACTTTTGCTCCAGTAGCTAAGCTCAACACTGTACGCGTGCTCTTATCCTTAGCTGCTAACCGTGACTGGCCGCTGCTACAATTTGATGTCAAAAATGCATTCCTCCATGGTGATCTCAAAGAAGAAATATATATGGATCCTCCGCCGGGTATCCCTGTGACCTCTAAGGAGGGTGTGGTGTGTAGGCTACGGAAATCCTTGTATGGATTAAAGCAGTCTCCAAGAGCATGGTTTGGAAGGTTTGCTGCATCTATGAAAAAGTTTGGGTATGTGCAAAGTAACTCTGATCATACTTTGTTTCTGAAGCGTCATAAAGGTAAATTGACGGCTTTAATTATTTATGTTGATGATATGATTGTGACTGGTGATGATCATGTAGAGATACAGAGTCTTCAGAAGTATCTGGCTTCTGAGTTCGAGATGAAATCATTGGGTGATTTAAAGTATTTTCTTGGGATTGAAGTTGCCAGATCTAAACATGGTATTTTTCTATCCCAAAGAAAGTATGTTTTGGATTTACTTGCAGAAACTGGAATGTTGGATTGTAAACCGATTGATACCCCTAGTGAGCAGAATCATAAGTTGGGGATATACCCCGATCAAGTTCCGACTGATAAAGAACGTTATCAACGACTTGTGGGGAAGTTGATTTATTTGGCTCATACTCGTCCAGATATTGCTTATGCTGTAAATATAGTAAGTCAGTTTATGCACTCTCCTAGTGTAGATCATATGGGGGCTGTGACTCGTATCTTAAGGTATCTAAAAGTAACTCCTGGCAAGGGGTTAATTTTCTCCAAGTATGGCCATACAAATGTAGAAGGGTATACAGATGCTGATTGGGCAGGTTCAGCCACAGATAGGCGTTCGACGTCTGGGTATTTTATGTTTGTGGGTGGCAATCTTGTTACATGGAGGAGCAAGAAACAAAAGGTGGTGTCTAGATCCAGTGCTGAGGCTGAGTATCGGGGAATGGCCCATGGTGTATCTGAGTTACTATGGTTGAGGAGATTGTTGAAAGACCTTGGTTTTGGGCCTAATAAACCCATGGATTTATATTGTGACAATACGGCTGCGATTGCAATTGCTCATAATCCTGTACAACATGACCGTACAAAGCATGTGGAGGTTGATCGAAATTTCATTAAAGAAAAGTTGGATGCAGAGATTGTGTCCTTCCCTTTCATCCGTTCAGAGTATCAGTTAGCTGATGTTCTTACGAAAGCTGTTTCTACAAGTATCTTTCTCAACTCGCTTGACAAGTTGGGCATGCGTGACGTCTTTGCTCCAACTTGAGGGGGAGTGTTGGCGAGTAGAGTATATCCTATTCTATTTGGGTTTTATTTTTCCTTTTGTATAGATATTATGTAATTAGGATACCACTTATTTTCCTTGTCTAACCCTACTAGGGTTTGTAACCTTATTATAAATACCTCCTTTTGGAGAATGAAATATATCTGAAAATATTCTACCCATATTGTTTGACTGAAACAAGTGCCGCTGCAAGTGTGTTTCACTTTCACAAGGATTCTGAAAGTAATGGCTCCTCCTACTCCTACAATTCCAACTTCAAAAACTCTTGTTGTCGGTCCTCCAACACTGCTCACAAGAAGATTAATGGCTTCCAACTCCAACGGTGACATGGCCAAGAAGATATCCATCTCCCCTATTTGCTCCTCCTTCTCTTCCTACGGTGATCCCTGCCATGATCTGTTTTTCCAGGTGACACGACCAGAAACACGCAGCGATGAAGAGACGACCCAGCAGCAGCAGCAGCAGCAGCAGAACCTGGCGTCCCTTAACTACCTGAAGACACTGCTGCCGGTGGCCTGGTCCCACAATCCCCTAACCACCCTCAAGCTCATCTTCAATCTCCATGCTATTCGTAGCAGCAGCGGAAAATGTTATCCGGAAGGCTTCTACACGGCTGTGTTTTGGCTCCACCAGAAGCACCCCAAGACGCTATTATGCAACCTCCCCTCCATTGCTGATTCGTTCGGGGGTTTGTATGTCCTTATCGAGATTCTCTACCGCCTTCTAGAACAAGACCAAGACGCTGCAGAGAGGCTCCACTGTGACCCGGACTATCAGTTGTTACACGAACCGGGCAATGGATGTCTTCGTGGAGAGGTTGAAGTCTGATATTGACAAAATGAAGCAGCACAAGCTGGATTTGAAGCCATCAGATTATATAACTGACGGTGATGATGACGACGACGATGAAGATGATAAAGATGGTACTCTTGACGCCGCCGCTTATGCTGATCTTTTTGTTAGCGAGGCTGCAGGGTGTTGCGTTACCAATCAACCCCAGGACTCCCATGCTGCCCGCACCATTTCTCTGTGTGAAAGCATTGCGAGGAGGCTTTGCCCACCCAAATCAGACCAACCAAATCAATCTTATCAATCAGAAGAGTGGGAGCGGATTCGGAATGAGGTTTTGGCGCCCTTGAACAGGTACTGGAAGCGTCAAGGCATGTTTATTGGACGACAGCGCTCTGAAGTTAAGATGTATTTGGAGGAGGTGAAAAAAGCAGGAGGAAGAGGAGGCAATTTGAGTGGCCATGGCAGCATAATAAAGCCTGATGCTATGCTCCCAAATGAGATCATACGCTATGTAGTAGAAGATGGGGATGTCAGGGAAGGGGCTGAGCTTCAGTGGAAGGCAATGGTGGAGGATATGTACCTAAAGCAGCAGCAGCAGCAAAAGCAGGGGGAGGGTTTGGGAAAATTTAAAAACT
This sequence comes from Prunus yedoensis, assembly GCA_005406145.1. Classification (NCBI taxonomy): domain Eukaryota; kingdom Viridiplantae; phylum Streptophyta; class Magnoliopsida; order Rosales; family Rosaceae; genus Prunus; species Prunus yedoensis. Next base: position 275,663 of record BJCG01000136.1, read on the forward strand.
GCTTGGCAGTGTGTCACATCAGAGATTACAATGGCCTAACGCGCTTGGCGGTGAGTTTGGGACTTTTGGTGTCTGAACTGAGTGAAGAGCCGGCATGGAAAGGAAAGGTGATCAGTTCCGGTCATTTGCCGGATCAGCTGATGCTGCATTCGATACAAGGGGATGATCTCAAGTCCAAGTGCGAGTTTATGATGAGGAAATGCAGCAGGAACTTGGTATCCTTTGTTCATAAAAGGAAGGTATTGGATTTTATTCTGGAAGTGGCTGTGAAAGAGAACTTGAAGGCAGAGCAGATGGTTAAGAAGGTGTTTGTGTTCGCTGACTACGGTGGATATGTTGGGGGTACATCATGGAAGACTCGGTATGAGGCAAAACGGAGAGAATTTAAGGAGAAAGGGTACGGGGATGCAGTGCCACACATTTTGGTTTGGAATATTTCGGACCAGAACATGCCTTGTATAGAACAACATCACCCAGGGGTGACGCTGTTGAGGGGCGTCTCTGACAATCTGGTCAAGTCCTTCTTGGACAACTATGGGGAAATTGGCCCGCACCATCTGATGGAAGCAGCCATTGCTGACAAAGTCTATCAAGCTCTCACTGTGGTCGACTGAGCTTCAACCGCTGATGATTTAATTAATCTGACGATTCATCATCTCTCCGTCATGAATTAGTGGTACCTTTAATTTAGTTTCGTTTCACTTTTGCACTGATATCTTAGCCTAGCCAGTGCTTAGATAGATATATGTTCTAGATTCCTGATCACATTTGAAATCATCATCGATGCATCATTTGTTTTAGTTAAATTTAATTTTAAAGTTGAGTTTTTTTTATTTTTTGGCTGTCTTTCTAGTAATTTTGTAGGGGTTATACTTTTGCAATTTTGTGTGAAAGAACCAAAGAAATAAAGGAAAGCTAATAGAAAATTAAACATATGCCATTGAAGCAATCCTAGCCGACATGTGCATCCTTCACCATGTAACTTTGTGGCCACTTCCAATGCCTTCTTCCCTATGTTTTTTCTCAATTCAGTCTGGTGTGGAGTCATGCATATGTGCCTCAGTGCCTGGCATTGTGGCACCTTCTAGCCATGGCTTTCACAGAACACCGATTTTCAAAACTGAGTCACCACCGCGTTCAGAATTCGGAAATCGTGGCGTAGCAATGACGCCTCTAGATAGAAGGCCATGTTTGAACTTTTCACCATTAATTACGTAATTGGTTTGTTGTGCAATTTGAGTAAGTTTGATGTGATGATCCCACTTTTCATCCGTATTCAAATTGCTCTTCCCATAATTTAGATTAAATTAAAATAAATATCGTTTGTATTGTATTTAAAAAAAAATTTATAAATTATAATTATAATGGTATAATAAAAATAATATTTTCTTTCAATTCATACAGTAAGAAAACTGTGTGTTATATAGATATAATATTAAATATTGTTATAATGTTGATGATTGAATGAGCTGAAGCAACCCAATTGGTGGGACCTGTCAACCTGCGCACATATATTTTGAGAAAAGCTCTGTGACCATATTATGTTTATGCCATATTTTTCAGAAGATGTTAACGTTTTGGTTGTCGGCGTGTGAAGCATTTTCAGCAGTTGAGGAGCGAGTTCCAATATGACCTAGAAATTTAAAAGAGGAAAATGTTTCACGCGATGACTTGAGTTGCGATTGATGTTAGCACAATTCTATTAAAATTCATTCTTGACACATAATGTGTTGAGGTTATGGACGAGTAGTGGATGCATGGCCTAAATTAATATCAGTCATTGGTGAATGTAGATCTCATAATGAGTGTAGGAATCCCATATTAATTGAGATTGCCTTTTTTTTTTTTTTCAAAAACAAAAACACAAAAATTTGCGAGAAAAGAAAGAGAGAGATTTTCTATTGTTCAGACTCAATATTTAATATTATTTGTAATCAGGCTGCCCAACGAAGACATGTCACGGTATACATTCCTAATTAGATAAGAATATAGTATTATGAGTATGTAAGAAAACCAATTTAGCCAAGTTAACCACCGCCTTAATTTTGTTTTAGGAAATCCAATTTTCATATGACTTTGGTGTTTCTTGTCTTAGGGACAGGGGTTCTTAGATCTAGGTCCAAAACGATTAGCTGTCATTTGGTCTAGTCCTCGTGTTTTTGGTTTTAGATGTAGGTCTTTTGACATTTATTACTTTTTTGTTGTGTCGATTTTACCCTTTAAGGTAAATAAGGAAAACACATTTAAAATCTAAATTTAATGCATTATTTCCTTGAAATTGAATTCCAAATTTTGAATTTTGAATTTTTGTTCCTTGATAATATTCATAATATATAGATAAAATACAATTTAATCAATAAAAAGTAAAGACTCACATATTATACCAATCGATTAGACAAGCACCCACATTAAATTATGTACCTGACATACAGGTAAATAATGTTAATACATACAGGTATATATGTACCTGCCTTACAGGTAAGTGTTTGATTTTTGAGGCCGGAGGCCATGGTTTGTAAACACTATGCTTTGTGTAATGCATGCTGGCTGTTGGGTTGTAAATAACTGTGTTTTAACAGGTTGAAATTTTGGGATATGTTCTGTTTACAGGGGAGACTCTGCCAAAATTTTGGTAGAAAGTCTCGGTTCTTAGTAAGTGGGCCCGGCATCTATAGGATGCCGGATTTGTAGACGGGATCCGTCCCGGGTTCCGAGGAAATTCGAGGCGGGTCCTGTCAATATAGTGGATGCTTCCAATCATGCTTGGGAAACCTCGAGCCTCGGTTTTTTGTAGAAGCCTTTGGAGGTCCCTAGGTAATCCCTCTTGTAGAGAGTTTCGATTGCATCACATAATCTGACCAAGCTCTCTAGGATAATGGATTTCCTCATCCTAGCAATCTCATCCACCTGGTTTGCAGATGCGCCAAACGCCAGAATCCATACAGAAGCTGTAAGCTTTTGCTCCGGAAGAAGTCCCAAAACCCCAGTAGCATCACACTTCTGAACGAAGTATGTGTCATAATTGCAAACATCATGCATGATTTTACTGAACAAATGGGGATGCATTCTATATCACCCTCGAAAATTAACAGTAGAGTACAACGAATTTGGGATAAAGTAATCTTCCAAAAGATTCTTACCCTGAGAATGCCTACTTTTGTGATAAAGTAATATCATTTCGTAGAAAAACATTGTTAATATCATTTCGTAGAAAAACATTAAAAAAAAACCTCAAAAAACATTGTTAATATCATTTCGTAGAAAAACATTGTTAATATCATTTCATACAAAAACCTCAAAAAAAAACCCAAAATAAGCCTAGCAACCCCGAAGTACATTATTAATACCATGTCATAGAAGTAAATTGTTAATATGATGTCATAGAAATACATTGTTAATATCATTTTATAGAAAAACACTGTTAATACCATTGCATACAAAAAAACTCAAAAAAACTCAAAAAAAACCCAAAAAAAGCCCAACAAGACATCCGATATCCTTTGCAAAAATCATCTCCAATTGTCCATAGTTTCACCAGAAGCAATCGCAAAGGCCCTCTACAAGAAAAGAAAAATGTACACTGTTAATACTATGTCATAGAACTATCTTCCTAGTGAAAATCACATTATGCATATCATAAACTTCAAGTGCACAACTATATGAGCAAAATATAGAGCATGTTTTGTTACTAAAAATCTGTTAATACTATGTCATGGAAGTACACTGTTAATACTATATCATAGAAATCAACTCAATTGCAGGGTATGAACAATATAACAACTGTTCATACCCCTTACTGGAAGCTAACAACTACATTTCATTTGCATAATAGGTACGATAAAAATGTACAACTGCAAAAACCCCATGTTCATAAACCAGCAACCTTGAAAAACGTAATGGAAAACACAACCAATTGGAACAAACCTAGGAAACCAGAGCAAAAACCCCATGTTCGTAAACCGCAACCTTGAAATACAACTGAAATTGAAAGAACAAGTGCTGCAGGTGAACTGGTTTGGCAACAAGTTGCTGCCAAAACTGCCATGATAGAAACAAACACTATGAGCTGCAGCAGCCAATGGTTTGATTTTCATTTCATTTTTTGCCACTGGTAAAAAAAATTTAAATGTCTTCTTCCTTGCTAACTAATGGCAACAAACTTTATACTGAGCAAACCCCTTTGCAGTTTCCATGGATATGGTAACTAATTAAGATTAGTAAATTTGACATGACACAAAAGCAAATGGAGATTGCAGGCTAGAAAACCGAGCACAGTGAGAGATAGACAAAAGTTGAAAAGGGAATTTTGCATTCCATTATCAGAACAGAAACCATTCAATCAATACTCCAATTTTCTACCACATCAGATAATCTATCTGAAATTACTCATGTTTTTTTTCTTCTTGTTGGGCTTTTTTGGGTTCTTCTGATGCATGCATGCAAATACTCTCTTCTGTAAAACAGATGCTAAGATTTTAACCTTGCCTCCTTTGCTTCAGAGAGTTGGTGTATAGATTATGAAAAAAAAAATGAAAAAAAGGAAGAAGATTGGAGAGTGAGAAAGAGAAAACAATTGTTATCAACTGCAAAGAATCTTGAGCAGATAATAAAATTGCTCATAAAGTGTTTCAATTTTCTGTACCAGCTATCGCTCTCTCTGTCTCCCTATGATATTCTTAAGCCTAAAAGCATTTAAGAAAAAAAATTTACTTTGCACCTCAATTGCACGGGCCAACAGCCAGTGGCGGACCCAGGAATTTTTCAGCAGAGGTGCAATTTTTAAAAGCTAAGAGCTCAAAAAAAAAAAAAAAAAAACACTAAACATCCTTATCATTTAAACAATACTAATGGTCTAAGTCCAGGGTCTAAAGGAAGATTAGCCAATATTCATCCAACTCAGTGACCTCCGATCGTTTTGGACTACCTGAATTATTCAAAGGAGGATGTGAAGTAGGCGGATTATTTGAACTAGCTGGATTATTTGAAGAAGGGTTGGAACTAGCTGGATTATTTGAAGGAAGGTTGGAGGTAGACGGATTATTTGAAGGAAGGTTGGAGGTAGACGGATTATTTGGAGGATTTGAACTACCCGGATTATTTGAAGGAGGATTTAAACTCTTTCTCTGAAAGTACCATTCCATAATTGTACAATTAAAACAAAATAAGACAAAAAAATTATTAAAAAAATAATAAACAAAATTGGCGTTCGCTCAAGAAAAAAAAATTGCATTCAACTTACTTTGGATTGGCGTACTCAAGAAGGAAAAAAAAAACCCGAAGGATTTTTGTAATGCATACACACTTCGATGAAATTGGGTGATGTTAAATTGGTCTTTTATAAAGAAAAATCTCAATCCTACTTAATTAAGGAATTCCCAAAACCCAATTGAATAAAGAGAGAACTCTCAATTAAAACCCAATTAAGATAGGAATTCTAGAAGCCCTTTGAAAAGGCCACGAATTAAGCAGCAGTTTCCCTTTTTTTTCCCTTTTTTTTAAATTTAAAAACCCTGGTCCAAAACGACGTCGTTTTGGCCAGGACTTGTTTAAAAAAAAAAAACAAGAGCATGCGCGCTGCGCGCAGCGCACAGCAGCTGCTGCGCAACGTCCAGCTGGTTTGGGCATTTCATCAAACAGCTTGCGCGCATCGCTGGTCTGAAGCAGAGGTGCAACTCCAGCAGCTCTAATGTAGTTTTCCGGTGACCGAAGGTGCAAGTGCACCTCCTTGCGCCTGCACAGGTCCGCCACTGCCAACAACTACTGTTAAATTTGCTTCCTCTCAGATTGTCTCGCTTGAAGTTCTCATATTAACATTCTTACAGAAAATAGATGCTACTAGCATTCCAACAACCCCGAATAGAGTCTGAAATGAACATACCAAGCATACCGTCAAAGTCAAACTAGGGTGCTCCGGCCACTTCTTGGACCCCGGCCAAAAAGTGGCTGGAGCAATCCGGAACACTGCCAAAGTCGTCGGTCAAACTAGGGTGTATTGATTAATTTCCAAAACTCCAAAATCTATCCTAACCACATACATAAACAGCTAGAGCCCGAAAAGTAGATGAAGTTTCATACCTTGATTGACTAAAACAACCGCCACAGTCGCCGGAAACGACGCCGGAAAACTCGAAATCCACAGACCATTCTGAGCTCGCAGCAGCATTGTGAGTGGCTAATGTGGATGGGCTTTAGCCTAGACTTGATCGTCGGCCCTGGCCGGTCCTTTTCCGACCACTCTCACTGCTGGCCATGGCCAAAGCACCAAGATCGCTGGCCTGGTTTCCGCGAAGGGAGAGAGACGAGAGATAGTGCGCCCAGAATTTTTCAAAAAAACCAATTTAATACTAAATGGGTAATAAAGGTATTTCATTTAACTAATTAAACTAAAAAATGTAACAACTGTCAATTTTGGTTTTGGGCGTGTTTATATACATTGAATGGTATAGGGTTTCTTTATAGAACTATGTCTAGGAATGGGTATTTAACTAATGAGTGCTGCTATTTCCACCAACTTGTCCTATTTTCCCACCCACCTTATTTTTAAAATTTTAAAAACAAATTTATCCCTTTGTAAAATGACTTATAAGGACAAATGCCCATCCTCCCTCTCCATGCTCTCGTCCTCACTCTCTCCCTTTCCGAGCTTTCTCCCAGTCTCCTCATACCTCTCAAGGTGTTCCCTCTCTCTCCCTCTTTGTATGTGCTTGCATATTTTTGAACTTTGAAGTGGAACTTCAGTTTGCACAATGTTTTTGTGGTTGATTTAGTTTGTGGGTTTTAATCGTTGTACAAATTGATGAAGATGGTTGGTTTGATTTTGTTGTTTTTGTTGTTTTTGTGCAACAAATGCAATCCAGAATGTGGTGATAATTGTTTGTGTTGTTTCTGTTAGCTTTCTCACTGGGAGTCGTAGGTTCAACTATGAATTTTCCAGTTTCAAGGGTAAAAGGCCTTCAATGGAGGATTATTTTGTGGCAAATATATTTGACGTTGATGGCCAGATGGTTTCATTTTTTGGTGTTTTTGATGGCAGTAAAATTCAAGTCGTTCATTCAGGAATTTTTAGGACTTCAATAATTAGTAATTATAGGGTATTTTATGAATAATGGTGGGTGTAAAGAAAAGATTGTGTTTTTTCGAATGTACATGGTGGGTGGGAAGATAAGGTGGGTGGGAAAATAGGATTGGGGGTGGAAATAGTAGCATTCTTAACTAATTTTCTAAAAAATATAAGTAGATTTGCATAAGGGGTGTCGGTTTATTTTACTATGATTATGTACAATGCCTTTCAAGTTTCTTATCATCTCTTCAATCTCTTTCTCAGAATGAGTCCGACATAGTTTTCAGGGCAACAGGAAAATGGCGGGCAGTTGTAGTAGAGATTTCTAGAATGCCACAAGACAAGACAGGTCGTCCTGTACTTGTTGGCACAGCTAGTGTTGAGCAGAGTGACTCGTTGTCTGAGCAGTTTCAAGAAGTTGGAATTCCCCATGACGTGTGGTCTCCTCAGTTGTTACACGACCGGGCAATGGATGTCTTCGTGGATTGGTTGAAGTCTGATTTTGAAAAAAAGAAGCAGCACAAGCTGGATTTGAAGCCATCGGATTATATAACTGACGGTGATGACGACGACGATGGTGATGAAGATGATAAAGATGGTACTCTTGACACTGACGCGTATGCCGATCTTTTTGTTAGCGAGGCTGCAGGGTGTTACGATACCAAACAACCCCAGAACTCCATCGCTGCCCACGCCATTTTGCTGTGTGAAAGCATTGCGAGGAGGCTTTGCCCACCCAAATCAGATCAACTAAATCAATCTTATCAATCAGAAGAGTGGGAGCGGCTTTGGAATGAGGTTTTGGCGCCCTTGAACAGGTACTGGAATCGTCAAGGCATGTTTATTGGACGACAGCGCTCTGAAGTTAAGATGTATTTGGAGGAGGTGAAAAAAGCAGGAGGAAGAGGAGGCAATTTGAGTGGCCATAGCGGCATAATAAAGCCAGATGCTATGCTCCCAAATGAGATCATACGCCATGTAGTAGAAAATGGGGATGTAGTAGAATATGAGGATGTCAGGGAAGGGGCTGAGCTTCAGTGGAAGGCAATGATGGAGGATATGTACAGCAGCAGCAACAAAAGCAGGGGGAGGGTTTGGGAAAATTTTAAAACTGCTTGGCAGTGTGTCACATCAGGGATTACAATGGCCTAACGCGCTTGGCGGTGAGTTTGGGACTTTTGGTGTCTGAACTTAGTGAAGAGCCAGCATGGAAAGGAAAGGTGATCGGTTCCGGTCATTTGCCGGATCAGTTGATGCTGCATTCGATACAAGGGGATGATCTCAAGTCCAAGTCTGAGTTGATGATGAGGACATGCAACAGGAACTTGGTATCGTTTGCTGATAATTGGCAGATATGGGATTTTATTCTGGAAGCGGCTACGAAAGAGAACTTGAAGGCAGAGCAGATGGTTAAGAAGTGGCTAATCATTCTGATGATTCATCATCTCTCAATCATGAATTAGTACCTTGGCTTTAGAAATTAGATATTGCTACCAGCTTTGGAATGATTTGACACCAGACTTGCTGAGGAGCAAGTGTTCAAGTTACGAGGATTTGCAGGACTAGCTTAGTCTCCATTGGTCGTGAAGCATATTTGCAGTATAATAAGTTTTCGTAAGAAGACATTTCCAGATTTTTGGAGATTTTTAGATCTCAGCACACGTGGATTGATGTTTTTCATTATAATTAGAGGGCGGAAGCTTCTGCTAATTATGATTACGATTCTGCTAAAATGTGTGAGCCATGAACGAAAACCCTTTGAGAAGTTAGTTTTGTGACCTTTGCTGACTGTAAAGTTGAATATGTATAAAAGTTGGTTCAGCAAGCCGTGGGATTACGTGGATACGCGTGCGTTATAAAAGCCTACGAATCTACTATAGCGTTATACAATAAAGTAAAATAAAGGAAAATTTGCGTAAATGTCATCTGAATTTTTAGCCATGTATGTCATTACCACCAGAACTTTAAATTTTTATTTTTAAACACCTAACTTTGTAAAGTGTTGCAATTCACCACATACGTCTAACTCTGTTAAAGTTTTCATCAAGTTTAAGTGCATTCTGTCAATGAATTATAACTAAAAATAATAAATAAAATAACAGGAAAAAAAAAAAAAAAGTTAACCTAAAGACGGGCTTCCTCGTCCCCATCGATCCTAATTTCGTTTGGTCTGATCTGGATGTATTGGACGCTCCTCTCCATTTGTCGCCCAACTTTCATTGAAATGAAATGAAGGATGAAAAGTCTTTGAAACACAAACTTCCATTGAAATGTAGGATGAAAAGTCTCTGAAAAGAGAGAGATGAAGGTTAGCTTTCTTTGAAAAAAAATATATATTTTTAATTATAATGAATTGACGGAAATGCTCATAAATTTAACAGAAATTTTAATATAATTAAATATAGGTGACGGATTGTAACACTTTACATAATTTAGATGATTTAAAATAAAAAAAAAAATTCAAGTGATAATAACTAAAAATTCAAGTGGTATTTATGCAAATTTCTCTAAGGACAAATACAAGCACAAAAAAACAAAACAGTCCACGTGCTATCATAGTGGACAAACTGGTCCACTTTATAAATATGGACCTGATACATGTATTGATTGGGATTAAAATTGAAGCAATTTACGAAGATTACCACTGCCCAAATTTACCCAAAAACAATGGTTTATATTATGCCAAAAGGCACCATTAAATATTTGGAGACGTGTCTGTAGCCCCGCCTGACGCGTAACCAACAAAGTGGGGCCAACCCATCTACAAGAGCCGTAAAGCAAAGAAAAAGCACGGCCACATCCCCCCATATGAGAATGTCAGAGACAAAGACGACATCGAATGCCACGTCATCACTACACGTGCAAATTCACTTCCTTAACCGCTACGAACTAAAAACGCACCGCTTCACTTCACTCTCTCTCCGTATATAATCCACTCGTCGTCTCATTCCAAGCCCTCTCTCTCCTCCTCTCTCTCCCAGAGAAGAAGAAAACAGAAAAGAAGGAACAATAAAAAAAATAAAAAAAATTCCCTCGAAAATAAATTTTCCATATTACTCCGAAAAATTAAATTCATTCCATATATAGAGCAAGAGAAACCCTACTCACCACTCTAAATACAATCGCTCGCAAACCCTAACCCTATACCAATTTTTCGATTTTTTTTCCTAATTTTTAAATTTATTTAATTATTTTTTGCAATGGCGGATGCGGTATCGGCACCGGCGGTTCAACCCGTATCCCCGGCGGCCCAACAGCCACCTGTGGCGGCTCCGGCCCCTACTCCGGCGGGTTTCGGCAACGTGTCGTTGTACGTGGGCGATCTGGACCCCACTGTCAACGAAACGCAGCTGATCGATCTGTTCGGCCAAGTGGGCGGCGTCGTTTCGGTTAGGGTTTGTAGGGATCAGAGCCGAATGCAATCGCTTGGCTACGCCTACGTCAATTATAGCAATACGCAAGAGGGTTCGTATTTTCCACCAAATCGCTTTTTGATCACTCTGTTTTCTGATTTTTGTAATCGGTGAATCTCATTAGTTTATTATTAGTATTTGTTTTTTGTTTTTATCGATGTGTTTGGGATTTTTGTTGGAATAAAGAAAATGGTTCTGTGATCGCATTGTTTATTTTGGCGATTAGAAAAATGCAGACTTTTGAAAATACTGTTTATTTTGTCCTTTCTTGGTTGGTACGCAACAGAGGAAGGAAGCATTGGTAAACAGAGTTGTGTAGGAAAAAACAGAGTGTTTGGCTTTTTTAAGGATTGAATGGATTCTGAATCTGTTGTGCACTTGTATATTACTAATGTAATTATTGAACATATTAATGTCGACCATCTTTATAAAAAAAATTATTTCTCTCTGGGAATTAATATGTGTAATGTTGGCTTTATTTGGTTTCAAGTTTGCGTTGTATGCCTCGTTTTTAGTTCACCGTCTTTCTGTTTCTGTGTTTTATTTTTAGTTCTGCAATGAACTAACTTGATAGGGAATTCATCGATGCTTTGTTAATTTTATTTTAAGGAATATACTGAATGTGCCTATGCAAGCACATTTATATGGCATATTGTGCAATTGAGAATGGAATACTTAGCGAATAGCTTTAGCAATTGCAGTACTTGTTATTTGTTTATCTGTGATGTATGAAATTTATAGTTCCTGACTTTGATTTTGATTTTCAACTTTTGCAGCTGCTAATGCCCTGGAGATTTTGAATTTCGCTCCTATCAATGGGAAACCCATTAGGATTATGTATTCCCATCGTGATCCAAGTATTCGGAAGAGCGGAAGGGCAAATGTCTTTATCAAGAACCTGGACAAATCTATTGATAACAAGGCGTTGCTTGACACTTTTGCTTCCTTTGGCACTGTACTTTCTTGCAAGGTTGCAGTTGATGGCCATGGTCAATCGAAAGGGTATGGTTTCGTACAGTATGACAAGGACGAATCTGCACAGCAAGCAATCAAACGGCTGAATTCAATGCTGATAAATGGTAAACAGGTGTATGTTGGACTGTTTCAGAGAGGCCAGGAAAGGAATCGGCCAAATGGATCACCACATTTCACTAATGTTTATGTGAAAAATTTGTCTGAGACAACTACAGATGACGACCTCAAGAAACTTTTTGCCGAGCATGGTAACATAACTAGTGCAGTTGTTATGAGGGATGCTGCTGGAAAGTCTCGATGTTTTGGTTTTGTTAACTTCGAGAAGCCAGACGCAGCAGCTGCTGCAATTGATAAGTTGAATGGGACCACCTTTAGTGGTGACAAGGTTTTGTTTGTTGGGAGGGCTCAAAGGAAATCAGAGAGGGAGGCGGAGTTGAGAGCTAAGTTTGAACAGGAAAGACTCAGTAGATTTGAGAAGCTACAAGGTGCTAACTTATATCTGAAAAATCTTGATGACACAATAACTGATGAAAAACTAAAGGAGCTATTTTCTGAATTTGGAACAATAACATCATGCAAGGTATATCTTATTTCAACTGTACTACTGGTTTGTTTTTCCTGCTTATGTCTCCTTTGCAGGTTCTTTTTAAACATTAGCTACAGTTATCATTTGGAACCTCAAGGTAACCAAGAATTTTAAAAAAACGAAGCATTTTTAATTTTCTTTATTTTTTCAAGGTCATGCTTGATCACCAAGGGACAAGCAAGGGTTCTGGATTTGTTGCCTTCTCTACTCCAGAGGAAGCCAATAAAGCTGTAAGCTATTGATATGTTAAATCCTTGGCACATTCCATAATGCACCTTTTGCCCCCCTTTTTGTGTGTGTTATGTATGCATGCATAATATCTCTTTTTCCCTTCTTCAGTTGACTGAAATGAATGGTAAGATGCTTGGACGGAAGCCATTGTACGTTGCTGTAGCCCAACGCAAAGAAGAGAGAAAGGCTCGATTACAGGTAGTTTTCTTAATTGGTTTTTGGAAACTGTAATCTCTTGGTAATATTGGATTATGCATGTAGGTTCTCATGAGGACTTTTTAACTGTGTAATTTTACATGCCACCAATATGTAGTATTTCTGTATAGTTTCAAGGCTTTTGATTACCAAGGAAAAGTGGGTGTGTATGTACTTATTGAGTCTGATAGTATTTTACATTTACTGTGTGCTTTATAGAAAGAGTTGGTTTCCTTTTCTGCAGCTGGTTAATTCCAATTTACAGTGCAGGAATGCCATCATATGTCTAGCTGTTTTGTTCAGGACTAGAAGTCCGTTGATTTAGTCTGAGCATTTACATTTTTTTTCTACTAGTTCTGGTGAACCCAGATATTGGTCAGTCTGCATGGGTTCTCTTCTTATTTTGCTTCTCGGTTGTCACTCATTCTCATTATTCCAACGAAGCATTACAAAGGTGACCTTTCTCATTTGTTTCAGGCACGCTTTGCCCAAATCCGAGCACCAGGTGGAATGGCACCATTGCCATCGGGAATTCCTGGATATCATCCTGGGGCACCTAGGCTTGCCCCTCAACAACTTTATTTTGGTCAAGGTACTCCTGGCCTTCTTCCCCCACAGCCTGCAGGTTATGGCTTCCAGCAGCAGCTCTTGCCTGGTATGCGCCCAGGTGTTGCTCCAAACTTTATTATGCCATACCACCTTCAGAGACAAGGTCAACATGGGCAGCGAATGGGGGTACGGCGAGGTGGGAACTTTCAACAGGTGCAGCAGCAGCAGCAGCAGCAGGTGCAATAATTTCCTGATTTAGCTTAGCAGTTTTCCTTTCATTCTACCTCTGGTACCTGAACTCATCATCACATGAAATTACTATACCATCAATGTTATGTGTTTGCATAATTTAATTATAATGACAGTATTATGTGAGTTAGCAATAGGTATAACTATGCCACCTGCTCCATTGCCATTATTAACTTTATTTTGAAATTTCACTCTGGGTGTGCTATTACTTTTCTGTTTTTTTCTTTCAGCTACTGCACCGTAACTCCAACCAAGGCTTGAGATACATGGGTAATGCACGGAATGGAGTGGATCCATCTGTCGCTCCTCAAGGTCTTGTGGGTCCAGTAATGCCTTTGCCCTTTGATGGTTCAGGGATGCCTGTGACTCCTAATGATAGCCAGCGTTCTGGGCCATTGCCGATGTCAACACTTGCTTCAGCTTTAGCTTCTGCTACCCCAGAGAATCAGCGCTTGGTATGTTTTTTGTTCTTCTTATTATGTGCACAACTTATATTGATATCCGTTTTTAAGGGTTGTGCATGATTTTATTCTAGACTTCTAGAGGGAAAGGAGAACACAAGAACAATATAATTGAAGTTATTCCACTGTCTTAAAACTCGCAGATGCTGGGTGAGCAGCTATATCCACTTGTTGAGCGTATTGAGCCGGAACACACTGCTAAGGTGACCGGGATGTTGCTGGAGATGGACCAAACGGAGGTTCTCCATCTCATTGAGTCTCCGGATGCCTTAAAGGATAAGGTAGCTGAGGCAATGGATGTCCTTCGTAAAGCTGCAACGAAGTCTGAAGTTGCTGATCAGCTTAACTCGTTGGATCTCAACGAGTGAATCTCTCCTTATTCATCACTAATTTTGCGCACTGGGTCCTTTTTTCGCTGGCCCAAATGACTTGCCAATTTTTTTGTGGACAAAAATGACTTGCCATTAGTACTGGGATTTTTAAGACAAGAATATTTTGCTACGATCTGGTTTATTTTGCCGGGTTATTTTATGTGGCAACTCAAATGCCTGAAACTTTTACGTTTTTAACTTTGCAGACCTAAGGTTGCTAGGATTTTGATCTGGCATCTCATTTTTTATGGACTTATTATGACATTTTTCTATTTAGGATTTGATTTGAGATTTTTGCTGGATTATATTTCTCTCTCTCTCTCTCTCTCTCTCTCTCTCTCACACACACACACATTTTTCTTTATTTGTTGTATAGTACAGTTTTGGGATGGAAGATTTTGCCCTATTTGATCCCTTGCGACTTAATTGAAGTATTTGCAAAATTTATGTTGTGCCTACCAGGTTTAAAGCATAGTTGAGACAAACTGTGTTCCTTCACTTTTGGTCTGAGTAATGGGATTTCCTAATAATCACTTTAGAATATCTCCAAGGGAGTATGCAAAAGCCTAGCCACATCAGCATTTTCCTCATCCAACGGAGTGGACATCGTAGACATCTCAGTAGGCAAAATATGCATACTCCCCTCAACAAGGTAATGTTGCCTACTTCAAAATGAATAGGTATATTGGGTATTACTTACTTTCTATCATAAAATATCATCTCATAGCTCTCACCTACTTTTGTGTGAAATACAAACGTAATTATAAAAGATAAAAAGAAATAATATGATAATGGTTTGTACAATTGCATTGCCTAATTCCTTTAGAGGGATCAACTTTTTCCATGAGGTAAATGGGTACGCAACATGACATCTCGGTTGATATATTACAATTTTGCCTACTTCCCTTGCATATTCCAATGGAAATACTCTTATTAGAGATAGATAATATTTAACAATGGGGATTTGCCCCATCTTGTAACCAGAAAAAAAAAATAAAAAATTTAACAATGGATGCATCTCCAAGGATAGAGGCAAAAGAGTAGGCATATCATGTTTGATGTGCCACATAAGATTTTTCCTCCTCCAGGGGAGTAGGCAAAGGATACCTACTAGGTGTGGGCATGGTCCAGATTGGATTGGTTTCATCTAAAAACTATGATCGAACCAATTACAAAATATAACAGTTTGGTTTGGTTCGATTTTGAAAAAAGTCATGATGAAAACCGACCAAACTAATTTAAGACTGTTTGGTTTGGCCAGTTTGGGCCTAAGCCCAATTCTCATTCATTCTTCATTTTCTCAACATTGTTAGTTCAATTTTTATGTAGGGGTCTTTTTCTTCCGGCAGCTATAAATGGGCTGGGCCGCCGTAAGGAGCAAAATGGCTGAAATTTCCCCTTTTGTCTGAGTTCAAAGATCAGACCCCAAAATGTTTCGAAAGAGTTGTAAAGCCTTAGGAAACACCTTGGTTACCTTCACCAACGAAAATAATGGCTACTTACAGATAAATTCTTGGCTTGGCATGAGAAGCTTGTGACATGAGAGCAAAATCGACATGAGTTTAGCATCGAAGAGAAAACTGAGTGTTCTTGGGGGAAAAAGGGGTATTAGGGTAGGAGATGGAGAGTTTGCAAAGAGGTTTGGCTGAAAAAGGAGGGAGAGAAAGGGATGGTGGCTTGAGTGCTATTTTCGGCAGCTTGACAGTGACTCTGTCAAATGTCAGAATAGCATAGCAAGAGGGAAAACTGAGGAAGGAGATGAACTAAGCATGAAAATTGCTGGGTTTTGCATGCAAGAGAGGAAGCTTGCTCTCTGAATGTGTGTTGGGTAGAAAATGTCTCTTTTTATAGGCGCTGGAAGCTGTCATTTTCCAAGAAACCCTAATGGCTTCTATCCAATTTGGTCAAGTCTTTCCTTTCCTTTCTCTACTCATCCTTTCAATCATCCTATTTTGGTGAAATCCACTCTGCCCAATCCCACAAAATCAGGGATTTTTGGGAGCTCAAGGCCCTTTCCCGCAGCTACCTCAGAACTCTCATTTTCAACCATCTCCTTCCTTTCTTTTCTTCCTTTTTTTATAGCCAGGTCTGATGGGGGGAAAGAAATGGGTATGTACACTGGTTTGAAGGGTGTTTTGCTCAAGTATCCTTTGGTTTTTTGGATGGCTTGTGTTGGGATTTGTCTTTGACCATGTGCTGGAGGCTCCCAGCAGTCCACTCACATGGGTAGCTTTGGTTTTCTCGTTGTTTTTGTTTCCAGCTAAGTGCTGGAGAGATGGCATATATTTTCCTTGGTTACTTGGGCCTCTCTAAGGTGATGGGTTAGTTTGTCAAAATAAATGGGCTAACCTCAACAAGTGTTGGCCTATTCTTTGTTGAGGTGTTGGGCTAATTTGGTTAAGCTAATGGGCTATTTCAGTTGGGCTTTTTTGGTTGGGATATTTTCTCTTTGTGCTCACCCACATGTTTGGGCCTAAGAAATGGGCCTGAGTTCCGAGGCTCCCAAGCAACCCCGGGACTTCCATTTCTTGGCCCATCAATGGGCCTCATGTCAACTTATTACCATCCATACCACAACCCACTCAAGCAAGCCCCAAGCATCTTGCGTGGCTTGGGCCCACTTAAGTGTGTAGCGTGGCGTGCTGCTTATTTGCTTGGCGTGGCATGTGTGCAAGCGCATATGACGAACTTTCGCGTGCCCAAATCGGGTTTCTTCTCGATAAGATATTGCATTGGACCGAGAATTTATTTGGGCCGAATCATGACTTTTTTGGGCCTCAACAACAACCAACAAATTCACAACTTGCTCTACTTGAATCATTTTCAAGAGTACAAAACCATCCTAAAGCTCAACATGTCAAAATTAAATTTCAATAACTAATAAAGCTCAATTCTAATATCCATATATAGTTATTACCTAAATAAAGTACTACACATGTAAAATAAAATATAAATAAATAAATATACACATAAATAGTTCGGTTTTATTTAGGTCGGTTTACAAAAGCTCAAAACCAAACCTTATACAATATGGTTTGGTTTTTAAACTGTTTGACTTTTTCTTGGTCAAAACCAAATCAAACCGATAATTACGGTTTGAATTAGTTGATTTCATAGATTCGGCCAGATTGATGCCCACTCCTAATACCTCTCCCAATAAGCCATTATTGTGTACTTCAAATGAAAGAGGTATATTGGGCCCCATGTATTTGTTTATTATAAAATATAATTTTTTTGGGGTAGTAATTTCTTACTACCAATTCTTTTATTGGGCCCCACACAAGACAATATTGATGATGGAATTGAATTGCCTAGTCCATTGGAGTGAATAGCTTTTTTCAAGAGGTAACTGAATAGGCAACATAGCACATCATTCTATATAATATAATTTTGCCTACTTCATTTGCATACTCCCTTTGAGATGCTTAGTTAAGTATTTAGATCTAAAATTTTAAAACAAATTAAACGGGGAAAGGAGAGAAAGACAATACCTTGACAGGCTGAAAAGAGGCTTCGAGAGAACTGAAGGGGAATTCTTTGAATGTTGAGAAACAAAACGATCTCAAGTGTGAAGAATCCAAGGGAGCATGAAAATTGGCTGCACGGGTGGTTTCAACATTATGTGTTCATATATAGAAACTTGTTTAATTTTATGTGTTTGGAATTCGTGTCGACGAAGAAAGAGACTACAATAAGATTGCTCGCACTATAACTTGAATAGAGATCATCCACCCCAACATTAACACCTTAAGGACTCTAAAGACCTATGCAGACATGCAGACATGCTTTGCCCTTTTCCATAAATGGTTGTTTTAATCAGAAAGTGATAGCAGATAACAAACACAATTCCCTTTCCATAAATGGCTGTTTGAGTCAGAAAACGATAGTATGTTGCCATATCAAACTACAATTTTGTAATAAGAACCATATTTACCAATTGGCGCTGATCTTTGTTCAAGATCAAGACCTATCCAGGTGCAAGAAATCAGGATGGATGTCATCTTCTACCGTCTCATCATCGTTTGCGAATATCGTCTCATAGTTTGTCACTGTGTTATTGATTTCATTGCTCCATTGGCCTGCAGTATCTGCATCTTCTCTCCTACCAATGCGTCGCAGGTCATAATCATCACTCTCGTCTGGGGTTACGTAGTCATTCCATTTGGAAGCTCCACTAAGTATAGTCTTTGTTGCCTGACATGCTCTTGGTTCCAGCTCATCTCTCATTACAAAATCTCTCCATTTTGAAGTCTCCTTGGTGATTGCTAGCTCGCATTTCATCTGCTCCTCATCTGCCATTCATAATACATTAAAACAAATTCCTTAATTGGTGTTTAAAGTTTCACAATCCCTATCATTGCTGGACATCGAGAGAGGCTCATGTAGTCTAGTATTAGTTCTATTTGAAATCCACCAATCTGCAAAGCGGACACAACTTCGAAACTGGGGCTCCCCGCCAGCCGAACCCTACATACAAAGGTACCTTTGGGGGTTTTTTTTACCTCAGACCACATGGAAGCAAACCATGGGCCTGACCGTTCCAACTAAACCCTCGTTGGTAGTATTAGTTCTATTCTTTGCTAGCAAAGTTCATATTTCTTCTTTGACAACTACAGTCAAGAAAATGCATCAGCTCATCCTACCTGAGCGTGAGTAGACTTGGTAACTTGTAAAATGGGTTGAGGACTTGGAATGTGGACGAAAGTGTACATGATAGTCATGTGGAATGGAAAAAGCAATGAGTTCAAATGTTGTCAAATCGTAATTACTGTTTTTGTGAAGAAACAAAACTAAATTGCTTATAAGTTCCAATCTGGTTTTTGATTTTTACTTCTTGATGAAAAACTGCAAAACCATCAGATTAAGGGGGGAAACTATTGACATACTATTAGTTCCTATTTCCAGGAAATAGTTGTAGCATACTATCAAAAAACTAGCAGCAGATTTGTAATCGTCTTTATTATTGTATTAATCACAGCAAGAACATCTCCAGATCATTCAACTTCATTTTAGTATTTTCTTGACCAAAAACAAACTTAAGTTTAGTGTTTTCTGTTCCAAAAATTGTATCGTTTTTCATTTATTCTTAAGAAACATTTTGTTAGAATAAAGAATCAACAATGAAGACAAAAAAGAAGGTAGAACCTACAAGAAAGTAAGAAACCATATTAACAAAAATACAAGTTTTAATTATCTTAGCCATTATCTCCAGGAAGTAACATTCAAATTTTGTATCCGTGTATCAATTTCAACAAACCACAAAGGGCCTTGATTTAATGGTTCCAATAGAATAGCGAAAACCCCGAAAACAAGAAGAACATCAAACAATGCGAATAAAGAAAAAAATGGAAAGCCATTTACCCCAAAGCAAGCTTGACGACAACACCACTACGTATTAGCATTTATACAACCAGATAAGAAGGTACAAGAAATAAGCCTAATTATCATGTAAAGAAACAAACAAATAGAACAAAGTTACCTGCTGGGGAGACAACATGTTTGTTGAAATTCCTCTTAGAGAAAACTGATTTGAGATTGTGAAGTTCATCTGCATCCCCTTTTCTTGTATCTGACCAACAGCCATATTTGTTGAGCTTTCGTTTCTTGGACAACTCTGCCGTAAACTCTGTTACAATCTCATGCTCAAAACCAACCCCTACATAAAAACCAATCAAACACGCAAATACATTAACATCCTCCTATTTCTTTTCCTCAATTTCAAATTTCAATCAAAACCCAAAACCAACAATTACCTTCTTCATCTTCTTCTTGCTTCAAGTTGGTGCCCTGATCATCCTTAGAATCGAGGTATTCCGTCCAATCGGTTCGTCTCTTCTTTTGGGTCTTGTACGGACTAGTGGAAGAAGCAAGTGCAGGCTGTTGCTGTTTCTGTTGCTGCTGCTGCTGCTGTTGTTGTTGTTGTTGACGGGACATGTTGGAGGACTGGACGAAGAGGCGGAGGTCTTTGGCCACGGGACCTTGAGCAAACACTTGGCGTACAGACTGCTTTTGATTGCAGACTACGCATGTCCACTTGTTGCTTTTACTGCTCTGCTTCCTCTGCTTCACCTAAAATTTAATTTCCATTCATCACCAAACAACGTCAACAAGATTCAGATTCAAATGCTCATATATACACCAACATATATTAGATGTATAGCAATTAATAGTATTACATACCTGCATGGTGGAGCATTGGCAGCATTGAACTGCAATGAAGATGGCGGACATTTTCTTTTCGCTCTCTCTCTCCCTCTCCGCTTTCGGCGTTCACAAGTAAATGTGGGATTTCGATATTTCTGAACATTCTGGAAGCGATCTATTATTTGGGGCTTGGTTTGGGCGCCAAATTTTGGGGTTTCGGGGATTTCACGGGATTTTAAATAAATTTTTTTGGCAAAAGTCATTTTAGTCCCTGCAGTTTACCTTATTACCATTTTGGTCTCCATAATTTCAATTTTATTAATTTTATCTTTATAATTTTAAATTTGTCACAATTCAATGACACATTACAAATTTTATCAAATATCAACAACGCGTGGTTACAACATCACGAAACTGGAGTGAAATTTGGACGTGTGCTAGAATTACGAAGATATCGAACTATAGGATTCAATTGCCCGTAACTAAAACTACAAGAATAAAAATGAAAATCCCACAAACTACATGAACGAAAACTGAAAGGGAAAGTGACTTATTATTATTATTTTTTTAAAGGGCACTAAAATGGGCTGGCCGGCCCAAACCCGAAATTTCAAGGTTAGGCTCAGGGTTCGGGTTTGAGCGAAATTCTACTCTACTAGAAACAGGCGCTCAGGTGAGCTGCACTCACTGCCTTCTTCTTCTTCTCTCGCACTTTCTCAATTGATGAGACGATGTGAAGGAAGTCAAAAAGATACTCGTCCAAGTTTCTAACGTCCAAAAACTCACTCTACCTCTCTTCCATTTCCTCCTCGGCAGCCAACGACGTCGTTCGACACTCTCTCTCCCAATCCCACCCTACGGAATCCGAGCCCTTTCGGCGGCTACTGCTGTTGGTCTCGATTCTGGGGCCACCAAAGCTTCTTTGCACTGGGCTGGCCGCCGCCATGGTCGCTGCTATTGGGAGCTCGCCTAAGGTATCCATTTTCGTTTCTGTAAATTTGAAAATGGCATTTCTGGGTTTTTACATCCCACCATTTTCATGCATTTAACATGTACCATTTGTGTTGATATTGGATTCTGTTCTTACTGGGGCTTTCGAAGATTTTTTCAGTTGGAATTTTGTCTTACGAATTTTTTCACTTTTAATTCCAGTGCATATGCATTTGCTACGGGTCATGAGCACGAGGAAGTTGAGGCTCAGCATGAGGCAAACAACTTAATTACAGTATGATTTATTTTCTTTTGTTTGCAAATTTAAAGTAAGCTTTAAGATCATGAAGTTTGCTTAATAGTGGGCTGCTTTGTGATTTTGTTTTGTTGTATATTTATACAGGGAAGGAACAGTACATCCGAGCCTACTGGAACTTATAGCGGGTATTATGGTCAAAATAATTTGCAGCTGCAACAGAAACTAAATGGGGCTTGTGCAGATCGTTCAAGGGACCCCCAGCAGAGCTCAAAACAGTATAATCCGAGTTACAGTGGGGTTTTTAAGAGAAGCACAAGCAATGAATTTCTGAACCATCCAGTTCAACAAGATGGAAATTTTAGTGGGCATAATGGGCAAGAAAATGGAGGGTTGCTGCAGACCCCTGAATTGGATTGGAGACATTTAGAAAATGGAAGTATACAGAATCCATATGTGTCTCGGCAAGAGGGATCCATAGAAGTCAGACAGAATCCAGATGGTTTTGGTTCACAAGGCAATTCAGGGTTTCAGGGAAACCTGAATCAGAATTGTATGCAGAATGTTGCACAATATGAGCAAAATGTATATGGTTATTACACAAGGAACGATGCAATGCATCAACAGAACCCTAGTTATGGACAGTATCAGAAGAACCCTAGTTGTCGACAATATCAACAGAACCCTAGTTATGGACAAAATCGGCAGAATCCTAGGGATGGAAAATATCAGCAAGGCCCTAGCTGTGGACAATATCAGCAAGGCCCTAGTCAATATCAGCAAAGCCCACATGTTGGACAATCTCAAACAAATACGGATCCTTTTCAAAACAGGATAGTGGATTCTCAAGTCGCAAGTGAGTCTAAATCTCAAGGAAAACTGATTGAGGCTTCTGAAAGTAGCCCATACAGTGGTACTCTTCAAAAGTTGGATAATTTTTGCAAGGAGGGCAAAGTTAAGGAGGCTGTAGAGATCTTGGGGTTGCTAGAGAAGCAGCATGTTCATGTGGAATTGCATCTGTATTTACAGTTTATGCAGGCATGCGGGAAGCTAAAGCTCTAGAAGAAGCAAAATTTGTTCATGAAAACATTACAAGATTAGCATCTCCTTTGGAAGTGTGCACGTACAACAGAATTTTAGAGATGTATTCTAAATGTGGTTCTATGGACAACGCATTCATGGTTTTCAACAAGATGCCAAAGCCCAATTTGACATCTTGGAACATTATGATAACATGGCTTGCTAAAAATGGCCTTGGGGAAGATGCCATTGATCTATTTAATGAGTTTAAGAAAGCAGGTCTGAAACCTGATGGCCAAATGTTTATTGGTGTTTTCCACGCTTGTAGTGTCTTGGAAGATACTACTGAAGGACTGCTGCACTCTGAATCAATGAGCAAAGATTATGGCATTGTCCCAACTATGGATCATTATGTCAGTGTAGTAGATATGCTAGGAAGTACAGGTTATCTGGAAGAAGCTTTGGAGTTCATTGAAAAGATGCCATTGGAACCTAATGTTGATATTTGGAAAACCTTGATGAATCTCTGCAGAGTTCATGGGTACTTGGAGCTAGGGGATCGGTGTGCTGAGCTTATTGAGCAGCTAGATCCCTCCAGCTTAAATGAGCAATCAAAGGCTGGCCT
Source organism: Prunus yedoensis (assembly GCA_005406145.1). Lineage (NCBI taxonomy): Eukaryota > Viridiplantae > Streptophyta > Magnoliopsida > Rosales > Rosaceae > Prunus > Prunus yedoensis. The sequence continues at coordinate 298,728 of BJCG01000136.1, forward strand.
TGTTCCTGCAAAAGATTCGGACCTTGTAAAGGAGAAAGAGAGGAAAAAATTAGCAGCCCAAAATCTTTTAGAAGTCAGTAGCCGAGTCCATGAATATCAAGCAGGAGATACATCTCATCCTGAGAATGATAAGATTTATGCTCAACTTAGGGGTTTAAGGGAACAAACGAAGGAGGCTGGTTACATTCCAGAGACTAGATTCGTGTTACATGACATAGATCAGGAAGGCCAGGAAGATGCTTTGCTTGCCCATAGTGAGAGACTTTCTGTAGCTTATGCCCTCCTCAGCAGCCCAGCTCATTCATCTATTAGGGTAATCAAGAATCTTCGTGTTTGTGGTGATTGCCATAATGCGTTGAAGATCATTTCAAAAATTGTAGGCAGGGAACTCATCATGCGAGATGCTAAGAGATTCCACCATTTCAAAGATGGCTTGTGCTCTTGCCGAGATTATTGGTGAACAACATGAAACTTGATTCATCTCAGGTAATATTTGTCTCTCTTAACTTTATTTTTTACAGAAGCAATATTTTAAATTTTTTTTTGAGTACTTAAAATGCAGCTATGAGAAGAAAAAAAAAATTCTAATGCTATCATGCTTTTGAAAGGGTTTTGTGGTTGTTTGGAGAAAGTGGATTAGGGGGCATTTGAGTATAAATTTTCAGTCTTAATTAATGGGAGACCAAGAATTTGGAGCATATAGAGGGCTTATGCAAGAGAGAATCAGATTGAAAGGCCTTTTGCGGACGATGAAGTGATGAGAGTCCAGATGGGTGTTGTAATTTAGTACATTCTAAAGGATATGACAAGTTGTTTCTTGCTTTGCAAGTAGACGTCTTATCCACTACCAGATGTTACTCGTATGCTCTTGATTCTTGACATTTAAGTCTTTGTTTCTTATTTCAGAGTAAAGAAGAAAAATGTAAGCCGCCTTAGTCACATTGAGCTTTTGAGGTCATTGAGCTATATGTTTTCAGTCAAAATTGAGTTTGGTACTTAAAAAGCTAAAATAAGCCCGGCAAGAAAGCATTTTTTAAATCTTTTTCTTGTGTTATTCTTTTTTTCCCCTATCGATAAGCAAGTGCACAAGCAACAACATTACTTTACAGTAAATGTTTACTGTCCTATTGAGGTTTTATGTTGATGAATGTTTAGACAGAATATGAATTAGGATACAGTATTAGATAAAGCACTTCCAAATTCACTTCAATATCTTTGTAATGCTTACTATATGTGCAGTGTCTCACTCTAATTTTTTTCTTCACACTGTTGTCTTACTTTCTCATAATTATATTAACAAAAATAAATAAGATAAGATTGAGTGAGGGTATAAAAAGGCATCTAAGATAAAGCATTAGAGGAACCTTAAGAGTTCTATACTTCTGTTGAGCGATTGTAATACTTGTTTTCCTTCTGCTGGTGAACATTTTTCTGGCAGTTGATCCTGAGTTGGTTTATGATGTTTGATTAGTAAATGGCTCATTGCCTGCAGTATCTTTAGTTGTTTAGTATTAATTTTTTGTCTTGATTAGGTGTTAAATCATTAGAAATTGTTTGGTTGTAGGTGTTTGAGATGGATAATTATGCCAAAATGAATTGAACGAAGCGAAGACCATATCCTTCAGGACGCGTTACGATACCTCATGCAGTCACCTGAGCATCTGCTGCTGGTTTAGCTGGCACAGCTTCGTTGGCAAGCAAGGTGACCCAATGAATTCACACTTCCTTCTGTAAATATTACATGACAATAAAATTCTGATTTGCATCACCTGAAATATTTGATCGACTGGGAATTTGGGGACTAATGTTGCAACTTTTATGACAAGGTTGTTGCAGGCTAATATGTTGGCGGCTGGTCTTGCAGCTTCCGTTATAATACTTATGCATTCGTATATACTCCATTGAAGTAGATTCACCCAATAAATACATGGGTTGGTGCTGTTGTTGTTGTTGCTATCCCTCTCCACTGCTAGGGTAATTTGCTCCCATATTTTCCTTGGGCTACATGCTTTCTTCAGTGGACTTATTGGAGTAGCTTTATATATTGCCTTGGCTATTGACAACTTATGTTTTCAATTAACTCATAATATAGTGTTAGTTGTTGCAACATATTTTTGCAGCCCAGAACTGATCATTGTTTTCTGAAATCCCCATTAAACTTTTTATTTTGGTCTTTGCTGAGATATTTCCCATTAAGCTTAAATAACAAACAAGTTTGATTTTCAGTACTAAAAAATTCCCACTGTTTTACACAATAGATTTATACATTTTTTTTTTGAAAAGAAACAGTATTATTCAAATAGGATAGAGCGGAAAACACGAGATGGCCAAGGAGGCCATCTTACAAAACAGAAAGAAAAAGCCCTGCACTACAACACTACTGCTTTCCAATCTAGATGGATAAGCTGAAAGCTGAAATCCTTAAATTCTTCAGAAACAGAGGCCCAAAGAGATGCCCAGACTCGGATACGATCCCATATCAACTCTACCTCGTCCCCCCCCCCACATTCTCAAAAATTCTCCTATTCCTTTCCCCCCATATTTGCCAGAAAATTGCCATCATGGCACAGTTTCCCAACACTAAACCCTTCCTCCTCCCACCAAAGAATCTGAACCTGGCTTCCAACACCTCACTACAAGTTGCAAAGTTTCCCCATGTTATCCCCGTCTCCCGGGATAGCTTAGCCCACAGGGACGAGGCAAAGGGACAAAGCAAAAAGAGGTGATCCACAGTTTCACTGTCTTTTTTGCACAGGACACACCAATTAGGAGAGAAATACCAGCTGGGTCTTTTCCTTTGGACCAAGTCGCAAGTGTTAATTCTACCTTGAGCGATTAGCCAAACTAGAACTTTTACCTTAGGGGGAGCTTTAGATTTCCAGATTACAGCTGGAGGGAAGCAGAGATTTGGATGGGGATTTACCATCAGGTGCCTAGTAAAAGAAGTACAGGAGAATACTCCTGAGGGCTCCAAGTTCCAAACTCTGGTGTCGCATCTACTAAGAACCAACACGACCTGTTCCAATCTGAAGAGTAGCTCAGATAGTTCCTCTATTTCCTCATCCCTTAGGTGTCTACGGAAACCAAAGTCCCAACTTAGTGGAAGGGCATTCCTGTCTATACAGATGTCTGCGATTTTGGCATTTTGTTTACGAGATAGTCGGAAGAGGCGAGGGAACCTCTCCCCCAAAGTCATATCTCCCAGCCACACATCTTCCCAAAATCTTACTCTTTCACCATTTCCGACCTTGAGGCGACAACAAGCAGCAAAATAACCCAAAACTTTGATTATTTCAGTCCAAGGGCATCGGCTGGACCCGACCGATTTTATTTTAGAGTCCCACCCATTCACCTGTAACCCATACTTACTCTTAATCACATCGTACCAGAGGGTATTGGTTTCATTTTGGAATCTCCATAGCCACTTCCCAAGTAAGGCCTCATTACGTTTCCTTAGATTTCCAATCCCAAGTCCCCCATTTTCCTTTGGTAAGGACACTACCTCCCATTTCACCAAGTGGTCCTTCCTACCTTCCTCCACACCTTCCCACAGAAAGTTTCTGATTGTCTTCTCCAATCGTTTTGCCACCTTAGCTGGAATTCGGAATAGTGATAAATAGTAAGTGGGTAGGCTGCTCAATACTGCCTGAATTAGAGTCAATCTTCCCCCTCGAGATAGAAACGCCTTGCTCCAGCCTTCTAACCTTCGTTCTACTCTCTCTAAAACCGGGTCCCAAAAAGGTAAGCTCCTAGGTTTTCCCCCAAGAGGCAGCCCAAGGTAAGTCAGAGGCCAGCTTCCTTTGCCACAACCTATCTCGACGGACAGGCCCTCTACTTCACTGTTTTCTGCATTAATTCCGACAATTGAGCATTTTTCCTCTATTTATTTTCAGACCAGAGCACAAGTTGAAAACCTCCAGAATATTTAGAAGATTGCGAAGATTTCCTTCCTTGTCAGATAGGAAAAAAATAGTGTCATCTGCAAACTGAAGGTGTGAGACCATCACCCTATCTCTTCCCACAACCAGCCCCTCCACCAAACCCCTTTCTCTGGCCCTTGTGCAGAGTCTGCTCAGTGAGTCTGCTACCAAAGTAAACAGAAAAGGAGACAAAGGGTCGCCTTGTCTGATTCCCCTAGAGGCTCCAAACTTTCCCCTTGGCCTTCCGTTTAATAAAACTGAGTAGTTTGCAGATTGAAGGCACCCTTTTATCCATTTTCGCCAAGTCAGACCAAAGGCCTTTTTTTCCAGCACATAATCCAGAAAGCCCCAATCAACATGGTCGTAGGCTTTCTCAAAGTCAATCTTGAATACGAACCCCTTTTGCTTCTTCTTTCTCGTTTCCTCCACCACCTCATTAGCGATCAATACCGCATCCAAAATCTGCCTATTCTTTATGAAGGCACCTTGCGTTTGAGGAATGGTGTCCTCCAACACCTCTCTCAAGTTTATACATTTAACTGCTCATCCCCCATGTCCTGCTCATGCTCTCTCTCTCTCTCTCTCAAGATGCAACGCGTATCCAAATCCAGCAGCCAAAAATCAGTTTCATTCCATGTATTTTTCAAGATCAAAATCCTAACTGGAAGTTTCTTCAATACTTGATTAACAAAGACAGCTTTATTTTTTAATATGATCCAATCAAAAGCCTAAAGTATTCCAATTTGAAGTTTTGCACCATATTGGCTTTAACAAATTTTCTATTGGTTTAGCTTCTGAGGTCTTGGTGGCAACATCATCAGCATCATCTCGAGATGGTAGGAGAACTTGTTGCAATTTCATTTCATTTGTTTAGGAGATGATATGAGAGAAAGGGTGTTAATCCTTATAGGAAGATGTGAAGACAAACGAAGAGAGAAGAAATAGAGTGGTGTCATTGATATATAGTGGATGATTCTTAATTGGCAGGGTATGAACACTGTTCTGATCATGAAAGATGGAGGCACATCGGAGACGAGTATACGCAAACCACCTCCATACTTGCCTCCACCGAATGACTCACCTTCCATTCAAGATTCGGCTGGAGAAGTAGATGGATTTTGATGTGATAGAACTATAAGTTGTAGATTGAAGACCCCGTGAGATTGTAGTTTTTCCCTAATAAATTGACGTAGACAAGTGTAACTTATGATTTTGAATATTATATCAATATATTACTAGATTTTGGTCATGTGATTTGGTTGCCCATGAATCATTTTGTTGATTACTTAAGAGTTGTATAAGTTGTGGGAATGGAGTGGATGAGTATGAAGAAGATGATCAGAGGGGCTAGGAGTTATCAAATGTGGGAAAAAAAAAAATTGTTGTTGAAAAAAGAAGTAAATTACAAAGAAGATCCACGGGGATCTGTAAAGCAAACATATCAAAATACAAACGATTTAAAACTTCCAAGAGATAATCATTGAACCAAATACAAAATACAAGGATGTAAAGAAGAAGAGGTCCCTTGTTTTGCCGAAGTATCTGTAGCAGCGTCGCTTGATTAGTCTTTTTTCGGTCAACCCACTTGATTAGTATCGCCTAGGAATGTTGTAGAGAAAACTGAGGGAATAGTTGAAGTAGATGCCAAATATCAAGTGTGGAATTTGGTTGTATTGCACTTTTCTCCTTTTGAGATTCTTGAAACTTCAAATTAATCTCTCTCTCTCTTTTTGTTGTTAGACTAAGCCTTGTACATTGCCTTCTCTTCAATCTCTCACCCATGGAGAAAACACAATCATCCCTTCATTCCCCCACTAACGGAAGTCTCATCACTATTCTTCGTATTGATGGAGGTGGAATAAGAGGGATTATCGCAGAAGTTATACTCAAGTTCCTAGAGTTTCAGCTTCAAGTAAAAAGATTAAAACCAGAACTCTATATATGTTCAGTGGGATTGTTAATTATGAGCAATATATGGTACCAAACTCTGTTCACCAAACAATGTTTCGTTCATTAAGATATACGAGTCCAATCTGCATTTCTGTTAGTTGATAACATGTTATAGGAACTTCTAGGATATAATATAGTGGCATATGTAACACAAGGTTCATATGTTATTGGAGTGTATAATATAGATAAATAAATACGTGTATTACAATATGAGTGGATTAGCCACGTCATCACGTGGGGCTACATTTAGCTAGCATGTTTATGCATTTCTCACAATTTGATATTTGTATGTTTCTCATGCTTTTTTAAAAATAAAATAAAATCGAATAAGACTAATTTTTGCTTTAGTTGTTAGTTATATGCAGAAGCTGGATGGTAAGCATGTTAGACTCGCATATTATTTTCATGTGGTTGCAGGAACGAGCATAGGTGGCCTTGTGGCGGCCATGCTTACTACCCCATATGAAAATAATCGTCCCTTATATGCTGCTAAAGATATCATCCCTTTTTATCTCAAACACTGCCCTAAAGTCTTTTCTGTCAACAATGGGGAAAGACTTTAGGACAGTGTTCGAGATAAAAAGAGATGATATCTTCAGCAGCATAGAAGGGACGATTATTTTCATCTGGAGTAGTAAGCACAGCCGCCACAAGGTCACCTATGCTCGTCCTTGCAACCACATGAAAATAATGTGCGAGTCTTACATGCTTACCATCCAGCTTCTACATATAGCTAACAACTAAAGAAAAAATTAGTCGTATTAGATTTTTATTTTATTTTTAAAAAAAACATGAGAAACACACCAACATCAAATTGTGAGAAGTGCATAAACATGCTAGCTAGGTGTAGTACCATGTGATGACGTGACTAATTCACTCATATTGTAATACACGTATTTATTTATCTATATTATACACTTCAATAACATATGAACCTTGTGTTACACATGCCACTATATTATATCCTAGAAGTTCCAATAACATGCTATCAGCTAACAGAAATGCAGATTGGACTCGTATATCTTAATGAACGAAACATTGTTTGGTGAACAAAGTTTGGTACTATATATTGCTCATAATTAATAATCTCACTAAACATATATAGAGTTTTGATTTGACCTTTTTACCTGAAGCTCAGACTCTAGGAACTTGAGTATAGCTTCTGCGATAATCCCTCTTATTTCACCTCCATGAATACTAAGAATGGTGATGAGACTTCCCGTCAGTGGCAGTGGGAGAATGAAGGGATGACCATGTTTTCTCCATGGGTGAGAGATTGAAGAGAAGGCAATGCACAAGACTTAATCTAGCAACAAAAACTAGGAGAGATTAATTTGACGTTTCAAGAATCTCCAAAGGAAAGCTTTGCAAGTCGTGAGATTAATAACCTTGAGTTGTGGGCTTTATATAGAGATCTTTCCCTTCTACAATCAGGAAATTTTAGTTTCCTATTTTATTCAAGGTTGTATTTACTTTCCTTGCGTAATTAGGACTTCTTTCCCATATTGTTAGGATTTCCTGGATTTATAAGTTGAAGAATAAATTTATTTTCGTAGTGATCACGTAAATCTTCCTACACAGACACAAGTTTCTATTCTGTAAATAGTACTGCATTCTTCCACCATCAAGAACCAAATTTTGATCGCACCAACCAAGCAAACTGACCTTCCCCAGCGCTTCCTCAATAAAACAACACCATCAACAGTCTGTTCAGACCCGCAATCAATTGGGTCATACACAATAAGAATTTGGCCTTCACCGCCATTTGTCTCTCCAGTATACTCTTTTTAAAGCACCTCAACCTTGACCTCCCCTGTTTCTTCCATATCAGGGTTTGCTTGCTGTATCCTTAAACCAATCCTCTATAGACTCGATCAAAATCCAAGAACGAATCTGCAGACGTCAAGTCTCTGGGATCAACGGGGTCAAGTGGGTCCTTCAAATTCTTGGTCTTTGAAGCTTGATGGAGGGTTAGTTCAGGTATGGGCCCTACCATTGAGAACGTACACATGAAAAACTTGGGTGGAAGAATGAGATAATTAGGTTTGAACGTACGTGAATCCCTTTTTCTGTTTTTTTTTTTTCTTTCTAATTTTGTGAATTAGAATAATTAGGTTTGTTTGGGTAAAATAGGGAGCATGAGGGAAGGTTTAAACAACTTATATGAGCCGGACTGTAATTTACAATATTTTATGTATTCGTTCATTCATGGCAACGTGATACCACGGATCAATTCCGAAATTTACAGATTTGACATCCATGTAAAGAACATGGATCATATATGAAGAGATTGCTCATGTGGCATGGATCTGAGAGTTTATAATGAACTGCTGCACTGCGCTCCTTGACCAAATAAAGAAAACTATATGCCTTCAAATGATGCAGCACTTTGAACAAGCTATACAAGTCTTGAATTGCACATCAACCTCAAATTTTAGTCTCCACATATCAAAACTCCCTCACATCTGCTTCTCTGCCCTACAACAAACAACAACAAAATAAACTTGACATCACAATTGAACTGTTCAATCCTCACCTCTGCATTTTTCCTTTTTCTTTTTCGTTCTTCGTATTCATGTTCTTACTCACACATCCTACACGCAAGATGATGCAAAACTTACCCTAAGACATATAGGACATATTTTTTTTTAATTATTTTTTCCGTACCTCCATTTATAAAGCAAACAATTCAAGAATACCGCAAGACTAATACATGTCCAGAATACTTCATTTCCTAAATGATCTTTACATAATCAGAAAAGACTTCTAACTTGAATAAATGTATGAGAATAACCAATCCTGATAGAAAAGAACAGACTCAGATCCTTCTTTTTCGTAACTTTTGTGCTCGACTCTTGAAAATCAAAGTAGACCTAACTATTTCTAGGAATTGAGACTCCCAGCAAGATCAAGCTTCCTTGCTACTGTAGCAATGTTGCTTTCTATTGTTTCTTTAGAAGACTCTCTTCAGGGTATCTCATTAATCAGTCCATCCTTATATTTCCAGTATCATTGTTTAACGGATTTCTTCACCAAGCTCCTGGTGTGGCAGGAACAAACTAGCTTACTCATTACTTCTCCCATTTACAATTTTGATTAACAACATACGTTAAAGACTTCCAATCAAATTTAACAACTATTCTCACCCCATTTTATTTTTTTTCTTTTATGCATACCAAATTTTGTTTCCTGTAGTTTCAAGTTTCAACAAATAGCTTTATATATTGCCCACTTAGTCTCCATTCCACACAAACCAGTTAAGTACTTCAGACAGCATATCATAAATACAACAGAACAGGTGAATTGAAATTTGGTTTCTGAAAATTAAACAGTTTTCTGATACACAAAATATCGAAGTAGACTCTATAAAAAAAAAACTGTAGACTTACCTACTACCACCTTTTAGTAAAACAAGGTAGATTGGATCTTGGGATGCCAGCCCCAGCAGCTGCCGGACAATGTAGATACATGTGGTAATGCTGGAAAGTAGAGACAATAAAGTTCAAGCTATTATAATCGACCCTAATGAGCTAGCAGCAGACTCATGATGTTATAAAAAGAGTTTCTAGACCCCAAATGATAAAACTTAACACACCCAAAATATCATCTTTTTATCAAATTCTATAACCAAACCATTTTTGTAATCCTGTCGTTTTAGCTCGCCATCAATCTACAATATATTATGGCATCATTACTAATGAAAATTGAAAACTGAAACATAAAATTACACAACAATTCAAAGTAAAAAAGTTGCTTTCCTCACTTATAGAACATTGATGAATACCCATTGTAAAAACAATATATAATAAACCAAAGGTTTTGATCTGGAAATCATACAGATCATACAGATAATCTGATTCAAACAATTGTGTGTCAATCAAGTTATTGTCTATAAATTGTATACTGCAGCTAGCAAATATTTACAGATGCGTTATCACATCAGAAAATGGATGTCTTCTCAACAGATCATAAGAAAGTATATGATGTTTAAAACCATGAGAGATACCTGCCAAAACATATCAGAAAGATTATCCAAAGGACTGCAGTAATCCAACTTGATTCTTTATAGGCAACCCAAACCTGATTTTTATGCAAGCAAAGAAGATTAGAAGATTGTTAATTCGAAATTAACGCATATTGATGCACACTGATAATGTTCAAATTTTACTTACTCACAAGGATTTCAAGTAAAACTGAAGAAAGAAGATTAAGAACCTAGGTAGGTTGAAGAAATAGGTTACAGGAAATCATCATAAAGCAAAATTGATCATAAATTTCTATTTTCGAAGTATACAAATGAGCTTGGAAAAAGGGGGAGAAAAAAAATTAGTGAGGCAACCAGCAACCCTCAGCCACAATTTTAGAATATTCATTAGACTTTAGTGTGCGACATAACACAAATACCCAAATGACATTTTTCTTGTTGGTATATGTATGTTTTTGAACATTCTACTATAAGACTCCAATCATTCATTAGTTCAAGGTAACTTACTTAAACAGAAGCACACCCTGACTTGGTTGTTTTCTCAATTGGAATTTTATTTAACATGCAACTTAATGGTAATCAATTCAGTTAATTGATTGTCGATTTCTATTTACTCTCCCAACCTCTCGCAAGATACTGGAAACATGAATAATTAGGTATTATAGAACTATAAAGGGTATGTAAGACATACTGATAGAGCAACAACATTGATATAAAAGTCGATTAGTGTTGCTGTCATCCACCTGCAAACATGTAGAGTAGCTAACTTTTAATTACATGACTGAAATGAACAGCGCAATCAAATTTGTAACTAAGACAGTGCTTACTACTACACCAAAATTCTCTTACAGAGTAAATAAATTCACAAGACAAGAATATCAGACAGGACTGAAAAAGTAAATAAAAACTTACGGAGTCAAAAGCTCTGTGCGAAAGGGGTACCATCTGTCAAGAGTGTGTATAGTAGAGTACCCAGCATCAAAAGACCCAAAGCACTAAAAAGGACTCTTGCAATCCAAACAGGGGAAAGCTTATTCTTATTTTCCAATATCATACCTATATGAGAACATTTCTCAAAGATCAGTTTTTTTATTGGAACAGGGCAAGTTAAAAGATGTGCATGATATCATTCTATTCTATTAAACTGCTAGTTAACTTAAAAATTTTCAAACATTATCATCTCCACTCAAGGGGATGATAAGGAAAATGAAAAAAAGATGGTAAGAAAGATACAATTTATCTAGTGCAATAAAATGAAAAGCAGCTATGCAGTTTCCTAAAGAATAAGATACGTGTGTGCGCGCATCCCACTAATAAAACCTCTACAAATTCTAGTAATATGCACACATGCATTGTTTGAACCACCATTATCTGATTAAGCTCAGTATCATGTAGAGCTTTATCTGATTGAGAAAATGAAAACCAGCAGAAGTAGAGCAACCATATTCACAAAAGGGAGCATGCATATGCAGTTTCCTAAAGCATAACAAGACGTGCATTTGTGTGTGTATGTGCACGCGTGTCTCACTAAGTAAACCTGTAAAAGTTCTAGTATATGGATGTTGAGATGCGGCTAGAAATTAGACATAAGATGCAATTTTAGTTTTTTTGTTTTTCAAGCGAGGTGGAACTTGCCTGAACTTTCAGAAGGGAGTTTTTTTGTAAAGAACACTGTTTTTTCAAGCGAGATACTTCGTAACCCATATTGAGAAGTGAGAGAAACTTCAAGAGTGTGGGAGTGAGTTCTGGGTGTAATTGGTCACCTTATTGAGAAGGGTTGAGAGGCATGAAATTACTGTGAATGTATGAGGAAGAGGTTATCTCCTCTTTGTTGTAATTTTGCTATCTATATAGTGGATTGTTGTCATCATCGCGGGTTGGGAATGTAGCAAAGTTTGGGGTGAACCTCATAAATCTTGTGTGTTGTGTGATTGATTGTTTTCTAACAATTGACACATGCATATGCAATGCTGAACCACCATTAGCTAGCAAACCACAATGATTATATAGAGCTCAATTATCAGATATAGCACAACTGTGGAACTGCTTAGTTTAAAGTAAAGTAAATTCCTCTTGAAGTGTTAACTTGTAAACAAATCACCTCATGCATTTAATTCACACAGACTAAATTGAAACCATCCAAGAATGTCTCTCCTCTATTGTCTCAACCCACTTCTATTCTAACCCTCTTCAAATGCAGCCAGCCTTTTCTTGTATTCGTGTGCCAATCTCGCCAGAAATTCAACGACACCGTTCACTTGCATCCCTTTCCTTTCTCAAATAGCCTCTTCACAATAGCACACCTTCTTTCTTTCAGTTACAGCCCGTTGCCAGTATCACAACTTCACAAACCCAACCATCTCCAATAATACTATTTTCTCTCCCTATCCAATCTAATTTTTTATAATCATCCATGGCTACCTAAGACAACTCTGTTTCCTTCACTTTCATTGTTTCTTACCAGAATGTCCTCCTTCTCTACTAGAACATCCTTCTTGGTTCAACATATCACCTACCGTGTTACAGTCAAACAGACAAATTTGAACCATCCCTTTTGGTATATAAGATATTTTCTCCAATAAAATAATTTTTGTGCTCTGCAGTGCGTAAATTCTACAAACCACTAATGGGTTGCTTGTATCACATAAAAGAAAACTAAATTAAGTCAACAGTTATGAAATATCAGAGGTCCTAAATATAAAGTCAAAATTCTTTGCCAGTTTCGTTCTATATTTCTAATTGATAACCACAGCATCATATTTGAATTATCTCAGAGATTAAAAACTTAGGAACATTCAATTAAAAGATAATTTAATAGAATATAGCAATTGAATCTTGATAGAGCACACTGGACCGTGCTAGAACTAACAACCCAGGACCTTGAAACATCCAAATCCTCTAGGAAAAATAATTAATAAAAATATCAGATTTTAAAGAAATTAAAAACTCTACAACCTAGCCTGAACATGTTTTTCCAGCTAACGAAGCCAGATGGGATTTACATAAAATATGTGATTAATTGACACGATTCTTTCTGCACATCTTCCATAATCATAGATTCTATACAAGAATTTGATTCCAACATAGAGCATGGTGAAGTTCAGTTTACCTACTTGTTTGAATGTCGCAACAGAACATAGTACATGGGATCTTGCGATTCTTGAGTCGATAGCTTCATGAATTGTAAAAGAATGTAGGCACATGTAGTGATACTACAAACAGAAACCAAAAAAGAGAAACCAATTATTAACAAACTACTAAAAGGTATAATGAACCAGATCAAATGACAAGTTTCTCTAGCACAATTGTGTCCCAGGAGAGAGAGCATACAAATATTGACAGCCACATCCAATGCAGTACCAAACACAAGGGGTCAAAAGAAATCATAAGCTCAGACCAAACTTTCACACTCAAATTAGAACACTAATCATTTGCATGAAATGATAAATTAAAAAAAGCACCAAATTTGTAAAGACAATTATTACCAGAAAAATAGAAATAATATATATAGGCAAAGAACAAAAAAATAGAAGTACATAACTTTAGCATTGCTAAAGACTCATCTATGGAGGCAATTTTTATTCAAAATTTCAGGAAAAAAAAATGACGTGCAAATTAGAAACTTAAACAAACCTGTTGAAGTCTCAACATAATTTCAAGAGGAATAAAGTAAACACAGCCTTCATATCATTTAACACCCTCGAATATAGATTCTCATCTCCCATATCACACACTGAATTAAGAACATAGGTATTTATGAGAGGCTAGAAAGCAAACCTTCCTAAACATGCTAGCAGAATTACCCATAGTGTTGCACTAATCCAGTTTGACTCCTTGTAGGAAATCCAAACCTGATATGAGAAACAAATTTTATATAATCCCATGTGAAATTTAATTTAATAAGACCTACCAGTTTGCGGAAGGTGCATTCAACTGTATACAACATGAAATAACAAGTAAATCAAGAGACATCTGAATGAAAGGACTTATAAAATCATTTTATGCACACCTAAAGCACCTAAACAGCCAGTAATAGGAGTATCTTCATATTTAAATAGTCTGTTTGAACATCTCGAAATGAAATTACAATACAACATTGTAAGGTCATAATCCTGAGAAATAAGGGGAAGAGAGTACGGCCAAGTAAGGTAAAAGAAAGACACTGACTCTTGGAGTCATTCCTGATGCGACATGACAACACTTGGACTTGAAAAGAGTAACCAAAGAGGGCAGAGTTTAACAAAAAGTCCAAACCCAAACACCAGAGCATCCTACGTGAAATTTTCTTATAGACCAGTGAGGACATATTCCTCACGAAAGAAATAAATCTATAAGGAAAGCTTAGGATCCTATACTTGGTTGATAAGCAATGTGTATTCTAGCCACATCAACTCTTTGAAATGCATAGGATTACAACAAAAGCTGATTGCAAGTTTCAAGCTAATAAAGTGCCTCAGTCATGTTTAACATCCAAAGTACAGGCAAAAAAACACGATTTTGTTGCATATAGAAAATCAATAATTGATTTTATGGATTTTGAACAAAGCTATTGTATGATATTGATTGAAAAGAAAGAAAATTGAAATCTTATTCTCAAGTAAATTATCAAAGCAATTACAAAATGAAACTTGAAGAATTCTCAATGAAAGTGAGAAATTAGCATAAAAACTTGTTGGTGCTCATACCGCCAACGGTACAACATTGATATAGAAATCAACCAAGGTTGCCGCCATCCACCTGAAACAAATTCCAAAATTTCACAAGATTAAAAGAAAACAAAACCTCCATAGCAGTCGAAACGAGAAAGAAGATGAAGGAAGAAGAAAAGATTGAGGCTTTAAACAATAATGTTGGCACAAAGAAAGTTTAGAGAGAGAGAGAGAGAGAGAGAGAGAGTACGGAGTAAGAAGGTCCTTGCGAAAAGGAAGACCATCGGTGGAGAGAGTGTAAGTGAGAGTGAAGACCATCACACAGCCTAAAGCAGCAAACAGAATCCTTAAACCAATCACCAATGAATTCGCCATTGCCACCGCCTTCGCTCTTGGTCTGCTCTTACTCTGGGGATGAAAAAAGAAAAAGAGCTGACAAATGCGAACAATTTTCAACTGCGACTGTGCGTGTGGTGAAGGAGGAAGGCAGAAAGGCACGGACCCCAGAGTTCCACGTAGAAGGTTGGCGCTTAAACTGAAAGGCCAAGTTGTAATTTTGGTTGGCGCTTTGTGCATCTCTAAGCAATTTTGGTCGTTTGGTACACCTCACTATTAAAGACTTCACTTGTCCCTCGGAGTGGCTTAAGCTAGACTAACTACTATCCTATGTTTGGTGCTGCGTCGGACTAGAAATAAGACTATCAAAATAATGATGACCCATATTTGGTCCGATTAAAAAATTAATGTTTTAATTTTAAAAGTAATAAATATTATATTTTTAAATCTTATTTAATAAATATACATAACATTAAGATGATAGATTTATTGGTGCCATATTATTATGCATGATACTAAATTTATCAAACGTCCAAGACTAAGATGATGACTATACAATTGCATTTGATCAAATTATGCTATCAATGGGTGAGTTAATGAAAGAATTCATCATTTGAACCTACCACGAACAAAATATAGTCAGTGCAAATAGACACAACAAAGTGAAGTATTGTAATATTATAGATGCAAAAGTTAGATATTTTACATATATGCAAAAGTCATCCACATGACTTCAAATTACAAATTCAAGTTCACATATTACTTTCCACAAGCTCACAAACTATAAAAGGAGACACCTTCTATCCATCAATATAAGTCATCGAGAGCAAGCAACATCCTTACTCATTGCTGGAAGCTACAATTTCAAGCCATGTTTCTTCCATCTTCCTCCTTTCCTCTCTCCCATAAACACATCCAAAGAGAGCAAGCATCACCTCTTACCTCTGGAACCCTTCGATTAAAAGCTTTGTTATTCCATTTCTTCCCATTTTTCTTTTTTGGCAAGCCATCCAAGAGACTGACGAAGCTTTCATCTAGCTGCTGGAAATCTGCTAAAGCCACTCATTCTTCTACCTTCATCTTTCCCTCTCTTCCCTCAACAAATCCTCACAAAACTCCCCCCCTCTCCCTTACTTTGAACCTTTGTTTCTCATAGAAAATTCAGGCTTTCTCTCTCTCATGCTAAACTCATGAATGCTCAGCTCCTATACCACAAGCTTCTCAAGCCAAGCCCAAAGTATTTATCTGTAAGCAACTGTTGGTTTTGTTGGTGAAGGAAACCGAGGTGTTTCCTAAGGCTCCATGAACTTTTCGAGACACTCTTGGGGCTTGATTCTTGAACTCAGACACAAGGGCAGCTCCACCCATTCGCTCTTTATAGTAGCCTAGGCCCATCTGTAACTGTGGGAACAAAAAAGCCCTTACACTGTCTTTGTACTTCTTCAGCTCATACCTCATCAAGCAATCACCCCAATCAGAACAAAAACCCACCTCCCTCTCCAAAACCCATTTCTCAAATGTATCCAGCACAAATAACATCACACCAAAACAAGGTTAATAACCCGGTTTGCTTAATAAATAAATAAAACATATCTATTTCTTTTTCTAACTTTTAGACTCGGATTGGATTGAGAGGTTGGTGATGAGGAAAAAGCATCTTTGATGGATGCACCCTAGCCACAACCCATAAACCTATGTAATTACTCTTCAACCGGCCGGCCGTCCTTCTTTTCTTTCTCCCTTCCCCGATGCACACCCCTCCCTTTTGCTATTCTTCTCATGTTCATCTGATTTCAACTCTCAATCAACCCTAAATGCAAAATCAAACTTCATGGGTGATCTTGAAATTCGTTTTCACCATTTGGCTCAACATTTAAATCTAAAAAGAAAATAAATTTTAAGGTTGGATTAGCTATTCGATGGTTTTTTATATTGAGGGAGAGAGGGAAGATCAGGGGACATAGAAGAGCAAGCTAGGCTAGGGATGATGGTGGTGATGTGGAGAAGATGGTTGCTGCTAATCTTTTTTAAAAAATTTAGGCTCTTATAATATTTTAATTATTTTAAAATACTAAGAATATTTTATTATGTTGTGGGCTCCACTTTGCCACATCATCCTCTTAGATTGGTTGGTAAATAAGCCACATATATGAAATTACTTACACATCCTTGCCACATCAGCATTTTTTATGGTCTTGTGGATGACGTTAATAATAGGGGTAAAGTGGAATACAAAAATCACCTTCAACGGTAAGTGAGTCACTTAACTTTATGGGGTAAAATAGAATTTAATCGAAGTTTCAAGAAGTACTACATTAAATAAGCCTTGGCAATTATAATGAATGATTTTTGTCATACACGGTGCATTGCCAAGCTGCTCACGCTCAAGTTTTTTAGTTTTTTTTTGGACGAAGCTCACGCTAAAGTTTTCTCCTCTCACACGTGTACATTTAAAACGAAGGAGCATTTTATTTCCATTGGGCCCAGTTTAGAAAAAAGTTTTTTGTTTTGGTGGATAAGCGGACCCCATCAAACTTATTTCTACTATAATGTCACTTAGCACTTTGTACTATTCTTCTGCTGTCCTGCTGCCGACTCAATACCCAAAAACAATAATTCCAATAAATAAAAAATAAACAAATAAAAAGAAAAGAAACAAAGAGCAATCGAAATTGGCGCCCCTTTTTTCTTTCTCTTTCTTCTCTTTCTCTTTCTTTCTTTTCCTGGAAAGGAAAATAAAAAGTTGAAAACAAATTATAAGAAAACACCCACCAATCAATCGCCTTCGTATGTAAATTCCATTACTGTGAAAAAGTGGAAATTATCGCCTTTTTTTCTGCTTTCCTTCACTTAAATTCATCGCCATGTCATTGCGTTAGACGAACCTTGCTCAAGGTCATCGTTCTCGGCGACAGTGGGTACGTTCTCTAGGCCTAGGGTTTCTAATTGTACGGGCGGCTATTGCATATGTATCTACATTTATGTTTGTTAATTTTATATTTTTCCGTTTTAGGTTGGCAAGACGTCGTTGATGAACCAGTATCCTTCAGGATCTGTGAGATTATTTTTGTTTTTCGTTTTTCCAATTTCTGGGTTGGAATTGGAAATTTTCCTGATTTTGTCCGATCTCTGAAATCTAATTTTTTTTTCAATGTGAATCTTTTCCTAGATGAATTTTAGTTTAATTTTGGCTTGTTGGTTGAACATTTAGCTTAATATGGTTATGATCAACATATGGGCATGTTTTTATATTAATGGGGTATCAGTTTAATTATATCTTTAATTTGATGTTAGACTTTGTAGTCTTAACTGGTTATTTAGATATGTGCATAAATAAGTTCAGTCAGCAGTATAAGCTACAATAGGTGCCGATTTTGTCACAAAAGAACTCCAAATTGATGACAGGCTCGTCACTTTACAAGTGGGTTTTCTGGTTCAATGGTATTTGAATGTTCTATTCTGTTGAATCAGGATAGTTTTAGTTGGAAAGTTTAGTACTAATATACGTCAGTTTTCTTTTTTTTCTCTTTCCTCTGGAAGATTTGGGACACAGCTGGGCAGGAAAGATTTCAGAGTCTTGGAGTTGCATTTACAGAGGGGCAGATTGCTGTGTTCTAGTTTATGACGTTAATGTAATGAAGTCCTTTGATACTCTTGAGAATTGGCATGAGGAGTTTCTCAAGCAGGTTTGATTCGCGCCTTTCTCGGTTATATATTTATCTGGTATTTGCTCTTGGTAAACAATCGTATGTGTTACATTGTTTGGACTCCCTAGTAGGACTATCAGTTGGAAACATATGTAGGTGCAGTCCTTGTTAGTTATCTGGTAACATAGCATGTCGAATTGTCTGATAAGAGAATATTAACTCATAAATGTTTTTATACACAGACACACACACGCACATATGATGCTTTGAGTAATTTCAAGTTATCTATATATCATCTGAGTATTTAGGACTTCTCCCATTTTGCTATTATGTCTTGTTGCTTGTGTGAATGGTACATTGTGTTTCTCAGTTATCAATTATTCAAACAAATACCTGCGTTGACAGAAAACACGTGAATTAACACTGGCAGCATGGCACAATGGAAATAGTACTACTTTAGACCTTAGATAAGTATTATCAGTTTTGGTATTACTTTCCTTTGTACTGTGCGTTTTGAAATTCTGATTAAAGTGAGCTACTTTGGTTGATCCTAGAGTGGGCGTTCTTAATAAAAAACAATTTTCGTTTGTAGGGGTTTGCGTAGACTGAAGAATAATATGGTGAGGAGGGAAGAGAGGGGACAGTAGTTGAGAACTTATAACAGTAGAGAGAGAGAGAGCGAGAGAGAGGAGAGAGAGAGAGAGAGAGAGAGAGAGAGAGAGAGAGAGAGGAGAGAGAGTAGAGAGAGGATAGGAGAGAGCAGTAACCAGAAAAATGAGGAAGAATACATAATATCCTTTTACAAACATAAAAACTAATACAATTCTAAATAGATTTAGCTTTAATTCTTCCTATTTTCCATTCCCTCTTACTCAGTTCTCTCAGATTTCATCCATCTCTCTCTCTCTCTCTCTCTCTCTCTCTCTCTCTCTCTCGATAATTGCAAGAGTTTTTTTACTTTAGTGTGCAAGCAAACTACAAGAACCTATATTGGGCATCAATACTCCTTTCTTGGGACCTTTCTCTCGTATGTAAGAAGGGCTTCGGGAATGTCTATTTATGGATGAAAGGGCACATATCTAAGTTCTATCCTTCCTTTCTTGATTCAGTTAAAAATAGTTCAAGAATTTGCAGGGAGATTTCTTGCAGATGGGGATCCTATTAAGCAGTAAGATAAGGGCACTTTTGGGTTCATTGGTTGATGCCTAAGTCAGTTGTCAAATGACTTGCAGCCATGCAGCACAGTGGTGTGATTCTGATTACCGAATGTTGTTGTGTGGTATGTTTTTATGGTTTAGTTGAGAGAGAGAGAGAGAGAGAGAGAGAGCGAGAGGAGAGAGAGAGAGAGAGAGAGAGAGAGCGAGAGAGAGAGAGTTGAGCTTCTGTGGTATAGGATTTTAGCTTTCCTTCTTGTGTTTGTTTTTCAATTAGGTGCTTATCTCTTTATTCTCTAATTTTTTTTACATGCTTTTTACCAGTTTCTTTTGCACCTCCCAGAATTTTCTTCCTAGTTTCTCATTCTGGGAGTAATTTCCTTGTTTCATGTATATTGTCCTTTTTTTTCCCTAAATTAATTTAGTTCATAAATGCAGTAGCTGATAAGAGTGTAGCTAAGCAGTATCGAAAGTTTTAAATTTACCTTTCTTGCCTAAGCAGTTTTGTAATTTGATTTTTTATTTTTTCAGAAAATGATTTATCTTTTTTATTTAATGCCAGGCCAACCCTCCGGATCCCAAGACATTTCCATTTATATTGCTTGGTAACAAGATTGATATTGATGGGGGGAATAGTCGTGTGGTAAGGATACATGGTCCACTGTGCTGGCCACAATTTGTCCATGATACATTATTCTAATTATCATCTTTACAGGTTTCTGAGAAGAAAGCAAAGGACTGGTGCACATCAAAGGGGAATATTCCTTACTTTGAGACATCAGCAAAAGAAGATTACAATGTTGATGCTGCATTCCTTTGTATTGCGAAGACTGCTCTTGCAAATGAACATGAGCAGGACATGTAAGTTTATATTGAGTGCTGACATATTGTTCTATAGTTTGTATTATATGCTATTGATATTCTGGAGTAAGCAAATTTCTATTTTCCTATTTTTAGAATATACTTAGTTTCCTCAGCTACTACAGATCAGAGAATGAGAATCAGCTGTTTTTTTGGAATCATTTGCGCACAGTGATAGATAGCACACCTCTATGACATGAAGGACATAAACGTAGTGAAACTTAATTTGAGATCTTCTAGGGTGAGAATAGTGGCAAGTGTGGATAAAGCCTGGTTTCACCAGTCTCATCAGAGGATGGGCATTGGATCTTTGATCTTCTAGGATGCTGTTATAACAGTTTAGAGTTAAGAATTAGATAAGTAGCAAATGTGAATCATTCACCTCTAAAGATCTTTGCAACTAGCTGTGTTGTTTAGATCAATAAGGAAATGATTTTGATGCATTTTTTCCTTGTGATCTCAAAAACCTTATCCATAACCTTACAGTGTCCCCAACTTTTCATCGCACTAAAATGTCTCAAACTTTCCATCACACTACAACGCCCCCTCTTTTCCATCATCGTACAATGTCCCCACCTTTCAGTCACCTTACAAAGTCCCTCACCTTTCCATCTAGAATGTTTCTGTCTTTCTGCTATTATTGCTGCATGCTGTTATTTTCATATTCTGGAGCTTGCTATGAGATACATTTATGACCCATTTAAACATGATGTTTTATCATTTTTTTCCATTTCCTTTTACTTGCAGATATTTCCAAGGCATCCCGGAGGCTGTTTCAGAGTCTGATCAAAGAGGGGGTTGTGCATGCTGAATTTATTTGAGCAATTCACCTCTAATGCTGGGCTGCCTAAATTTTTCATTTTTATGCTCCCGATTCATAGCCATTGTTTGTACACGCTGTATACTAAGTTATTTCTGTTTAGCCATGCTTTGACTTTTGCCATTTTGACTTTGTGGAAAGTAGTCCTGTTTTTGTCAGATGAACTCCAAGAAACCTCAAACTGTAGGAACCCCTTTTTGGATTGTCTCACCATGAGTTATTGCTTCTTTCGAAACGGAATCGGTGCTTCTAGTTTTGAGTTGTGAGAATCAACTTCATGGAATCTTTAAATTAACTTTTGGGTAACAGTTACTTATGTGGTCTTAAGCTACTATCTTTGGTTCATCCTTATAACTTTTGTTTTCTTGTGTCCCAAGTATGTGGATTTCATGTTTATTATACAATATTTGAATTTAATTCAGCAAACCTCAGTTCAAATGCATTGTCATCTCCCTTTCTCTCAGCTGTTTCTCATGCTTGTCCAAAATTACTTCACATTTTGGTTTTTTTCTTTTGAGTCTTTCTAGCAAATTTCCTTTTAGGGTAAATTACTCAAAGGGTCCTCAAATTTGTACCAGATTTACATTATGGTGATAAAGGGGTGATACATAGGTCAAAAGTCTTTTTTACCCACACAAATGTAGCATGTGCTACTCACATGACTAAATTTAATAGAAATGTAACGGTAGGACCAAAGCGCGATTAATAAAGAGCTGGTGTACCATTTGAACGAATATTTAGTTATGGACCAAAATGTAAATCGGGTACAAATTTGAGGACCAATTGAGTAATTTACCCTTATTATTATTATTATTATTTTTATATAAGTGATATGTTGGAAAATTGGCTTACCTAAAGGATGCAAGGGGGTGATGTTTCGAAGCCCTTCCTTTCAAAGCGATCGATCACATGTAATAAGCGATCATTCAGAAGACTTTTCCACACGTTTTTAGGCCTATCTCCATGTGCTTTGTCTCTTCATTTCAATGTAACAACTACCTAGTCATTTATGAGGTCTAGGGGCTTTGGCAATTTGCTGGGAGAGCTAGGAAAGCACTTATGGATGTTTGTTGACTTGTTTCAAGGCTTCCCACTCTTTGCCTTTATGAAGGGTGGTTGAATGTTGGGTGTGCAGTTGGAGGAAGCTTCCCTCCCAAGTTCAAAGGCTGATCTACACCAGCATTATAAAAGGGAGTTGATGCAAGAAAGTAAAGAAGTTGAGGGCAAGTGAGTAGGCTAAGAAAGCCAAGAAGAGAGAGTCCAAGAGTTTGAGTTTTGTAAGTCTAGAAAGCAAGGAGGGAAACCTAAGTGAGAGAATTCACAAGTGCATTAAGAGTTGGAGCTATGGGTGAGAGGGAAAAGAGACCTTGGGAAGATAATAGAGTTCTAAGGAGATTTCTTTGTAAACCAAATGTGTAACTTATTCTTTCATTAGTGAATTTTCTCAAGGGGATCACCAAGAGGATGCCAAACTTCTATAAAATTTATGTGTTCTTTGTGTGCTTGCTTATTTTTTTTGAGTGTGCGAGTGTTTAATTCATCCTTGTGAGTTGTGAGGGTTTGTTACGTAGTTAATTGAGAACAAGATTAAAGGGAGTTTCCGCACAATATGATATTGGTTGCAGTGAAATTGAACGTAAGACCTCTGGTGTAGGGATAATGCTCTTAACGAACTATAAGGTCATTATTTAATAGATTATATTGAGAAGAAATTTAATATGATTAAGGCCCTGAGTGTTATTTTGAAAGATCAAATTATTACTATGATGCCAAATTTTCCAAAATATGGTAAAGAATCCTTTAATAAAAGAGGGTGGAACCTGATACCATTGGGACATGATCCTCTACATTACTAGGTGGGGGGTTTCATGCCAAAATCTTGTAAAATGGACCAGAATTGTTGTGCCTAATTACAATCCTGCGTAATATGATTAAGGGATTCAATAAAGTTATGACGGAAGGATAACATTGTAAATTTGCCAAAAGGGAAAATCCTTGATGCTTTAAAATGTCGATATTATTGATTGATCGATTTACAAGAAAGCAACTATTGAAATAATTGGCCTGACAAAAGCAAAAGAAACCGTGTGCTCTCTCACTACTGTAACTACACGGTTTCCAACTTTACTCTCTTCTCTCTCTGCTCGCCACTACTTACTTTCTCTCTCTGTGTATCTCGACAGACGCTGTTAGCTTTGCTTCTTGTCGTTGGATTCTTGGCTGATCTTGAGAGGTATTTTTTCTTTGTGAGTTTCTGGTTGGCTTGCTGGTCTTGTGCTTGTTGTCTTACCAATTCTATCTGGCTTTGTAATTTTTCTTTTGGTGTTCAGGTAACATTAAGCTAAAGCTGCTGCCGTACTTCGTCTCCATTTCCATAATTTCTTTGTTCAGGTAACATTATGATAAAGCATTTGCAGTTTCTAGTTGAGATGGCATCATATTTTTGTTTCAAATGTTGAAATTGGTCATTTTGTTCCTTCTGAGCTGTGCATAGCATTTTGCTTGCTTATATGTTGAATTTCTCTGTTTCTCTCTGCTGAATTGGAAGTACAAAGTAATGTTCTCTTGTTTGCTAAGATGGACCATACATTGTAAGTATGACGACATACCATATAATATGGTCCAAATTGACATGTTTGCTGAGTTGTTGTTTCTTTTTATTTTGCTCTGAAACTTGTTTTGCTGCTTTTATGCCTTCAACGCCCGTATTTTTTTCTCTGGTTCATTAAATCTTCGTTTACCCAAAAAAAAAAAAAAACCTCTTCAAAGTTCGATCCTTTTCATTTTTCAAGCCATTTATGATCATCTTTGCATTTATTCAGTCGAGTGTTTGGATTTTTGTATATTTAATTAGGGAACTTGTTGTTTCATTGGTCTTTGCAGCAGCAGCAGCAGCAGATTGCCAATGGCGTTGAGCACCCAAAGAACCTCTGCCTTTCTTCCTTCAGCTGATCAGTCGGTTCCTCGTCAATGGAACCACGATGTGTTTTTGAGTTTCAGGGGTGTAGACACTAGAAACAGCTTTGTCTCCCATTTATACCACGAATTGCAGCACATGGGCATTAAAACATTCAAGGATGATCCAGAGCTTGAAAGAGGGACAACTATTTCTTCAGAGCTCTTCAATGCAATCCAAGAATCAAGGCTTGCAATCGTTGTTCTCTCGCAAAACTATGCTTCTTCTTCCTGGTGCTTGGAGGAACTTACAAGATTCTCCAATGCATGAAATCCAAGGGCACAGTTCTGCCAGTGTTTTATAATGTGGATCCCTCTGATGTACGAAAACAAAGTGGAAGTTTTGCAGGCGCGTTCGTTGAGCATGAGAAAAGGTTTAGGGAAGACATAGAAAAGGTTGATGCGTTGGAGAGCTGCTTTAACAGAAGTTGCCAATTTATCTGGGTGGATTCAAAGAATGAGTATGCATGAATTAGCAACTTCTCCATATGTCTTAATAAGATCCATACTTGGGTTTTTTGTAAGCCAATTTTCACTTTGTTGTACCTTTAGACCTTTTTATATCTATGGCTTATACTTTTGACTTAATCATTGTTCTTCCTTGTAGGTGTGAAAGAAAGCTCATTGAAAAGATTGTTGAATGGGTGTGGAGCAAAGTGCATCGCACATACAAATTGTTAGATTCCACAGAGTTAGTGGGAATTAAGTTTACACCTGAGCAAATAGACTTGCTTTTAGCTTCTTCAGATGATGTTCGTTTTATAGGGATATGGGGGATGGGTGGCATTGGCAAGACAAGCATTGCTAAGCTAGTTTATGAGAGCATTTCTATTCATTTTGAAGTTAGCTGCTTTCTTGCTAATGTTAGAGAGGTTTCTGAACGTGGTCATCTTGTTGATCTACAAAGACAGCTTCTTTTCCCGATCTTGAAGGAGCAAATTATTCGAGTTTGGGATGAACAGTGGGGTACCTATTTCATTAAGAATTGCTTATGTAATAAAAAGGTTCTTCTCATTCTTGATGATGTGAATGAATCAAGCCAACTAGAGAAATTGGTTGGAGAAAAGGATTGGTTTGGTAAGGGGAGTAGAATCATCATTACAACTAGAGATGAACGGTTGCTAGTTAAGCATGATATGCAGATATCATACAAGGTAGAGGGATTAGGTGATGATGAGGCTCTTGAGCTCTTTAGTCGGAACGCCTTTAAAACAATTGAACCTGAGGAAGGTTTTCAGGAATTGTCTAAGTGCTTTGTAAATTATGCTAGAGGCCTTCCATTAGCTCTTAAATTTTGGGATGCTCTATGTATAAGAGAGATCGAGATGAATGGAAAAGTGAATTGGATAAGCTACGGAAAATTCCTGAGTCAACAATTTTCGATTTGCTCAAACTAAGTTATGATGGACTAGATGAGATGAACAAGAATATATTTCTTGATATTGCATTTTCTATAAGGGAAAGGGCAAGGAGGAAGTAATTGAAATACTAGATAGTTATGGCGTATGTGGTCGTATTGGGATAAATGCTCTCATTCATAAATCGCTTTTAACTATCGTCCGAAACAACATTGTTGAGATGCATGATTTGATACAAGAAATGGCATTGGAAATTGTTCGCCGAGAGTATCCTGAAGAGCCTGGTGGACGCAGTCGATTGTGCCATCATAATGACATTTCTCATGTATTTCTAAACAATACGGTAAGAAGTTACGTAGAAAATATTATTTTGTGTTTTTTTTTGTTGAAGAAATATGATTTCTTTCTAACTCAATTTTAGACTTGAATGTGGAATTAACTTTTCCTTTACTATTCTTTATTACAGGCAACTAACAAAATTCAAGGCATCACCTTAAGGATGGCGGAACTTGAAGAGGTGGATTGGAATTGTGAAGCATTTTCTAAGATGCTTAACCTGAAATTTCTTGAATTTGATAATGTGATCATTTCTTCAAACCCCACATTTCTTCCTAATTCCTTAAGAATTATGAAATGGAATTGGT
Source organism: Prunus yedoensis (assembly GCA_005406145.1). Classification (NCBI taxonomy): domain Eukaryota; kingdom Viridiplantae; phylum Streptophyta; class Magnoliopsida; order Rosales; family Rosaceae; genus Prunus; species Prunus yedoensis. The sequence continues at coordinate 325,007 of BJCG01000136.1, forward strand.
ATCCTTCCAAATTTTTCCCATCAGATTTTCAACCAATTTTCCTTGTTAGAGTTGAGATGCGTCACAACAAACTTGTTCGGCTTTGGGATGGAAGAAAGGTAAGATTATTGACCCTATGCCATCTTACAAATTTTTGAAAAAAGTTAAAAAAAATTCGGTCGCTAATTATATATTCTACTTTGTTTTCTGAATTGTACAGGACTTGCCCAACTTGAAATATATGGACCTTGGTTACTCTAAAAACTTGGCAACAACCCCAAATTTCACTCGCATTCCAAAACTCGAGGAGTTGAGTCTTGAAGGGTGTGAGAAATTAGTTGAGATTCATCCGTCAATTGCAGATCTCAAATGGCTAAAAAGGTTGGATTTTGGTGGTTGCTCAAAAGTAAAAAAGATTCCAGAATTTTCAGGAGAAATGAAAAATTTGTTAATGCTTAATTTAGGGGGCACGTCCATTGAGAATTTACCTTCATCAGTTGGATGTCTTGTTGGCCTTTCTGCTTTGCATCTAAGCAATTGTAAAAATCTCTTGGGTCTTCCTAGTGCAATTTGTAATTTGAAGTCTCTTGCGTGGCTTCTGGCGAATGGATGTTCAAATATTGAGGAACTCCCAGAAAACTTGGGGGAGATGGAGTGTTTAAAATGGCTTCGTTTGGATGGAACTGCTATAAGACAGCTCCCATGCTCTATTGTTCGTTTGAAAAATCTGGAATATCTACTTTTGAGTGGTTGTGGATCAGAGGCTAATAAATCAAGGTTTTGGTGGGGCCTTCCCTGCTTATCTCAAAGAAAAGATTTTGTGATGGGTTCGCTACATGGTTTATGGTCTTTAACGGAATTGGATCTGAGTGATTGTGGTCTTAGTGAAGGGGATCTTCCCGGAGATATTGGCTGCTTATCCTCTTTAAAGAATTAAAGCTTAGTGGAAACAATTTTGTTACTCTTCCTGCAAGTATTAGATATCTTTCTAAGCTTAAGTCATTTTACGTGGATAGGTGCCAAAGGCTTCAACAATTTCCTCATCTTACATCAAATTACTTAGTATATATAGACATAGACGATTGCACTTCCTTAATAATGTTTCCAGGTCTGCCAACGTGGAATGGAAACATAAGAAATTATGATGTTAAGTTGAGTTGTGTGAATTGCTTTGGATTGGTTGAGAATGAAGGCGGCTGCGATAGTTTAATACTCGGAGTGCTATGGAGATTCCTTCAGGTTCTCTCTTTCTATCTGTCTCTCGTTGTTTGCTATAATAGTAATAATAATAATTAACAAGTTACTAACCTATGCATGGTACAGGTACAAGTTGGCCAATTAAACATTGTAACTCCTGGAAGGAGAATTCCAGAGTGGTTCAAAAATCAAAGTGTGGGAGATTCCTTAATTGTGGAGCTACCTCCGGATTCTTGTAGCACCTGGATGGGGTTTGCTTTATGTGCTGTCTTTGAAGAAGATCACCCAAATCCAGCTCATGACCTTTCTGAATTTCATTATTTTACAATTGACTGTTCCTCCGGGGAAAAAGAGCTTGCGTATGTTTGGTTAGAGATAGGGCATGTTGTGTCAGATCACCTTTGTGTATTTTATGTGTCTCGTGAGGATTGGAATAGGCAATGCAGTCAGATGAAGATTTTATTCCAAACTTATTATGAGAATTGTGCTAGGCCCTTAGACAGAAGAAATTGCTCGAGTATAAAGAAGTGTGGGTTGCGTTTGGTGCACAAGCAAGACGTGGAACAACTCAACCAAATCATGATGATGAACCAAGCCATCAACATCAGCATTACTGCTTCTCCTCGCAATTCAGCTGATGCAAGTGCAAGTGGTAGCTCTCAACAAAAATCTCTCCACTGCAAGAAAAGCTATGCTCTTGCCAAAGGGTTTTTAACAAAACTTGTAAAGATTTTCTCCCTCTTTTTAACAACTGCAGTTTTTATGAAATCTTTCAACAATGGTGAAAAATGGTGGTGCTTAGGACTTTTGATTTGGAGAGTAACCACTTTGATTTCCTACTTAGGCCTCGCCCCCTCTTATTTTTCACTATTGTTAAAAAGTTTAATCAAAAGTGTTATTCTTAAGAGAGGAGCTAAATTTTTGCTGACTTTGTTAAAAACTCCTCCTCCTCAAGTGTCTGCACATAAATACTTGAAAGGCCAATAACGCTCTTCTCACAATTGATATTGTTAGTAAGTCACCACCGTCTGTCTCCCAGCACTATCTGTACTTCTATGCTGCAATGTACATACATTTTGCTGTGATGTAAATCTTGTCTTGTTACTCGAATCGCTCATAAATAGGACATATTGTAACTTTTTTTCCTGCATTGATAGTGTATAAAAACAAGAGTGCTGTTGAAGCATTGAGAATTGATCTGATCTTCAATTGCTTTGTTGGAACTCCTCCCTTGTCTGCTTCATTGATCGTGTCTTTGATAGTTTGTGCAATCTCTTTCAATATGCAGTCTTCTCTTATTTATTTAGCATATCTTAGTTTTAAATAGGGAGCATGATTGAATGCCCTTAATACATTGTACTTGAGGAGAAATTTAATATGACTAATAGCTTGATTAAGGCCCTGAGTGTTATTTTGAAAGATCAAATTATTACTATGGTGCCAAATTTTCCAACAGAAGGTGAAACCTGATGCCATTGGGACATGATCCTCTACATTAGTAGGTGGGAATCTCATGCCAAAAACTTGTAAAATGGACCAGAATTGTTGTGCCTAATCACAATCATAATATGATTAAGAGATTCAATAAAGTTATGACAGAAGGATAACATATAAACTTTTGTTTTGTTTTGTTTCATTTTTTTCGTTTTTTCGCAGAATATCTTTAGTTCAATAGCGGCAGGGTACTTCGGCTCCATTTCCATAATTGCTTTGTTCAGTTAATGTTTACAGATTTTAGTTAACTGGTAGTCTGAGGCTTTTAATGCCAACACATTATTTGAGATGGCATCATATCATATGTGCATGACATTTTGCTTGCTTATATGTTGAATTTCTCTGTTTCTCTCTGCCGAACCGGAGGTACAGGGTAATGTTCTCTTGTTTGATATTTGATATCTTTTGTTAACATGTACCATACATTCAAAGTATGACAAAATACATGTTCGCCTGTCTAAATTTCCCAGTTGTCTGAGTTGTTGTTTGCTTTTCTTTGCTCTGAAACTTATACCTTCAACGCCTGTGTTTTTCCTCTGCTTTATTAAATTTTCATTTACCCAAAAAATAAAAAAAAACCTTTTCAAATTTCAGTCTTTTTCATTTTTCAAGCCATTTATGATCATTTCGTATTTGTTTCATTGAGTAGTGTTTGCAGCCGCAGCAGCAGATTGCCAATAGCGTTGAGCACCCAAAGAGCTGATCATTCACCTCTGCCGTTCTTCCTTCAGCTGATAAGTCGGCTCCTCCTTAATGGATTATGGAACGATGATGTGTTTTTGAGTTTCAAGGGTGTACACACGTGAAATAGCTTGGTTTCCCATTTATACCACGAATTGCAGCACAGGGGCATTGAAACATTCAAGAATGATCCAAAGCTTGAAAGAGGGACAGCTATTTCTTCAGGGCTCTTCAATGCAATCCAAGAATCAAGGCTTGCAATCGTTATTCTCTCGAAAAACTATGGTTCTTCTTCCTGGTGCTTGGATGAACTTACAAAGATTCTCCAATGCATGAAATCCAAAGATTGTTGAATGGGTGTGGAGGAAAGTGCATTGCACATTCAAATTGTTAGATTCCACAGAGTTAGTGGGAATTAAGTTTACACGAGAGCAAATGGGGGATGGGCGGCATTGGTAAGACAAGCATTGCTAAGATAGTTTATGAGAGTATTTCTAATCATTTTGAATCGTTTTATGTTCAATGGTCCTGTATTTTGACCTGATTCGCATTTTGATCCCTCAATTTCCAAAATCGTTATATTGCTCTTTGGCGAAGCATTTGCAGAGGAGGTGACTAATTAATGAATTTTGAGTCAATGCTTGCTTGCTTCATATGGATTCTTTACTGCTTTGTTTTGTTCTTAGTATATAGGATTACATTGTTATTTCCTGTGTCTTTTGAATAGGGTTTGGAGACACTCAAGCACCTCATAAGCACAAGAAAATTAAGGTAAAAGCCATAGCTAGCAAACAAGAGAGAGAGAGTGAGAGAGAGAGGAAAAAGCTTCCTGATGTTTTCTTTTTTCTTAAATGAATGTCGCTGGTATACTTTAACATTTTCCTTAGATTTTCATTTTTTAAATGTTCGCTGATACAAATCATGCTTACTTCTCTGCTAGAAGTTGCTATTTTCCATGATGCTGGCTCAAATAATGAATCACTTGAATATTCATTGCAGAGCGAAGAAGAAAAGCAGCTTAAACTGGTTCATGTTTCAACAATTATTCCTGGCCAGCGTACGGTAAGTTTGCATTTTCATTCTCTTTAATTTATGTTGTAAAATTCCTTTAAATGATTTATCTCTTTACTCTTCTTTTGGTATTCTGTGTGTGTTTGGGGATTTTTAGAACATTGAGATGAGCAAGCATGTGAAATTAACAATTTGCCAAATGAGAGCATGTAATTTAATGTGAAAAAGAGAGGGAATTATATGCTGTCACATTTTCTGTGTTTCTATCCATGCCTTTGACCAACATGAAGGCTAGTAAATGGTCTTTGGTGTCAAAACGGGATATTGTCAATGAACTGCTTTTGGATGGTTGTGTTATAATACAAAACTCAATTTTGTATGTGTTACATGATGTCTCTGGTTGTCTTCTTGTTAATGTCTGTGGTTCTATTGTACTGTTTTTAGAACATATTCAGTTTCATCAGCTACTCCAGATTCAGAGAAGGAGAATCAGCTGTTTTTTGGAATAATTTGCGCACAGTCGATAGATAGCACACCTCTGTGACATGAAGGGCATAAATATAATGAAATATTCTCTTTAAAACTTAATTTGAGATCTTCTAGGGTGAGAATAGTGGTAATTTTTCACCACTCATCAGAGGATGGGCATTTGATCTTTGATCTTCTAGGATGTTGTTTAGATCTTTGCAACTTTTCATCGCACTAAAGTGTCTCAAACTTTCCATCACACTACAACGCCCCTGCTTTTCCATCATCGTACAAAGTCCCTCACCTTTCCATCTAGAATGTTTCTGTTATAGTACGTCATCATGTATGCGCCACTATGATGAATCGTGCTACCAACAGATGCAAAGAGAATTTGAACTTCAAACTTCCTCTTTAGATTAAATAAATCTATAAGATTATTATTTACCTAACCAATTTGGAGGACAATATTTTGTGCTTTTTTAATTATTTTTTTATATATAAGTGATATTAGTGGAAGGGAAATTGAACGTAAGACCTTTGGTGTAGGGATAATGCTCTTGACCAACTGTAAGGTCATTATTTAATATATTATACTGAGAAGAAATTTAATATGACTAATTGCTTGATTAAGGCCCTTGGTGTTATTTTGAAAGATCAAATCATTACTATGATGCCAAATTTTCCAACACATGGTAAAGAATCCTTCAAGAAAAGGTGAAACCTAATGCCATTGGGACATGATCCTCTACATTAGTAGGTGGGGATTTCATGCCAAAATCTTGTAAAATGGACCAGAATTGTTGTACCTAATTACAATCCTGCATAATATGATTACGGGATTCAATAAAGTTATGACATCAGGATAACATGGTAAATTTGCCAAAAGATTTGGCCAAAAAAAAAAAGAAACCGAAAAGGAAAATCCTTGGTGTTTTAATCAAATGCCGATATTATTGATTGATCGATTTACCAAGAAAGCAACCATTGAAATCATTGGCCCGACAGTCAAAATAACTTTGTCTGAAACTCCTTCCTTTTCATTGAAACTCGCCACTACTTACTTATCTCTCCCTCTCTCTCTCTGTCTCCTAAACCGTGTGCTCTCACTACTGTAACCACACGGTTTAGGGAAGATATAGAAAAGGTGAAGCGTTGGAGAGCTGCTTGAACGAAAGTTTCTGAAACTATCAAATTGAGTTCTATTTTTTTTGTGTTATTCATGGTTCTTAAGGTTAATATGCATGCTCACAAAATCAAAAAGGACACAATATGATAGTTTCATAAAGCTCAAGCACGTTTTGTGATAAAAACAAAAACCTTTATTTTTATTTTTATTACAACTATATTCCGTTCATTTTAGTGATCCAATTTTCCAAAGAGGGTGATAAAAGTAAAGGTAAAGAAAGAAAACACATGTCAGATAAAGCTGGGTGACGGTGAAGAGAAATCGTGTTCTCCTCAAATTAAATCTCATATAATGCCCGGCCCCATCCCACTGCAGACAACGTGTGGCTGTAAAGAGAACGGAACCGTGTTCACTAAGCGGCTCTCTCTCTTCCATTATTTTTCTTTCTCCTTGTAGACAATGAAATTTTGATGAATTAAATTCCACTAAGTAAGAAAATAATTGGGAGTTTCACTAAAATACCCAAAATGGGGGCTGAAATTATAAAAAAATCCAACACCAAAAACACTTTATAAACACACTCAAAACCCATCATTACACACACTCAAAACCCATTTATAAACACACCCAAAAAATATACAATTGTTGATTGTGGGGTTGATTTTGGGTGTGTTTCTATGTTTAAATAGTGTTTGGTTTTTTTTATTATAAATACATGTCTAGTATTGAGTTTATTTATAAATATCTAAAAATAATTAGGGTTTGGTGGATTAAATTGTGGGCCCCATAATTCGCCCATGTGGCGTATGACTCACCAATATCGGATTAGTTGTCAAATTTGAAACGTATCGACATCTGGCGGAGTGCATCAAACAGTTCAAAGTGAAGACAAAATTAAAAGGAAAAAATCTTCTGTGATTGACTTTGATTTAAATCAAATATTAATCAAGTTAATCAATCGAAGATAATTTGGTTAAATTGCCAAATTATTGGAATTGATTTTAAATCAAATCAGAATTCCACAAAGGAAGGTTTTAAAGAAGGAAAGCTATTTAGGTCAAGCATCCGCATGAGCCTATAAATAGGAGGCCTCAAGACGAAAAAAAAGAAGAAGAGAAAGCTTAGACAGACCAAGCATTCAGAAGAAACAGAAAACTCTCTGCATTCTTCACCCCACTTTAGAAGAGCCACCAAACACAACAAATACATGCCGGTTCCTCCACCTTAGAAAAATCCAAACACCAAACAAGCCTTGTGCTACCCGTTTGATCAAGATCAAGTCTCTGCGACCCTTGTATCAAACTCAAATTTTCCTTAAACACTTTGGAGATCGAATTAGAGGATTCAATACAGAGATTGTAACCCTAAATTTCATTAATACAAATATTATTTTGTACACGTGTTCTTGTCTCATTTGTCGTAGGAAATTCGTGTTTACAAATTTGGCACTCCCAGTGGGACTATGTCTGCCTCTCATCTCTTTCTTCAGTTCCAAATCAATCAGCACACCAAAGACGATGGCTTCCAAGAAGATTCAAACCGTCCCTGTGATGAGAGGCAAAAGCATGAGCGCCTCCTTCTCAAGCGGAGACTCTACTAGGGTCGTCACCCGTAGCAAGGCCAAGGCGATATCCGCAACTCAAAATGTCACTGCCAAACCGACTCAAGCCAAGGCGAAAGGCGTGAACCGGTTATCAATTTGGTCTCCTTGGGGGCAAAGAATAATACCCTCTGAGCGGAGGAGAGAAACTCTCGGAACGAAGAAAGGAGTTTTTCGGGCTCGAAGAATTCAAGAGAACGTTCACTCTCACCTGTTTCAGACGCTGACTCCAGCACGGGCTCATACCATGGATCCCCTTCTGACGACCAACCAAAGAAGATTGCCATAGATCACTCGGCATCCATAGGTGAGTCTTATTCTATGGCTATGCAGGTCATGGTGATAGGAGCGATGTCTATTGAAGAATAGCTAGCCCATATGGGCGAAGCGGTCACGAAACTGACGAAGATGGTCGAAGAGAAAGATGCGCAGATTGCTTCTCTCATTAACAAGTGGGAGGCACATCAGGATAAGGAGCCTGGTCAAGACGTGCCCAAGAAAGGACCACATCATGAAGCTGAATCCAGCGAGAAAGGATTGGGTCATGAAACAGAGTTGGGTGAGAAGTTGCACGAAAAAGGCAACATTGCCTCAGTGGGTTCTTTATCAGTCCAAAAACTTCAGGACATGATCGTGAACACCATCAGTGCTCAATATGGTGGGCCTTCTCAAGATACATTTATCTATTCCAAGCCTTACACTAAAAGGTTAGACAACCTTCGAATGCCAACGGGTTATCAACCTCCAAAGTTCATGCAGTTTGATAGAAAAGGTAACCCTAAACAACATGTTGCCCACTTCATCGAGATGTGCAACAGCGCTAGCACTAATGACGATTACCTCGTGAAGCAATTTGTCCGCTCACTCCGAGGCACTGCATTCAATTGGTACGCTGACTTGGAACCCGAGTCAATCGATAGCTGGGAACAAATGGAGAGAGAATTCCTCAATCGCTTCTATAGCACTCGTCACTTAGTTAGCATGCTAGAGCTCACTAGCACAAAGCAACGAAAAGACGAACTTGTTGTTGACTACATAAATCGTTGGCGTTCATTAAGCCTTGACTGCAAAGATCAAGTCTCAGAGTTATCGGCAGTAGAGATGTGCATTCAAGGTATGCATTGGGGTCTGCTCTACATTCTTCAAGGGATCAAACCCCATAGCTTTGAAGAATTGACCACTCGTGCGCATGACATAGAGCTAAGTATCGCTAGTCACGATGGAAGAAAGGAAATGGTGAGTGATCATCGAAATGACAAGTTGTCGAGAAATGGGGCAGACTCTTTGAAGACACACATCTTGGAGTCAATGACGATCAGTGCCGCTCCAATGAAGTTTTCCGCTCGAGGCAAGAAGGATGAAAGGAAGGCCGAGTCGACTTAAGATCAAGAACCACGACGACACACGCTAAAAGAAATGAAGGAGAAGAAGTATCCTTTTCCAAACTCTGATGTAGAAGGCATGCTGGAAGACTTACTCGAGAAGAAGGTGATTAAGTTACCCGAGTGCAAATGCCCTGAGGTGATGAATCATATTAACCACCCGAAATACTGTATGTACCATCGTGTCATCAGTCACCCAGTGGAAAAGTACTTCGTGTTGAAAGATCTCATCATAAGGTTGGCACAACAAGGAAGAATCAAAGTGAATCTTGACAAGATGGTAGAGTCGAACCATGCTAAGATCTCGTTTGTCTTCTCTGAGTCCTTCACCCTCACTTCAAGCACTGGCGCATTATCTGAAACCCATCAACTCAAGCCATATGAGTGTGTTGGGGTGTTAAGTCAAAGTAGTGTCGATTCATCCGATGACGATAATGAAGGATGGACATTGGTGACTCAGAGGAAGTTACATAAGAAGAATGCATCTTTGCCAAGAATTTCTCAATCAAAAATATGTGTAAACAAAATAAGTTCTCCTCAACCACCTTAAAGGCATAGAGGAAATAAATTGTCAAATATGAACAAAGTGGTTCCAAAAGATGAACTCTTGAAACAAAGGTCACCTAGCCCCATCATGCTACATGACTTTTTCCCCAAAGGGATCTTCAAGAATAATGTGTCGAGCACCTCCTGCGGTGAAAAATATAAGGAGGACACTTCTCACTTCGCTTGATACAAATTCAACCAAACGTTCCTTCGTTAGCCTGCACGAGCCTAAACTGCACAAGGCACCAAATGCTCATTCATTTGCCTGCATGAGCCTAAACTGCACAAGGCACCAAACGCTCCTTCGCCTGCACGAGTCGAAACTGCATATGGCACCAAACGCTCCTTCCTTCGCCTGCACGAGTTGAAACTGCACAAGGCAGCAAACGCTCCTTCGCCTGCACGAGCCGAAACTGCACAAGGCACTAAACACTCATTCGTTAGCCTGCACAAGCCTAAACTACACAGGGCACCAAACGCTCCCTCGCTTGCATGAGCTAAAACTGGAAACTGAAAAAAAAAAACAAACAAACTTTGAACTATGTCATGACTTGATCTTTTCTTTTCCTAGAAGGGTACGTAGGCCGCTCATAAGACCACTTTGAGTTCAGTCACTTCACAAAATAAATTCGCTCCGTCAGGGCCGCGTTAACATTTTTCGTTCAACATCGAGCTGGTACTCCCGGTCACCCCTGTTATTCTTGCACCATTCACTACCTTGGCCATCGTCAAATGAATATCTTGCCTTGTTTTGTGCAATTTGTAATTTACCTTGACATGTCCACTCCAGAAGCTTCAGTATGGATCATTTCTTTGGTGAATCTTGACAACAACAACAACAACAAAACAAAAAAAAAAGAAAAGGAAAAGGAAGTCTCTTTGGAAAAGTATTTGTGCTCGATCAAGTTGGGTGTCCTCCACTCCGTAAAGCCTAAGCGCTTAAGCAGGTTATCTCCAAATCGGAAAGATGGATCAAACCCAAGCGGTATAGGATGTCTACGTTCTTCACTCGTCCTCCAATAGGTAAAGCCTAAGCGCTTGAGTGGGTTCTCACCAAATCGGAGAGATGGATCAAACCCAAGCGGTATAGGACGTCTACGTTCTTCACTCGTCCTCCAATACGTAAAGCCTAAGCACTTGAGTGGGTTATCACCAAATCGGAGAGATGGATCAAACCCAAGCGGTATAGGACGTCTACGTTCTTCACTCGTCCTCCAATACGTAAAGCCTAAGCGCTTGTGTGAGATCCCACATCGACCAACGGAGGGGGGGGTGATGTGCCTTATATATGCATGCCCGCATCCATCTAGCACGAGGCCTTGTGGGAGCTCACTAGCTTCGGAGTCGTAGGAACTCCGAGGTTAAGCGAGTTGGGGGGCGAGAGCAATCCCAAGATGGGTGACCCACTGGGAAGTTGGTTGTGAGCTCCTAGAAACAAAACCGTGAGGGCCAGAGAGGGGGGCCCAAAGCGGACAATATCGTGCTACGGCGAAGCAGATCCGGGATGTGACAGCTTGAGTGGATTGTCACCAAATCGGAGAAATGGATCAAACCCAAGCGGTATAGGACGTCTACGTTCTTCACTCGTCCTTCAACAAGATCGAACCTAAGCACAACAGACGTAAGAAAAAAGAATTGTGTAGACGCATGCAACATGAGCAAACGAATTCAAATGGTGCATATATATATATATATTAAGAAGTACAGACTTCAAGCAACAGAAGCACCACTAACCATGTGATTATTAGTTGCCAACGTATTGAAAAAGAGAAGTGGAAGCTTTGGTGAACCAAGCAAAAGATGCATAGGGAATTCCCTTGTTTGGGTCCTAAATATTTTAATTAAAAATCAGGAGGGACATATTCTTTCCAGTTTGGTTTTAGAGCATTCAAGATCGTAATCCCTTTTGATTGAGACCATGCTTATTTGTGATGAAAGTAGCAAGACAAAATTGACCACGAAATTTTTTTCCCTTTAATTTCCGACACATTCAAGGAAATTATGTGATGATAAAAGATCAAGTCATCAATTGTTACTGCTCATTGAATATGGAATTTTCTTCGCCACCACGCAAGATTGTTGATTTAGTTGGAGGCCTCTTCAAAATACAAGGATATTTTTTTTATCATATGAAACTATGTGATCTGAAGGTTTGATGGTCCAGAGTCCAGTTGTGCCAAAACCCATGTTCAATGCACTCATGCAAATGATTATTGGCCAAGAGTTGATACAGCCAAAAACAAAAAAAACAAAAGAAAAAGGACGCAAGCACAGAGACAGAGGCATCATACCAAAAGAGGGTCTTGCCATCCACTACGTCTACAGTACCATGATTGGGGTATTGACATAACTAAAGGATGAATGCCATCCTGATATGCTACACGATTCCAACAACCAAAAAAAAAAAAAGAGGGTAATTTTTAAAGCTCCACGTTAGAAGCAATCCAAATTATCAGAAAGAGATGAAGGAGTGACACTTCAAGCTGCACCTCCTACATGTGACAAAGCACATATCTACAGTGCATCGTGAAGTGGGGGCAATTTGTAGACAATAAAATTTTGGTGAATTAAATTCCACTAAGTAAGAAAATAATTAGGGTTTGGTGGATTAAATTGTGGGCCCCATAATTTGCCCATGTGGCATATGACTAACCAAGATCGGATTAGTTGTCAAATGTGACACGTGTCAACATATGGCGGAGTGCATCAAACGGTTTAAAGTGAAGACAAAATTAAAAGGAAAAAATCTTCTGTGATTGACTTTGATTTAAATCAAATATTAATCAAGTCAATCAATCGAAGATAATTTGGTTAAATTGCCAAATTATTGGAATTGATTTTAAATCAAATCAGAATTCCACAAAGGAAGGTTTTAAAGAAGGAAAGCTATTTAGGTCAAGCATCCGCTTGAACCTATAAATAGGAGGCCTCAAGACGAAAAAAAAAAAGAAAAAAGAGAAAGTTTAGACATACCAAGCATTCAGAAGAAACAGAAAACTCTATGCATTCTTCACCCCACTTTGGAAGAGCCACCAAGCACAACAAATACGTGCCGGTTCCTCCACTTGAGAAAAATCCAAACACCAAACAAGCCTTGTGCTACCCGTTTGATCAAGATCAAGTCTCTACGACCCTTGTATCAAACACAAATTTTCCTTAAACACTTTGGAGATCGAATTAGAGGATTCAATACAGAGATTGTAACCCTAAATTTCATTAATACAAATATTATTTTGTACATGTGTTCTTATCTCATTTGTCGCAGGAAATTCGTGTTTACACCCCTCTCTCTTTTTTTCCATCTGTTACAGTTACTAATTTTTTCTAGTGATTTTCCATATGTTCCTACATTTTTCTTGTGGGTTTCCATCTGTTCACTATGCTAGGGAAATCATTTTGGAGCTATAAGAAGACTGACATTACTGCATATGCTCAAAACCGAGGTTAGTAGGACGCTTATAACATCCAAGCAAGATTTTTGTCACCAGTTGGATCAAGGAATCCTGCATTTAGAGAATAATTCAGTAGCAAAACTAGCACCAAAAGACATATCACATGTCAATGCAACATATGCATATGTGGCAAATAAATTGTAAAACAGTCACTTGCAGAGCATTCATTATTGAAACTGGTCTTATTATTTATTTGTACTTTCTATTTGGGGACAAACACTCAACAAAATTATTGAAACTGTTAGCGGATCATCAAATTAAATCAAGTATCCACCATCGTAAGACTACTTTTCCTTTTCCATGTCACAAACAAATATGTTTCAAGTTTCTAATGTGAGAATACCAAACCATCTAATCTTCCTAAATGTCACACATGACGAAGTTGCCACGTGGCCAAGGAGACGACTCATGTGTACTCCATATTTTTCCCAGATTTGTTACGGATGAGATTCTGGGTGTGGCTGCGACGACGCTTCTTTAGGTGGTGGTGGTAGGATTCGTTTAGGCTCATGGGTTGATTTAGGGTTTCGATTATGTTGATATGTGGGTTTTGTTTGGGCTTATAGTTAATTGTGATGATGTGGATTAGTAGTTTTAGTGCGGCTTTTATCCGTTTTAGTTTTGTTTTTAACGTGTTAGTTTGACGTGTTATGGTACTTTCGCTATCTTGTTGATATCTTTGAATTTGTTGTTCAAGTTTATCATTGATATTAAAATAAAGTAATTGCCTTTTTATTGACCCCAAAAAAAAAAAGTTGCCTTTTCCTTCCATACCATAGCTTTTCTCCATCGTGTGACCCCAAAAAATAAAAAATAAAAAATAAAAAATCTCACCACAGTTTACCAAGAAAAGCAACCATTCAAATAATTGGCCTGACACGTATAAAAAAATAAAATAAAATAGGCCTGACACTCAAAAGAACTTGTCGTAAATGAAATGATGCCCACCTTCCTCTGTTCGCCACTACTTATCTCTCTCTCTCTCTCTGCATCTCTTTTCTGAGGCTGTTAGCTTTGCTTGTTGCTAATCTTGTATTTTTTGTGAGTTTCTTGTTGGCTTGCTGATCTTGTGGTTGTTGTCTTACCAATTCTCTGGCGTTGTAACATTAAGCTAAAGTTACTGCCTTGCTTCGTTTCCATTTTCATATAATTGCTCTGTTCAGGTAACAATAAGATAAAGCATTTGTAGTTTTTAGTTGACTGGTGTAGTTAGTGATGAGGCTTTTTAATGCCAACCCATTATTTGAGATGACATGATATTTTTGTTTTAATGTTGAAATTGGTCTTTTTTGTTCCTTATGAGCTGTGCTAAATAATATGTTGAATTGGAAGTAATGTTCTCTTGTTAGATACTTGATATCTTTTGTTAACATGGTCCAAATTGACATGTTTGCTTAGATGATCCAAATTTCCCCAGTTGCTCTGAAACTTGTTCTGCTGCATTATATGCCTTCAAAGTTTCAAACACCCGTAATTTTCCTCTGGTTTATTAAATTTTCATTTACCAAATTTCAATTTCAATTTTTTTTCATTTTTCAAGCCATTTATGAGCATCTTCGTATTTATTCAGTTGAGTGTTTGGATTTTTGAATATTTAATTAGCGAAGTTCTTGTTTCATTGAGTAGTGTTTACAGCAGAAGCAGCAGATTTCCAATGGCGTTGAGCACCCAAAGAGACTCTGCTTTTCATCCTTCAGCTGATAAGTCGGCTCCTCCTCGATGGAACAACGATGTGTTTTTGAGTTTCAGGGGTGTAGACACTCGAAATAGTTTTGTGTCCCATTTATACCACGAATTGCAGCACAGGGGCATTAAAACATTCAAGGATGATCCAAAGCTTGAAAGAGGGACAACCATTTCTTCAAAGCTCCCCAAAGCAATCTAAGAATCAAGGCTTGCAATCGTTGTTCTCTCGCCAAACTATGCTTCTTCTTCCTGGTGCTTGGATGAACTTACAAAGATTCTCCAATGCATGAAATCCAAGGGCACAGTTTTGCCAGTGTTTTATAATGTGGATCCCTCCGATGTCCGAAAACAAAGCGGCAGTTTTGCAGGCATGAGAAAAGGTTTAGGGAAGACATAGAAAAGGTGAAGCGCTGGAGAGCTGCTTTAACAGAAGTTGCCAATTTATCTGGGTTGGATTCAAAGAATGAGTAAGCAACTTCTCCATATATACTTGGGTTATATCTATGGCTTATACTTTTGACTTAATCATTGTTCTTCCTTGTAGGTGTGAAAGAAAGCTCATTGAAAAGATTGTTGAATGGGTGTGGAGGAAAGTGCATCGCACATTCAAATTGTTAGATTCCACAGAGTTAGTGGGAATTAAGTTTACACGTGAGCAAATGGATTTGCTTTTAGATCCTACAGATGATGTTCGCTTTGTAGGGTTATGGGGGATGGGAGGCATTGGCAAGACAACCATTGCTAGACTTGTTTATGAAAGCATTTCTATTCATTTTGAAGTTAGCTGCTTTCTTGCTAACGTTAGAGAGGCTTCTGAAGGTAATCGTCTTGTTGATCTACAAAGACTGTACAGCTGCTTTCCCCAATTTTAAAGGAGCAAATTACTCAAGTTTGGGATGAACAGTGGGGGACCTATTTCATTAAGACTTGCTTATGTAATAAAAAGGTTCTTCTCTTCTTGATGATGTGAATGCATCAAGCCAACTAGAGAAATTTGCTAAGGAAAAGGATTGGTTTGGTAAGGGGAGTATCATCATCATTACAACTAGAGATGAACGGTTGGTTAAAAAGCATGATATGGAGATATCATATAAGGTAGAGGGATTAGGTGATGATGAGGCTCTTGAGCTCTTTAGTCTGAACTCCTTTAAAAAATTTGAGCCAGAGGAAGGTTTTTGGGAATTGTCCAAGTGCTTTGTAAATTATGTTGGAGGCCTTCCATTAGCTCTTAAAATTTTGGGATGCTCTTGTGGCCGTGGCAAAGGGAAAAGCTGATGTTGCTACTTTCTTCACATCTTGCAATAGCTAGTTAATATTGTTGGAGCATCGTGTAGGTGACATGACATGCTTAGAGATCAACTACAAAAGGATATTACAGAAGCTCTTGAAAATGATAATCATCCAATAGGGCGAGGATTAAATCAAGAAACTTGTCTTAAGCATGCCGGTGATACACATTGGAACTCACATTATAGTACATTACTTAGTATCATTTCTATGTTCAAATCTATGGTGAAAGTGCTTCAATTGATTATTGAGGATGACTCTACTGATAATATAGGTGAAGCAAATAGGTCACTGAGAGAAATACAATCTTTTGAGTTTGTATATCACTTATTTTTTATGAGATCTTTATTGAGAGCCACAAATGATTTGTCATAAACATTACAAAGGAAAGACCAAGATATTGGGTATGCAATATCTTTAGTAAAAGATTGCAAGGATGCACTACAAAATATGAGAGATAATGGATTTGAAGCCTTGCTTGATTAAGTATCTTCCTTTTGTGGCAAACATGATATTGAGGTTCCGAACATGGATGATGCATATGTACCTAATTGGAGATCACATTGCAAAGCTCCTAGAATAACAAAAATCAATAATTATCGTGTGGACATCTTTATTCAAATCATTGAGTGGCAACTTGTGGAGTTAAATCATCGCTTTAGTGAGGTAAATATTGAGTTGCTTCTTTGCTTGGCATATTTTGAGTCAGAATGATTCATTCATAGCTTTTGACAAACAAAAGCTTCTTCGTTTTGCTGAATTTTATCCTTAAGAATTTACTCCCTGAGACCTCTTGGCGCTTGAAGATCAACTTGGGATTTATATTCATCATATGCGTATGAGAAGTTATTATTCTCAATTAAAAGGGATCGATGGCCTTGCAAGAAAAATGGTGGGGAAAGGGTTGCATAGAACATTTAATTTTGTTTATTTGCTTTTGACATTAGCCTTAGCTTTACCGGTTGCAACTGCTTCAGTGGAGAGAGCATTTTCTGCTATGAATGTTGTCAAAGGTCCACTTCGCAACCGAATGGGAGATCAATGGTTGAGTGATAGCTTACTTGTTTATATTAAGAAAGATGTGTTTGTTTGTATTGATAATGAAACTATAATGAGACGTTTTCAGAATATGAAAACTCGTCGTGGACAATTGTAATGTGGTTTTTTTATTAATTATGAATTATAAATTATCTTTTCATTTTTATGAGTTTATTTTTGTATGGAAAGTTTTTACCATTTTAGATGTTGACCCCTACATGGAAAATTCCTGGATTCGTCCTTGACGCTAGGGAAATCATTTTGGAGCTATAAGAAAACTAACATTACTACATATGCTCAAACCTGAGGTTAGCGGGACTATTATAACATCCAAGTAAGATTTTTATCACCAGTTGGATAAAGGAATCCTGCATTTATAGAATAATTCAGTAGCAAAACTAACACCAAAAGATAGATCACATGTCAATGCAACATATGCATATGTGGCAAATAAATTGTAAAACAGTCCACTTGCAGAGCATTCATTATTGAAACTGGTCTTATTATTTATTTGTACTTTCTATTTGGGTACAAACACTCAACAAAATTCTTGAAACTGTTAGCGGATCATCAAATTAAATCAAGTATTTACCATCGTAAGACTACTTTTCCTTTTCCATGTGACAAACAGATATGTTTCAAGTTTCTAATGTGAAAATAGCAAACCATCTAATCTTCCTAAATGTCGCACATGACGGAGCTGCCACGTGGCCAAGGAGACGACTCATGTGTACTTCACGTTTTTCCTAGATTTATTACAGATGAGGTTTTGGGTGTGACCGCGACAACGTTTCTTTAGGTGGTGGTGGAAGGGTTCGTTTAGGCTAATGGGTTGATTTAGGATTTCAATTATGTTGATATGTAGGCTTTGTTTAGGCTTATGGTTAATTTTGGTAATGTGGATTAATAGGTTTAGTGTGGCTTTTGTCTATTTTAGTTTTGTTTTTAACGTGTTAGTTTGTTACTCTCTGGGGATTGGTACTTTCGTTGTCTTGTTGATGTCTTTGAATGTATTGTTGAAGTTTATCATTAATATTTTTTTAAAAAAAAGTAATTGTGTTTTTATTGACCAAAAAAGAAAAGAAAGTAATTGCCTTCCATACCACAGTTTTTCCCTATCGTGTGACCAAAAAATAAAAAATCTCACCACAGCTTACCAAGAAAAGCAACCATTCAAATAATTGACACGAAATTTGCATCTCAAGATTTACAAGCTCATTATACCTAGCTTTATTATAATGGCTTTGTTCTTATTGACACAACTTATGTTAAACCATAGGGAAATCATTTCCACAAAAGCAGAGGATGACATTTTCAATCTAGGGAAATCGTTTTGGAGCTATAAGAAGATTGATATTGCTACATATACCATAGATATGTGTCGCTCATTTTAGTTATCACAATATCCCAGAGTGGGTGATAAAAGTAAAGCTAAAGAAAGAGAAAACCCATTTCAGAGAGGAAACTTCCGTGAAATTTCGTACGTACCTTCCGTCCTTTCTCATTGGAGACGTTGTGCAGTTGAAAAGATCAAATAATTGCCTTTTCCTTCCGCACCACAGTTTTTCTCTATCGTTTGACCAAAAAATAAAAAATAAAAAATCTCACCACAGTTTACCAAGAAAAGCAACCAAAAAATAATAATTGGCCTGACAAGTATCCAAAAAAAAAAAAAGGCCTGACACTGAAAAGAACTTGTCCGAAATGAAATGATGCCCTCCTTCCTCTTCATGAAAAGCAAAGGAAATGACTGATTGACCCAAAAAACTTGGACTCCCATTGGAGACGTTGGAGATAGCTGACAAAAGAAACTGTGTGCTCGCCATGTACTCTACGCGGTTTCCAACCTCTCTCTCTGCTCGCCACTACTTATCTCTCTCTCTCTCTCTCTCTCTCTCTCTGTAGCTCTTTTCTGAGGCTGTTAGCTTTGCTTCTTGCTGATCTTGTAATTTTTGTGAGTTTCTTGTTGGCTTGCTGGTCTTTTCTGAGGTTGACTTACCAATTCTCTGGCGTTGTAACATTAAGCCTTGCTTCGTCTCCATTTTCATAGTTGCTTTGTTAAGGTAACATTAAGATAAAGCATTTGCAGTTTTTAGTTGACTGGTGTAGTTAGTGATGAGGCTTTTTAATGCCAACCCATTATTTGAGATGACATGATATTTTGTTTTAATGTTGAAATTGGTCTTTTTTGTTCCTTATGAGCTGTGCTAAATAACATGATACTTGATATCTTTTGTTAACATGGTCCAAATTGACATGTTTGCTTAGATGATCCAAATTTCCCCAGTTGCTCTGAAACTTGTTCTGCTGCATTATATGCCTTCAAACGCCATTTACCAAATTTCAATTTCAATCTTTTTCATTTTTCAAGTCATTTATGATCATCTTCGTATTTATTCAGTTGAGTGTTTGAATTTTTGAATATTTAATTAGCGAAGTTCTTATTTCATTGAGTAGTGTTTACAGCAGAAGCTGCGGATTTCCAATGGCGTTGAGCACCCAAAGAGCCTCTGCTTTTCATCCTTCAGCTGATAAGTCGGCTCCTCCTCAATGGAACTACGATGTGTTTTTGAGTTTCAGGGGTGCAGACACTCGAAATAGCTTTGTGTCCCATTTATACCACGAATTGCAGCACAGGGGCATTAAAACATTTAAGGATGATCCAAAGCTTGAAAGAGGGACAACTATTTCTTCTGAGCTCTTCAAAGCAATCCAAGAATCAAGGCTTGCAATCATTGTTCTCTCGCCAAACTATGCTTCTTCTTCCTGGTGCTTGGATGAACTTACAAAGATTCTCCAATGCATGAAATCCAACGGCTCAGTTCTGCCTGTGTTTTATAATGTGGATCCCTCCGATGTGCGAAAACAAAGCGGCAGTTTTGCAGGGCAGTTCGCTGAGCATGAGAAAAGGTTTAGGGAAGACATAGAAAAGGTGAAGCGCTGGAGAGCTGCTTTAACAGAAGTTGCCAATTTATCCGGGTTGGATTCAAAGAATGAGTAAGCATGCAACTTCTCCGTATATACTTGGGTTTTTCATAAGCCAACTTCTCCTTATATCTTTGGCTTATACTTTTGACTTAATCATTGGTCGTCCTTGTAGGTGTGAAAGAAAGCTCATTGAAAAGATTGTTGAATGGGTGTGGAAGAAAGTGCATCGCACATTCAAATTGTTGGATTCCACAGAGTTAGTGGGAATTAAGTTTACACGTGAGCAAATGGATTTGCTTTTAGATCCTACAGATGATGTTTGCTTCGTAGGGATATGGGGGATGGGAGGCATTGGCAAGACAACCATTGCTAGGCTTGTTTATGAAAGTATTTCTATTCATTTTGAAGTTAGCTGCTTTCTTGCTAATGTTAGAGAGGCTTCTGAAGGTAATCGTCTTGTTGATCTACAAAGACAGCTGCTTTCCCCGATTTTGAAGGAACAAATTACTCAAGTTTGGGATGAACAATGGGGGACCTATTTGATTAAGAGTTGCTTATGTAATAAAAAGGTTCTTCTCATTCTTGATGATGTGAATGCATCAAGCCAACTAGAGAAATTTGCTAAGGAAAAGGATTGGTTTGGTAAGGGGAGTATAATCATCATTACAACTAGAGATGAACGGTTGGTCAAAAAGCATGATATGGAGATATCATATAAGGTAGAGGGATTAGGTGATGATGAGGCTCTTGAGCTCTTTAGTCTGCACGCCTTTAAAAAATTTGAGCCTGAGGAAGGTTTTTGGGAATTGTCCAATAGATTTGTAAATTATGCTGGAGGCCTTCCATTAGCTCTTAAAATTTTGGGATGCTCTGTGTATAAGAGAGATCGAGATGAATGGAAAAATGAATTGGATAAGCTACGGAAAATTCCGGAGACAGAAATTTTCGATTTGCTCAAAATCAGTTTTGATAGACTAGATGAGATGAACAAGAATATATTTCTTGATGTTGCATTTTTCCTTAAGGGGATGGACAAGAATAAAGTAATTGGAATACTAGACAGTTGTGACCGTTGTGGTGGGATAAATGCTCTGGTTGAGAAGTCGCTCTTTACTATTGATATTTCAAACAAAGGTAAAATTGTTGGGATGCATGATTTGATACAAGAAATGGCATTTGAAATTGTTCGTCAAGAGTCTCCTGAAGAGCCTGGTGGACGCAGTCGATTGTGTCATCGTAATGACATCATTCATGTATTGATAAACAATACGGTAAGAAGTTATGTAGAAAATACAAATTTTTACTTGTTTTTTTTTGAGAAATATGATTTCTTTTTAACTCAATATTAGACTTAGTTGTGAAATTAACTTTTCCTTTTCTATTCTTTATTACAGGCAACTAGCAAAATTCAAGGCATCGCCTTAAGCATGGCAAAACTTGAAAAGGCAGATTGGAATTGTGAAGCATTCTCTAAGATGATCAACCTGAAATTTCTTGAAGTTGATAATGTGATCATTACCTCAATCCCCAGAATTCTTCCTAATTCCTTAAGAATTATGAAATGGAATCGGTATCCTTCCAAATATCTCCCATCAAATTTTCAGCCAAATAAACTTGTTTCACTTGAGATGCAGGACAGCAAACTTGTTGGGCTCTGGAATGAAAGAATTGTAAGATTACTGACCATATGCTATATTACGAACTTTTTGAAGAAAAAAACAAAACCAAAAGGTTTAAGTTTTTCAGTTGCTAATTATATATTCTACTATTTTTCATGTAATATTGTACAGGACTTGCCCAATTTGAAATACATGGACCTTAGTTGCTCTCGAAACTTGGCAACAATCCCAAATTTCACCGGCATTCCAAAACTCCAGGTGTTGAATCTTAGAGGGTGTGAGAATTTAGTTCAGATTCACACGTCCATTGCATCTCTCAAATGGCTTACAGATTTAATTCTAGATAGATGCAAAAGTGTTAAGAGTCTTCCAAGGGAGGTAGAAATGGAATCTCTAATATGTTTCAGTGTTGAGGGTTGCTCAAAACTGAAAAAGATTCCAGAATTTTCAGGACAAATGGAAAATTTGTCAATGCTTATTTTGAGTGGGACGCCCATTGAGAACTTACCTTCATCAATTGGACGTCTTGTTGGCCTTACTTTTCTGGATGTAAGCAATTGTGAAAATCTCCTGGGCCTTCCGAGCGAAATTTGTAATTTGAAGTCTCTTGAAGTGCTCTATGTGGATGGATGCTCATACAGTGACAAACGCCCAAGAGACCCGATGGAGCTAGGCCATTCAATATACCGGGTAATTCATAATTTTGAGCCATCGCGCAACCACGCTCTATTTGAACGTAGATTACATTCCAATAAATCAAGGTTTTGGAGGGGCCTCCAAAGAAAGGCTTTTGTGTTGGGTTCGCTAGATGGTTTATGGTCTTTGAAGGGATTGGATTTGAGTGATTGTGGTCTTTGTGAAGGGGATATTCCCGTTGATTTTTGCTGCTTGCCCCTTTTAGAAGAATTAAACCTTAGTAGAAACAATTTTGTTAGCCTTCCTGCAAGCATTGGATGTCTTTCTAAGCTTAGGTCATTTTGGGTGAATGGCTGCCAAAAGCTTCAACAATTGCCCCATATCCGCTTTCGCACCTTCCGTATTAAAATATACACAGACGATTGCACTTCCTTAAAAATGTTGCCAAAGTTGAGCAAAAAAAATAGAGGAAGAAGTGAAGTTATGTTGAGTTGTGTGAATTGCTTTGGATTGGTTGAGAATGAAGGTTACGATGCTGTACTTGGAATGCTCTGGATTGGTCTGGATTGGAGATTCCTTGAGGTTCTCTCTCTGTCTCTCTGTCTCTCTGTCGCTCGTTGTTTGCTATAATAATAATAATAAACAAGTTACTAACCTATACATGGTACAGGTACAACTTAGGCCCCCTTTCGAAATTGTAATACCTGGAAGTAGAATTCCAGAGTGGTTCAATAATCAAAGTGTAGGAGATTCCTTAATTGTGGAGCTACCTCCATTTACCACGCGGATTTGGATTGCTTTATGTGCTGTCTTTGAAGAAGAAGATCACCCAAATCCACCTCATGACCTTTCTACTAATTTTGAAATTAAATGTCACCGCACCTTTGGCTTAGCACACTTATCGTATGGGAGTGTTGTTGTTAAAAGACGCCATCTTGTGTCACCTCACCTTTGGGTATCCTACTTTTCTTTTGATGTAAAACAGAAAAATTGGAATCAGATGAAGATTTCATTGGAAACTCTTTCTCAAGTTTGGGTATCATATGGAGATTTCAGTCGAATGGAAAGAATATATTGGCCGGGTATAAAGAAGTGTGGGTTTCGTTTGGTGCACAATGAAGACTTGGAAGAACTCAATCAAATCATGATGATGAACCGCTCCATCAACATTAGCACAAAAGCTACTTCTCCTCACAATTCAGCTGATGCAAGTGCAAGTGCAAGTGGAAGCTCTCACCAAAAATCTCTCTGCCGCAAAAGCTATGTTCTTTCCAAATGGTTTTTAACAAAACTTGTAAAGATTTTTTCCCTCTTTTTAACAACTGCAGTTTTTATCAAATCTTTCAACAATAGCAAACAATGGGGGCGCATAGGACTTTTGATTTGGAGCGTAACCACTTTAATTTCCCACTTAGGCCTTGCACCCTCTTATTTTTTGCAAATGTTGAAAAGTTTAATAAAAACTGTGATTCTTAAAAGAGCAGCTAAATTTTTGCGACCTTTGTCAAAAACACCTGCTCCTCAATTGTCTGCACATAAATACTTGAAAGGCTAATGACGGTCTTCTCACAATTGATATTAGTAAGTTCCCCTTCATCTATCTCCCATCACTATCTTTTCTAGCCCGACATTTACAATTAGATTCATCACTTATTGTTTCAATCATAAGCTTAGCTTATTGACACAATTGATTCTTATCTGCAACTGATCAATTGCTTTGTCAGGATTCCTACTTTGTCTGCTTCACTTCATCTCCTTGATAGTTTGTGCAATCTCCTTCAATTATGCAGTCTTCTCTTATATTAGCGTATATGAGTTTTAAATTACCTTATGTAACAAAATGGAATTCTAAGACATTCATTAAACTGTCGTATAAGTGAGAGTCGTAGACGACAATTTTTCACCATGGTCAATATGTTGAGTAGAATTGGGCAGTGCTACTTGTATCTTGAAATAAACAAACTATAATAATTTTCGTTATTAAAATATTTGGAGAACTAGATTTATGAGGCACCACATGATTTATGAATGAGTAGTAGGTGTCAATCTAAGTCAAAATGTATGTACTCACATTTCCACGAAAGCAGAGGATGACATTTTCACGCTAGGGAAAAAACACTACAACCAAATTGGAGCTTTTACGACTTAAGATTTACGACACGCTTTTTGTGCGTATTGTTAATATCTAATATGTACGACATATGACAAAGCACGCCTTAAAAAGGTGATAAAGCGTGCTGTTAATAACTGATATTAACAATATGTAAAAGCACGCCTTAAAAAGGTAATTTGTGTGTCTTTTAACGGCATGTTTAGATATACGTCGTAAAGTCTAAATTTTTTATTAATCTATTATGGCGTGCAACTAAGTACACCCTGATTGTTTTTGTTTTTGTTTTCGTTTTTTAACGAAACCCCCTGAAAATATGATATTTTTTTAAGACAAAAAGTCACTTTTGGTCCTTGTAGTTTGTCACTTTTACCACTTTGGTCCCTGTTGTTTCAATTTGGTCAATTTTGTCCCTGTACTTTCAATTTTAAGCAATTTAAGGACAAAAGTGAGTTTCTATCAAATGTATGTAACTTCTGTTAGTTTTTTGTCATGTGCCCCTCACGTGGAGGGGCAATTTTGTCCAATCATGCGCAGCTTAAGGTCTGCGGAGCTACCCTCCCTCCATTCAAAATTAGACTTTGGGGATTTTCTGGGTTAGGGTTCGTCAAAAATTTTGATTTCTAGGTTTAGAATTGGTTCAATTCATAGGATTTTCTTCTTATTGTTGCTCCAAAACCCCACCAACTCTTCACAGAGTTCAAAGTTATGATTAAAAATGATAACAAGACATAAAACAACAAGAAGAACCAAATCACTTGTCAGACGACTTATTGCTCTGCAATCTCTCTCTCCTCCACCAATTTCTCCTATATGTAGTTGATCCAACCTCCCCCCTCCTTTCTCAGATTTCAATTCCCCAACACTCTGAGCACCTGTCAACCTCGCCAACACCACAAACCCTCCTTCAAAATTCATATCCATTTTCTTCCTCAATTTTTGTTTTGGTTTCATTCAACAACCAACCAAGCCCAAAGGAACGAAGAAACACCAGCCAAGACCAAAGGAAACATCAATGGCACACAAACTCAAAAACCAAAAACTGAAAACATCCACAAAGCCAAAGGGAACCAAATCACACCCTCAACCTTCTTCCTCAGTTTAATCAACCCATTTGACAATGAAGTCCAACAAGCCCAGCAGCGAACCAAACAGTTGTGAAGACTGATTCGAACATGTGGCTACCCGGGCAATTGGTGAAGATCGAAGGAAGAGTGGCAGCTGAAGCAGACAAAGTAGTTGCTAACAAATACATCAGAGTGAATTTAAGTATAGAGCCGACAACGAGAGTTGAGAAGACGAAGTCGAACTCGTTGATGGAATTTCTCACCCTCTCCTTGCCCTCAATCAAAATTTTTGAAGAATCCTAACCCAGAAAATCCCCCAAATCGAGTCTAATTTGGAATGGAGGGAAGCTTGGCAAACCTAAGCTGCACACGATTGGACAAAATTGCCCCTCCACGTGAGGGGCACGTGACCAAAAACTAATAGAAGTTACATACATTTGACAGAAACTCACTTTTGTCCTTAAATTGCTCAAAATTGAAAATACAGGGATAAAATTGATCAAATTGAAACGACAGGGACCAAAATGGTAAAAGTGGCAAACTACAGGGACCAAAAGTGACCTTTTTTAAATTTCCCTCATTTTAGTTTTCCTTCAGACCAGAACATTCTCATCACTTCTCTCTCCCTCTCGCTCTCCCTCTCTCACAATTTTAGGATTCTCTCTCGCTGGACCATTCAAGAGCTCCAGCTCCTTGTTCGCTAGAAGACTATTGCTCGAGCCCTATTTCTTCAAAGTTGAATGCTCGGTGACAGTCCCAAGGTGCGATTCTCTAAAGCCCTAACCCCCAATGCTTGATTATGTGTTTTCTTATAGTTTAGAATCATGTTTTCTGCAGTCATTGTCTTTAATTCTTGATTTATACGGCACATTATTTTCGTGTAAATTCAGAAAAATTGATATCGTTAACTATTTTTCTTGATTTATTTAAATATTCATTGTTTCAAGCTCGATCTCTGTACGTCTTGGATTCAGTGTTCAGCGCTGAATCAGATTTCAATTTTCTTTTCGTATTTTTAGAATTCTGTTTGATTTGCTCTGTTTTTCTTAATAAAAAGAACTCCAGAAATATATGAGTATCTCTTCGTTTAAGTAATTCAGTTAGATTTCTCGGTGAGATCGAACTAGTTTTCCCCGATTCTGTAGATGTAAGTTTTGAGCGAATTTTGCTTCAAAACTGAGGAATCGAATTTCTAATAGTAACGCATGGGTTTTGTGCAATGATTGCTCAAGGAATCAATGCCGGAGATATTAAGAAGTTTGAAGACGCTAGGATCTACACCTGCAATGGCTTGATGATGCATATGAAGAAGGTAAAACGAATTTAAACTCTAATTTCTTATATTGAGCATGTTAAGGTCCGATTCCTTACTCCGATTTCTGTTTGGCAGAACTTGACTGGAATCAAAGGTTTATCTGAGGCTAAAGTTGGTAAGATATGCGAAGCTGCTGAAAACCATTTCAGCTAAGAGATTTTATATCTCATATGTTCTTTGATTGTAAGCATTTATGTTGCTGAAATGTTCAGAGACAAATTCAACTTGTTATTCATAGTTTGATAGATATTCAACTTGTTGATGAAATGTTCATCAAATGGCAGAGGAAACACTTCAGAGACAAATTCAACTTGTTATTCATAGTTTGAGAGAGGTAAAATCTTGTTGAAATGTTCCAATTCATATAAGAATCAAAAAGTTATGTACTTTATATTAGGAACTTGTAGTTTCATGTTTAACTTCAGCAATTTTTTTGTTTATCAGGCTCTAGATGGCTCTGACGGGTTCCAGAATACCCATCAAATGCAACAATTTCAATCTGCATAATTTAGTATAGATCAGGTAACTTTCATGTGGCACATTTTTCTTTCATATATTATTTGTTGTTATCGTTGTTAAGGGATTTAGTGCCTTTCTCTTTCTAGTGAGTTATGGCTATAAGGCTGAACATATCTTGGTCAGGTTGTATTCATTCCAGAGTTGCAAAGGACATACTTCTTTTGGATGATATGGCAGCAAAGGAAACATTAGAGGTAAAATCTCTAAGTTCTGCCTCTGTCCATTTTTGCTGTGTTGATAAAAAGGCATACACATAATTTTTTGGATATACAGGAGACAAATATTTTTCCACCATTTTCCTTAATAATGCGTACTTCAATCATAATATATGTCTTCTAATTACAATGGTTAAGTTGCTAAAATGAGTTTTCAAACAAAATGTAGGTGGCAGATCAAGTGTCAGTTTCATTCTTGTTATGATGTCTACTGCCAGTGCTATCATGAGGTTTTTGCATAGGTTACGTTGTAGGTTTGGCAGCACTATTATGAGTGAATGAGTTGGAGGCTGTGTACAAGTTAATTGTAAATTTGGCAGCACTATTATGTGTTTCTTTAATATTTTATAGAGTTTGTATTTGGAATTGATTATGATTAGTATAGTTTTCAATGAAATGGTTCTTTCTTTCAAGTTTGGTTGCAATACTACTTTTCGTTTTGTGAAATTTTGTATCCAGGGAAGTAATAGATGATATAAGTATATTGTAAATATGAAACAGGAGCAGGCAGGGAATTAATAATTTAAAAAAAAAAAATAAAGTTAAACGCGGCGTGCACTAAACGTCGTAAATGAGAATGAATTACTCTTTTACGGCGCGCAAAGTGTGTCGTAATTGCTTTAACTGAATTACGGCTCACGGGGAACGTCGTCTTAAGTTTTTTTATTACGACGTTCATGCACGCCGTGATTGAGGAATACTATTTACGACGGGGGCTTTTATTGCTTACATGTTTCGCGTCGTGAATGATAATTCACGACGTACTTTGTGGGCCGTAATAGATGATTCACGACGTACTTTGTGGGCCGTAATAGATGTGTTTTGGTGTAGTGAAAGCTAGCACTCTTTATGCTGTTTTGTTAAGTCCTATAAGCTAAAGGCATTTAAGGCATCAAATAGTAGAAACATATTCCACAATACCACTAGATACATAGAAAAAAAAAATTGAAAAATAATGTAACTATTTATAAATCAGTTAATTTACCGTCTGGATGCATTTTATATAATGCATCCGTTGATAATCACCCATTTATCAATCTATTGTTTTGAATCTTAATGTTGCAATTAGATGATCTTAGGAATGTTGTTTCCGAGGTTTGGTATTTCAGACTCAATTTAAGTTTGTTGCTAATCAATTTATCTTTCAGTGCAACTTGTCGAAGATTACAGTTATGACGATGTCTGGTATTTCAGACTCAATTTAAGTTTGTTGCTAATCAATTTATCTTTCAGTGCAACTTGTCGCAAATTACAGTTATGACGACGTCCAGATCAGCATCACTTGCTTCATCCTCAAAATTCAGTTGATACTGAATCAAATTCTTTTTAACAAAATTTGAGAAACAAAAAAACCTTACAAGGGAAAGCATCAATGGCGCCTTTCACCAACCATACTTTTTCAACAAATCTCCAGTTCTCTTCCTCATCCGAGGAAATACTATTACCACCAGAGCAATGATCCAAGGAGGAAAATTTAAGCCAGAAATGTTAAATTTTTGGACCCACTGGAGGATCTCTCAAAACCAAGGTTATCAAGACGGTTATAACAGCTACTCCAAGCAAGATTTTTGTCACCGGTTGGATCAAGGAAAACTAGCACCAAAAGACATATCACATGTCACTGCAACATTCCGCTGTCTGCAACATAATGCATATCAAAGAGTCTTGTAGCAAATAAATTGTAAGTCCACCTGCCGAGCATTCCTTTAAATGTAAACACTTCTCTATCTCACACTCAAATTCAGTATCTCTTATGACCACATTAAAGTTACATTTATTTCTACCCAATGCAACCAAATTCAGTATCTCTTTAATTATTTATCAATATTGTAGATTATAAGATATTTGATTAAAATGACGAAATTACGTTGATAGTATGGAAATATGTATGAATTGTCATTCTTTCTAGTTCGGTTACAAAATATTTTAGTCGTTATAATCGTCCGATACATAAATATTATTTTGTTTCTCTCTGCATATGGTATTAATCAATGTAGAAGACATACACAAAATTCAGGTTTCCAAAATTCCAGACAATCTAGTTATCAAACTGCTCATGCTAAATGGGTATTTTCCAACAAGAAAACTCAAGTAGACATGTTGCTGCTCAGTTTTTTGCAAATCAGGATGGCACTTCCCCATTTCAGTTATTAGTGTTACACTTCCAATCGCTCAAACATGTGTTTAATGCAGTAGCTAAGGCAAGTCATTTCCTTTCACGGATGGCTTGTCAAAATGTAGCTTGACTTAGTAGTAATTTCCATTCTAAATTTTCATTGGTCAACCAACTGACTAGAGAATATTATACTCAAGAAACAAACAAAATCACGAAAACACAAAAAAAAAAAAGAAAAAAAAAAAAGAAAAAAAAGGAGGGTAAGGGGTAGAACTTACATCAATGATTACCCATTAAAGACAATTGGAGGAGCTATCGCAGCAAAAATGCAAAACCCAGTGTGGATTTGTCTAACCAATAACTCTAATTGGTGGGCTCAAATTGTCAGTAGAAAATATTTTTTGGCTCTCAAAAAGAAGTCTTCTCACTCCTCGGCAGCTTGGCAAGCAATTTTAGATGCAAGAAATGTTCTTACTATTGGAATCAGATGGATAGTGGGAAATGGTAAGTCCATTCCTTTTTGGACTGCCCATTGGGTTTTTCCTTTCCCCCACATTGATTTGATTCCTATGACCCAAAAAAGCTATCTTAATCTTAATTTAGCTATTTCTGATTTTTTTAACTGATCAATAGTGGAATACAAGTAAGCTCCAAGAAATAGTTGATGAGGATATCATAAACAAAATTATTTCTATTCCTCTTACTTTAACCCCTTTAGAAGATCAATTAATTTGGGGCCCTAATCCTAATGGAGTTTTCACCATTAAAAGTGCTTAAAAAGTGCAGATGCAGGAAGCTTCTTATCACCCTCAATCACCTCTTTTAAAGAAAATGTGGGGTCTCACTATTCCCCATAAAGTCAAAATTTTCTCATAGTTACAGGAAAAGACTTGAAGTTCGAAACCATTTACATTGCTTTCTTCCCCAGATTAATCCTGAGTGGCCCTTCTGCAATACTCACAAGGAAACCATTCCTCACCTGTTCTCAACATGTCACTTTGCTCAAAGTGTTTGGAGTTGTACCAGCCTAGCACCTGTGACCTCTTCTCCAAAATTTGACTTTCTCACTTGGTTGGGTTCACTACCTTCTACTACTACCTCTAGAGGCCTTGACATTCTTTCCAAAGCTCTACTGCTTTGTTAGCAGTTCTGGGAAACAAGGAATAACCTGATTTTCAAATATATCAATCCACATCCTACTCGTGTGCTTACTGTGGGTGGGCAGGTTGGTTTGGACTATTGGCATCAAAATTGCAAGAAGGTGGAGGGGCCTAAAACACCTCTTCATATTAAGTGGAAGCCCCCCCCTCTCAGTGGATGGGTCAAATTGAATTTTGATGGCTCTGTCCGGAATGGTTCTGCGGCTACTGGCTTTGTTATCCTTGATTTTGATGGTCATATTTTGCTAGCTGGTGCTAAGAACATCGGTGATAATATCATTTCTGTAGCGGAATGTATTGCCATGCGTGATAGCCTTGTTATGTTTTCCTATTTAGACCAGTGCACAAGATACTAAGTTAAATCAAGTTTTAATAAGAGTTTAAATTAAGTTATACCTTGAGGCCCAAAACCTTGTGGAATAAGGAAGGGTTTTGAAGCCTATTAAGGGGTCCTATTTATTTTCTTTTTTGCGTGAACTGATTTGGTGGGTTTGGAAGATAAGTCAAGTCGGCCCTCGGTGATGAGTAGAGACGACTTGACCTAGCCCTATATAAGCTTAAGGTCCTGCTCTCATCAGACACGTTCTCAAAACTTATTCTCATCATAAAGAGAGAGCTGAAACATATTCTGAGAGAGAGCAGAAGTCTTGAGCAGTTCCTGTTATTGCTAGGATTGCTACTGTTACGGATTGGATGAGTTCAGAGGTTGTGTACTCTAGGGAGATGGCTCCAGGTATGTCTTCATGTCTTTACGTATTTTAGATTGTGTGAAAAATCTTGAACATGTATAATAAAGAAATCTAACAGTTGGTATCAGAGCACATGGTTATTCACACACACTGAAATAATTGTTCAAGCATGCCTACTATGATTTCATATATGTGCCTACTATGATTTCATGTCTGTTTATGCTATGATGAGTTTCTAGTTATTGTTTGTGCCTAATAATTCACGGCCATGAATTGGCCGAAGGAGCCCCCTTCCTTGGCCCTAGTACTTGCTCGTAAAACTGAAACGCGGCGTTTTGCCAAGGTATTCGGCCTCCCTAAAGACAAGAGAAAAAATTGCTAAGGCACGATCACCTCGGCATCAATTATAGGCCGAGGCCCCGGCCGAGCAAAATTACGGCCAAAGGCATTGAAGTCAGATCATCAAGTGGCAGCAGGGTCCCACGCTTTATTTAATGAAGTAGTGCCTCTGTTTATTGCAGCAAACCCACTGGCCACGAATAAGCATTTAATGCATGAGGGAAGGTGGGAAGTGATTGAAGTCAGGTTTTGGCGACAGAAAACAGAGTGATTAGACGTGAACATTCTTACAAGAATTCTTGCAGCTTGAGAGATTAGGTCACCAGCTATCAGAACAATAAATGCGTCTCTACGGCCAGAAGCTCAGAGCCCACGATCAGGGCAGCGGTCGAGATTCACCGGGATTTATGGGGTCACAACACCATGCTTCACGATCCCAAATGTCAATTGGACTACCCACTTGCTCTAATCAGGCTCCACCATGCAGATTTCAAGCCTTGATTACTCCTCCAAGAACTCTTCCTATAAATACAAGGCTCAAGCTACATTCAAAGGGTTCAAACACCAAACCAAAGCCTCCCACGGAGCAACTTATATTTTCCTGTAATGCACTTTCAATATCTTTACTTGCTTTCCTAGGAGTAGTGTTAGTTTGTAAGGAAAATCAATTCATCAATATATCATACGACCCTTGATTTTCAAGGCGCCAGAGCACCATCTTTGTTATTCACTCACTCACCCCATATATCATACGACCGTCGCTCACTGAGCAGCGCGCCGGAGCACCACCCTAAAACCACCATCAACACCACTCAACGGCCTTGTAGTTCAGGCCGTGAACCTGACGGCCGAGATTAGTTCCTTTCTCGGCCACAATCGTTTGATTAAGAGTCAAGTCCAAATAGGCGCACCATTTCATCACTTCCATCCAAACCACATCTCGACGCACGGTAGACCGTGCTGGCACGCCCGCGCACAATCGCACCGCACCCAGAAGCAAGAAGCCGCGTGTCAACGCATATCCCCTCGGCTCGGAACTCCAGGCCGTGAGATTTGCGCGGCAGATACTTTTGGCACGCCCGGTGGGATACTTGTCAAAAACCTATGGTGAAAACCAGGGCACAGGCAAAGCTAAAAAACAAAGCAGTCGAAATGAATTCTGAGACTCCTGAGTCCACTTCACCAATCACCGAGACCGAACATTCGGTAGGGATATCGGCCAGCATTCCAGTAACGACGGATCGCACGGTCGAGTCCACAGGATTCATAGAAATCTTGAACATGCAATGGTGGAGGATCTAATGTCCAAGCAGGCCTACAGGATAGAAACATCCTTCATGGCCGCAATGGACAGATTCTCCTTAGAGTTGCGAATGCTTTTCAGGAGAGGATGCCGGTAACCTCGCCTGCAACACCTCCCAGAGCTGGACAGGGGAGCAGAGAGCGCGAGAGAATCGAGCCTTACGGCGAAAGCAGCAGCCTCGGCGTCTTGGCCCACACCCAAGCATCAGGCTACGGCCAGCATTCTTTGCCACCGACTAATAGCTGGGGGCAGGCCCAGCTCACGAGGGCGAGTCCCGGACCAACCCACCCAGCAAAGACAACATGCTGCCCGCTCCACGCTTTAGCCAAAGCATTAGGACGGAGTAGCCCTGCAGTGTCTACGATCCAGCATCTCGTCTCAACCCGGTCAGAGCAACGTGACCAAAGCATCACCAGAACAATGCGATCAGAAGGGCTCGACTGCTGCATTACCGGTACAAATACACGATTCGATCATTCTGATGATAACGCAGACGCACTTAGGTTCCTGTTATAATGCAGTTCAACAGAACCAAGTGGCCATACCTCAACGGCCGGCGGACCGAGCATATCTCGGTTAAATCCACGGCTTTCCTCTAAAACTACCCGGCTCGGTCACAGCGGTCGAGCCCTGTGCTCAAACGGCCCAGCAGGAATGGCCGCGAAACGTTGCGCAGCAAAGTAGGCCGTTTCGAGGTTTTCAGTTCAAAGACATCCGCCCTATCTTGAAAGACGATTTAATACAGGGGGAGCCGGGGGCACCAGATTACCCAAGGCCGTGCCTGTCAAGGGAACCTAGCGATGCACACGATTTATTTCCTAAGGTTTTTTGGGAACGCCGCATCTCCAAAAATTCAGCCGTGGGTACAACTCCTTATGTCTTGGCCAACGGCCATGACCCTGGTAAACTATTAAAGCGGAGGGTTCAATTTCTTCAAGTTATTAGGCAGCATGGCCGAAAGAAGAAGGGTTACTCGAAGATAATGCCCGGGAGTTCAGAAAATTCAAAACAGTCGAAACACGATGCCTACAACTCGGCGCAAGTTCAAAAGAAAGTGGCACCGAGGACTTACGACAAGAAAGTCAAAAAGAAGAAAAGAGGAAGGTAGGCGAGCAAGTTAAACAAACGATGCGGTCAGTATAAAGCAAAAGTATACATTTAGTCTTTCAGAAAAGAAGGCCCTTGCCTTACATTTAGATAAAAGGGGTGTTATTTGCAAAGAGATGACGGCCAGTCACGGCCGAAATAACATATACATATATCTGTCTGTAGTCGTAAACAAAAGAAAAAAATTTGTGTGTAGATAAAATAAAATGTTTGTGGTTATTTATTACATCCCAAAAGAGAAAAAGGAAAAAAGTAGTTAAAGACGATAGCTCATCGCCTGCCTAGACCCCCTCGCTGAACATTCCCCAGATCAGGCAGGTGATCCTTCTCCAAGCAATATCCCCGCCGTCGATGTCTGCCTGCCACCTCGCTCGGATCAGCTTCCGCTCGGCCAGAGCCTTCTTCGTCTTGGTCGCGGCTTTGAGGATTTGTTTGGTCGAGGATTTCAGTTCGTTCCCGATCGCGACCGCACCATCTCGGCGCTGAAGGATGAGGTTTCAGCGAGCCTGGAGTTCGGCAATCTGGGCCTCAACCTGCGCAAGCTCTTCATTCTCTCGTTGGACAACGAGGTCGTTCTCTTTCAGTCGGGCCATTGCAGGTTGGACTTTTTCTTTGATCTCCACCAGATCCGGCTCGAGCGAGCTCCCTTCGGCCATCCTCGTAACGGCTTTAGCATACCGGCCGATCATTTCCTCGCCTTCGGCCAGACGGGCTTGCAACTCATCCAGCTGAGTCGAGTCTAGCAGACCAAGCGCCATGGCCGTATCCAAGCAGGACCTGAACTCCGTAATCGCCCCGACAGTGGTCATTTGTTGAACCCCAAGGAGAAGGAACTCTTGAGCCGTTCAACAACGGTCTTGGAATCCTCATCCAGGGGAGCCGAGGCCGAGCTACCTCCTTCCTCATGGAGGCTAGCGTAGAGCTCCTCAAGATCATCAGAGGAAGTGGCCTCCTGAACATGAGAGAGTTTGGGTGAGAAACAAATAGCTAGGACATAAAGGAGTAACAAAAGAGGGGGGGGGGGGGGGGGGGGGACTGAATACTCACGGCGAGCGAAAGATCGTTTCTGACCGCTGAAGTAGTCAGAAGAAGACTCGGCACACTCACGATTGAATCCTGGGACAGCAGCGCAAGGGGCATGGTCGTAGCGACTGTGGATAGCGGCAACGACGGCTGAGGAGGCTGGAAGCAAAAATTCAGTCAAAGGTATAATGCAAAATTCTAAAAAGAGAACAGTTAAGTCAGGCATAACGAAAGCAAACATTTACCGAGCGGAAAGCAATGCCACTTGGACGACGAGAAGCGGACGGCGATGGCTCAAGAGGCACGTCCGCAGCGCCTTCTTCGGTGGCCTCTTCGGTAACCTCTTCGGCAGCGTCTTTGGTAGCTTCCTTAGCGGCCTCTTCGATGGCCTCCTTGGCGCCCTCGTCGGCAACCTCCTCAGCGGCCTCCTTGGCGGTCTCCTCCGCAGTCTCCTCAGTAGGCGGCACTTCTGCAGACACTGTTTCAACATCCAACATCTCAACCACTTCTTCAACAGTGGCCACCTCCTCAACCATTGCCGTTGCAGCTCCTACCTCCTTAGCGACCATCTGGGCAGCGGCCGCTTCCTCTACATACGCCACCTCGGCCGCGGCCTCCTTCTCGACTATTACCACGTCCTGGAAAAGAGCCAGATCACCAAAATGCACAAAAGGGTAAGGGGGTGACCTACAAAATAAAGAGAGGAAAAAGAAGGCCAAGGAGAAATGCTTACGGCCACAGGGGGAGCTTCGCTCACAATCACAAGAGGGACTACCTCCTCACTTCCGCCCTCCGAGAAAGCGAAAAGGGTCCTTTTCCTCGGCCGCTGCAGGGCTGCCGTCTCAGCCACGGCACTCTGGGACGGTGCGGCCTCAACCATTGCAGCCTCTGTACTTGGCGCCTCTCGGCTCCTCTTACGACCCGGGGCTACGTAATACAAAGAAAGAAGTGAAAAGAAAGGTGAGGTAATCAGAGACAAAAGTGGTTCAAGGAGACCGACGAAGAATAATGATAAATAAATAAAGTCAGCGAAGGCTTACTAGCAGCAGCGGTCGGTCGAGCCGGCGGGGAGGGCGGCACGGTCCTGTGTGCCAGCGTCTTTCGTGCTCCCACCACAGGCGTGGCCCTAGGAGTTGGGGCCGCATTCGAAGTTGTGACCGTTGCTCCAGTCGAGGGAGGGGTCGTCATCCTAGGAATGGTTACGGCTGCGGTACTTGGTCGAGGGGGCCCGGCTGATACCTTCTTCACTTTGCTGCCTTTGGAGAGAAGAGGATCCCAGTCTGCATTCTCCAGGGCCCCCCCTCACGGCCTCTTCAACAGGCCGAATAAATCTGGCCGAGATGCATTCCTCGTACCAGACCCTTCCATCCTCGTCGTAGGCACTACGACGCAGCCAAGGCGTCAGAGTGAGGAAGGTCATCCCCCTTTGCAGCTGGGAGACATCGGCCCTCCAGGACGAGAGCCGGTTGGTTGACAAAGGGGGGAGTGGGGCCGTCTGGATTAGGCCGAACTGCCGCGCCACGAAGTTTGGCAGATAAACTTTGGCCCCGGCCTTAGATAAGCCGCAATGAAGGTCGCGCGAAACCAGGAAGGAGCCCCAGATCTCCTTCAGGTCGTTCTCCGTCTCAACATCAGGAATGATGGAGAGGTCGTGAGTTAGGTACAGGGGAAACGACCGAGTAAGGCAGACGCGGAACTGCGTGCCGGTTCTCTCGGTCAAGCCGTAGAAGAATTTGTAGCAGAAGGCCGTGGCATTATGCTTCTTGGGGGCTCGGGCGAATGCGTTGGCTAGCGGCTCGATATCTTTGGGAGTAGAAAACTCCACGGTGATCGGCTAGATGGGCAAACTCCACGGTGATCGGCTAGATGGGCAAACTCCACGGTGACCTTCTTCGCCTGGGTGCAGAAAACGAACTTGCACAGCCAGAACAACAATAATGTGGCGTGCTCAACTTCGCCGAGGGGAGCGATGGCGTCGTCTTTGGCGCAGTCCTCTACGCCAAAATTGCTGTAGAAGCTGGAGTAGTTGAGCATGTTCTTCGCCTTGTTCCCGGTGAGTTTTGTGAGAGCAGGCCACATGGTTTTAAAGCTCCCTTCCACCTCAGGAGCAACAAGGGCGGCATTTACTTCCACGCCGAGAGGAGAAAGGCCGAACAAGGCGGCCATGTCTAGCACGGTCGACGTCATCATGCCGAACCGAAAGTTCATGGTATTGGTGGCCGACGACCAGAAGCACAAGGCCGTGGCCAAGAGCGACCGATCCATGACAAGTGGCCGATCGAACAACTTGATCAAGTGGTAGATGCCTTGATCTTTCCATTGTTGGCCGAAGAAGTGCTCCATCCTGGGCAGCCACTTTTCCCAATCTGAGGTCACGGTCGGCCATTGTTGCTGCGGCCTGACAACGTTCCAATCTTTGAAGTCCCCCCCGTCAAAGGCCGAGAGGTCTACCAGGTTGTTTTTCAAGTGGGCCACGAGCCTCTCTGGCATTCCGCCATCAATGGAGGGGCCGAGGACACAGGAATCAGTAGGGGCACCATCGTCATCAGTCCAGGGCGCGATGATGTTGGGGAGTACCGAGCCTTGGATGTCTCGGCAAAATGCCTCTAACTTAGTATGGAAAGCTTGAGATCGAGCTTCGACAGATGTGGAGGTACTGGAGGCCATTAAATCAGATTTAAGATGGGTGTCTAAGAAGGAAATGTGGAAAAAGATGATGAACGTGAAGAACACTGGAAGAAAGTCCTGAAAAAGGTGAGGATTTGTAGGTTCCGGAAGAAAGTCGCGAGTTCAGGCAGGATTTTCTGGTAAACTTGGGGGTTCAAAGGCTTGGTAGGTTTGAAAGTTTGGGAGAAGAGTTTTGGCAAAGCTTGGGCGTTTGAGAATTTTGAAAGTGTGAAGAAAATACGAAGGAGTCTGGGTTTTTATACTTGCGCTGTAATTCAAAACGAAGAGGTATGATTCTCGTGAAACGAAACGGCCTGACAACGCACTCAGAGCACGCGAAATTATGACAGAAACTTGGCGGCCGACGTTTCGATTAGCAAGGCAAAATAATGGCTCGTGCGAATTAAGAACACGATGACGTGTCGAAAGCCCAGAGACCGTCGTTTCACTTGACGAGGTGAAGCGACACCCTGGGCAATGATGGCCTACACGACGTGCTTAAAGCATTAAATGCGCCGACTGACTTGCGCATTTAATACCCCAGTTGTCAATCACTTCAGAAGGAATGCTAAGGGTCCATCCCTTGGAATCCATTCGGCTGCTACTCATGCCGAGGCCGAAGAATCCATGGTGGGGGCAATGTTTGTGCCTAATAATTCATGGCCATCAATTGGCCGAAGGAGCCCCCTTCCTCGGCCCTAGTACTTGCTCGTAAAACTGAAACGCGGCGTTTCGCCAAGGTATTCGGCCTCCCTAAAGACAAGAGAAAAAATTGCTAAGGCACGATCACCTCGGCCTCAATTAAAAGCCGAGGCCGAGGTCGAGGCCGAGCAAAATTACGGCCAAAGGCATTGAAGTCAGATCATCAAGTGGCAGCAGGGTCCCACGCTTCATTTAATGAAGTAGTGCCTCTGTTTATTGCAGCAAACCCACTGGCCACGAATAAGCATTTAATGCATAAAGGAAGGTGGGAAGTGATTGAAGTCAGGTTTTGGCGATAGAAAACAGAGTGATTATACGTGGACATTCTCACAAGAATTCTTGCAGCTTGAGAGATTAGGTCACCAGCTATCAGAACAATAAATGCGTCTCCACGACCAGAAGCTCAGAGCCCACAATCAGGGCGGCGGCCGAGATTCACCGGGATTTATGGGGTCACAACACCATGCTTCACGATCCCAAATGTCAATTGGACTACCCACTTGCTCTAATCAGGCTCCACCATGCAGATTTCAAGCCTCGATTACTCCTCCAAGAACTCTTCCTATAAATACAAGGCTCAAGCTACATTCAAAGGGTTCAAACACCAAACCAAAGCCTCCCACGGAGCAACTTATATTTTCCTATAATGCACTTTCAATATCTTTACTTGCTTTCCTAGGAGTAGTGTTAGTTTGTAAGGAAAATTCATTCATCCATATATTATACAACCCTTGATTTTCAAGGCGCCGGAACACCATCTTTGTTATTCGCTCACTCACCCCATATATCATACAACCGCCGCTCACTGAGCAGCGTGCCGGAGCACCGCCCTAAAACCACCATCAACACCACTCAACGGCCTTGTAGTTCAGGCCATGAACCTGACGGCCGAGATTAGTTCCTCTCTCGGCCACAATCGTTTGATTAAGAGTCAAGTCCAAACAGGCGCATCATTTCATCACTTCCATCCAAATCACATATCGGTGCACGGTAGACCATGCTGGCACGCCTACGCACAACCGCACCGCACCCAGAAGCAGGAAGCCGCGTGTCAACGCATATCCCCTCGGCCCGGAACTCCAGGCCGTGAGATTTGTGCGGTAGACAGTTATGTTTAAAATTTTGAAGATTGGTTAAACATGTTTTCTAAAATATCAAGAATATTGAAGAATCTGGAAAAGCATGTTTTGATTTGGTTTTCATTTTTTCAAAACTTTAAACATGTTTTTTCCCTATTAGATGACCTTAAAACCCTAAAAATTCCTATATGTAGCATAGCAGTGAGTTGTGTTAATTAGGTCATTCCCTATTCAGAAAGGTATTTTGCGTCAAAAATGGACACCAAAAACCCTTAAAACATTGTTCACGACAATTTTTTTTACTATTCACTGCAATTTAGGGTTTTCTTTCTTGAACTGTGTTTGTTTGGTTATTTTCTAAGCTAGATAGATGTTTGTTTTGTTTTGAGAATCAACAAACTTTTCATAACAAAACCAAACCTAAATACTCAAACCCTAAGGAAATAACAAAAAATTGCATCATATCTAAATTGATTGGTAAGTTTCTTTAACAAATAGAATCTATCATGTAATTTGTTTGTGATGGCACAAGATAACATGTAATCTGTGTAAGCTATAAGTAATCTCTTGCCACAAAGGTGTGATACTTAATTAAGGAAGCTTGCATGTATTATTTATTAGTTTTGTGAATGAAGTAAAATGGAAAAACTGCTTTCTCTTAACAAGTTGAGAATCAGTTTTATTGGAAAGTATTCATGCTTTTCTTTTGCAAATCCTTACAGCTTTGAACACTCCCTCAATCAATTTCTCGCAAATTGAAACTCTCACTGGATCGAATTTCAAACGATGGAAGTTCAATCTTGATGTTGCACTAGGCATGAGTGATATCAATTATGCGAACTCAAGACGAGCTGACCAGACCTGTTGCGAATTCCCTTGCTAAAGTTAAGAGAGTGTATGAAGCTTGGAGGATGGTAAATAAGGTCTGTCTGCTGGTTATGAAGAAGACTTTGACGGAAGCTATTTTTGGTGGAGTTCCAGAAACAAAAAGTGCCAAGCAGTTTATGGAATCCATTGAGATGAAATTTAAGGAATCTAGCAAGGCTGAAACGAAGAACCTCATGTCTCGGCTAGCTAATATGAAGTATGAAGGAGGAGGCCCAAATTGAATAGGTTGAAAGTACCTATTGCCCAAAATTATCTAGTACATATTGCGCTGGAATCCCTACCTTATGATTAGATGAAATCCACCTACAACACCCTGAAAGAGGATTGGACAATAGATGACCTGATTACAAATGCTGTTCTTTAGGAGAATAGGTTAAAAGCTTATAGAGGCGTGGTTAATGTGGTCACTGCTAGGAAGTATGAGATTAAGGGTGCTGCAAAATCAGGAATAAAGAAGCAGATTCAGTCTCAAAAGAACAACCATCTTGGCGTGACCCCTACCATTGAATTCAAGTGATACTTTTGCCAGAAGGAAGGTCACATGAAGAAGAACTGCAACAATTACAAGAAGTGGTTCGAGAAGAACAAGAACAGAGGTAATAAATGTTGGCGCTAAATCTAAACAGATAGAGATGGATGCAACTTACAAGTGATGTGGATGATCTAGGATCGATTGAGTGCCTGATGCGGATTTTGCTCTTCTCGGGATGCCAATCCTGAACTAAGAAGAGCTGTGGCTTGTGAGATCTATTGCACCGATGTGGTACCAGCCAAAGACCCTCCGATGCTGAAGTAAGTTTCTCTTTTAAGAGCTTTTCTACTGACAATGTATTTAGCATAAAATTCAAGTTGAAAGTCTTACTCCTTGTCTGCAGTGAAGGGGTTTATTTATAGAGGGTGTTTGGTGAGCTCTTAGTACTTAGTTTCAATGAGGGACCTATGAGAGGGTCTTCCGTGGTTGACACGAGTCTGTAGATATTTAGGCAGGGATTTCGAGGTTTGTTCCGCAGAATCGTCACTAGCCAGTGGAGTTGCGCTCGAAAAGGGGCGAGAGTTGCAACGTCTAAGAGTTTGAAACGTTTTGAGTGACGACGGTTGGACTTCCTTGTGCATGCGTGCCACGTGTTGGCAGGGCTGTGAAGGGTCGCGTCGTTTCGTATCCCGATGCTAGGTTTGTCCTATAAATGTCGGGGAGGGATGATAGGTGGAATACTTGTGTTTTTTGAGAGCAATCAGAGCTTGTGAGAGGCGATTTCCAGCGAAGGTGTCAAGGCGGAGAAGGCGATTTCCGGCGATTAGCAACCACCGTGTGAACAAGGTATGCTGACGTTTTTCCTTTTATGATGAATCAAACTCTTCAATTGTTGCATGAACATGTATGAACATGTATGAACTTAGGTGAACGTAGATGAACATGTGCTTTGAAGCATCTAGGATAGCGGTTTGATTATGGCATGGCACTTAGTTTCCTTTCGTCTTTGTTTGTAGATGTCAAATAGCGAGTCGGAACGTAGTGATTGTCCAGGGGCTTTTGAGGGTGAATCGTCTTCGGAGAGTTCTGTAGCAGAGTATGAGAGTGCCGATTTCAAGAGCACTGATGTCGAGATACTAGAAGAGGCAGAGGTGCCCACCAAGGCTGGTGGCACTTCTCGTAGATTGCCTCAGGGTGGTGAGCCCTCGACTTCAGGTCATGGAGCCAAGGCAGGCGATGTGTTGATTGCTGCGCCAGGGGATGGGGTACTGACCGTTATGACGAGAAGGCAACGGGTCCCAATGGCGAAGCCAAATGTTCTAACCGAGGGCGAATTGGCGAAGATTAGGCCCGAGTATCATATCCCATATTCGGTAGTGATGCGAATCCCAAGGCCGTTAGAGTCGCTGAGCAACCCGGAGAATGAGGTGGTCTTCTTCACCAATGCCTTCAAGCATGGGCTTCGGCTGCTGTTGAGACATTCGGTGCAGAAGGTCCTATCTCAGATTGGGTACGCGCCGGGGAAATTTAATCCGAACTTTTGGAATACCCTGCTAGGTACGATCACGGCCTTCGGCATAGCTGGCGAGGGGTAGCCAAGTTATGAGCAATTCGCCCATCTGTACAGTGTGACGAGAGCGAAGAGTTCTGACCAGGGGGTGGGTGCAGTCGAACTGTCTGTCAGCAGGACAGCGTGGGCATTTCGTGGTCGAGGTGCCGAGCTCTCAAAAATCCTGGCGCAAGCGCCGAGTGCTTGTGTCCGGTGCGTGGGAATCAACACCAGGAGTGATAGTTGAGAGGCGAATTCCCACGACCTTTCAAACAGTCGGTAGGTTGCGCGAAATGCTGTTCCATTTTTTTTTTTACCTGCGATTAATCTTTTTGGTATTAGTGTCTCTAAAGCAACCGATCGCGTTGAAGAGGGAGGTTGAGGCGATCGAGAGGGTCCGAGGGAAAATTGCCGAAGAAGATCGCTTCTTCAAGACTTTGTTGGGTTTTCGACATCTATAAAAAGCAGGCTTGATCAGCGACGTCGAGCACGCCCGATGAGAGAGAGAGAAGAAGAAGAGGAAGAGGAGAGGAGAAGAAGTAAGTGATGCCGTTCGGCATGTTAGACAGTTTTCGTTTGACGCCGTCCCTTTTCAGACTTTAGTTTTGCAGTGGCAGGAGGTAGGGCGATGTCTGATGCAACGAAGAGGCGGCTGGAGTCTTGGGCTCCTAAGCAGAAGAAGAAAGATGGTCCTTCGAGGCCGAAGACAATGCCTTCTCGTTAGGCCGAAGGGACTTCGGCTGATGAGGTAACAATAGCCGATCGCCGCAGGGAGAAGCGGGCGGCGGAAGCCGAGACCGTTCGCGAGGCCTACCTCCAA
Source organism: Prunus yedoensis (assembly GCA_005406145.1). Classification (NCBI taxonomy): domain Eukaryota; kingdom Viridiplantae; phylum Streptophyta; class Magnoliopsida; order Rosales; family Rosaceae; genus Prunus; species Prunus yedoensis. The sequence continues at coordinate 368,277 of BJCG01000136.1, forward strand.
GCGACGGGGAAGAGGCAGATTGAGGGTGCCCTCAACGTGACGCCCTTGCCGAAGAGGCTAAGGGGACCAGACGAAGGTGCGGCCGTGCTGATCCCTGAAGAGGAGGAAGAGGGAGATGGGCCAGTGAATGTGGCATGTCCTCGGAGAGTCATGCCGTTTGTGAACTGCGTTATCGATGGTGCGTAGATGGAGCTTACGGAGCTGGAGTAGCTGTCGGCGAAGACGGTGCGCGATCAAGCCGGTCGTGCTTTCCGGCTTCAGGCTACGGTAAGTGTCGTGGTGTTTGTGTTTTAAGTGTTTGCGCGTTCGGCGTATACTAAACTTTTGTTGTTTTTCAGGCTGCTATGGAGATGTGGCTTCACGTGAAGCGAGCCGTAAACAATGCCGAACGGTATCAGAAGAAGTTCGAGGAAAGCCGAGCTAAAATTGACGAAGCTGGTAAGCTCATCCAGGACGCCGATCATCATGCAAAGGAAAACGCGGCGAAGATCGCAGAGCTCTCTTCGAAATTAGCTGCAGCTGATTTGGCGGTAGTGGAGGCCCAAGAGGCTAAAGCAGCGGTGGAAGTGGCAATGGATGCAGTTGAGCGGTCACAAGTAAATGAGGTGGAGGAGGCTAAGGCGAAAGCCGTGGCTGACTACCGAACCTCGGAGGAGTTCACGGTGCTGCTGAACAAGGAAGTCATGGAGCAGTATGACGACCTTGTCTACTGTTTCAAGCGGTATAACGCAGATAAGAGGCTGAACCTGAACTTCCTCCGGGATCCGCCTCCGTTGCCTGAGGATGTCACCAAGGAGATGGTTGAGGCATATAAGGGAGAAGATGCCGATGCTGATTCCGCCAGTGAGACCGACTCCAGTAGTGAGGAGGAAAAGGGCCATCCTGTACCGACTTCTGCCAATGTGCCTGCCGCTGATGCTTCGACTGGTGCCGAGCTTGCGTCTGCTGCTGCCGAACTTGTGATGACTGATGCCGCACCTCCTTTGCCTTAGGATTTTTTTTTGTAAAGATTTGGACCATGCCGAATGGCGATTTTGTTAAGACACGTAGCTTTTTGTGGCGTTTTTATCAAAGTTTATTTTGATTCAGTTTTATGTTTAAGTTTCGTATTCTAGTACATGTATGCATGCTGTAGGTAGTATATCCTAGATACTGTACTGCCGTTATGGCGCTACTGAATGTATAGAATAGGAATGTTAAAAAACAATGCCGAAAGCACCGGTACAATGAAAGCAACTAAGATAGGTTTACATTGTATGTTGGCCGTAGGTTTAGTTACTTGTAATAATACTTCAAGTGTTCTATGTTCCAAGGGTGACCAAGGGTCTATCCATCGGTACCGCGTAATCGGTAAGTGCCAGGTCGGCAGACGATGACGACTTCATAAGGACCTTTCCATGAAGGGCCGAGGGTCCCCTCGTTGGGGTTCTTGGTGGCAAGAGAGACTTTGCGCAAGACCCAGTCCCCCACCTTGAACGATCGGCGTTTGACGCACGAATCGTAATATCAGGAGGTTCGTTGTTTGTATGCGGCATTCCGAAGCTGAGCTTGCAATCGATGTTCCTAGGTTCACTACAAGGAAAAAAGGCTAATGTGACCAAATAAAAAGTGAGGCTTGTAAATTCGTCATATATAATAGGTATTGGTGATGAATTTATCAAGTCGTCACTCATAAGACAACGAAAACATCTGCAATTTTGGAGGAAGGCCAAATCCCTGACAAATAGTCTGGCGGTTTTGGGCAGGAGAGACCAACAATTATTTGTGAGGCTTGTGGAGTCACATATAATATTTTAAGTCGTCACAAATTTTTAGTTGCGGGAATATCTATCCAAAAAAATAAAAAATAAAAAGGAATGAGCGGAAAAGTTTCCCGCCCCAAAATAAAAATTATATTTTAGGGTTAGTTGTAATCACATATTCGCACATGTGAGGACCGGGCCTCACTTATTCATTTAAAATATTAATCAAAATTACAACTATTTCATTCATCTGCCACTGTTTATTCGCTCTTTACTCGCTCTGCTACCAAAACTCATAGCCATATGCGTTCCTCAAATCAGTGGCCGCCGATCAATACTGTTTCGTCGTCGGCGACTTCTCCGACGACGGTGACTTCTCCAACGACCATTAGTGCTCCAGCGACAACTACCACTTTGACGAAAGCCCTTTCATTCCTAATTCCTCAAGGCTCCACAATATCTCTGTCTTCTTAAAATTAAAACAGGTATCATATTTGTAATTTTAACTTGTAATTTGTTATCTCTTTGCTTCAGTTTGGGTAAGTTGAGTGTTTTGGTGAATTTTTACATGTTTAAGATTTAGGATTCATAGAATCATCTTGTGATTGTTGATTGGTTTATTTGTGAAATCTCTTCAGGCATAATTTGATTTATTGGGTTTTTATGTGTTGTTGTTAATTTGCGTTATTATCTTTGCTTTTCAAAAATAGGAATATGAATCGGTGTTTACTTTTCAAAAATCTCGTTCTTAGAGTTCTAATTGGAGTTGCGCTTTCAGAGGAGATTGGGATGTAATAGGAAGTTGTATTATTACTTTTCCTTTATTTATTTATTTATTAACTTTACTACTTTTTGTCTGCTTGTTGAGGCAATTATAGAAGAATATACGTGTGATCAATATGCTTTCTATCGTTGGCTACCTAAAAGATCAATTATAAGCCAAGCCTTTTTGGATATCATAAAAAACATGACAACTCATCATGCTAGCTGTTTAAAAGATTTGTTTCTACATAATAAATTTGGAACATGTGTATTATCTAATTACTAGTGCTTGCCTTTTCTTTTGGCAGGTCTGTTGCTTTTTTTTCTGGGAGCAAGGTTTAATAGAAATAATTTGCAGAGAGGTGAATTCCCCTGCCATTTATCACAGTCATTAACTTTTCTTATTTAAGTTTATGTCTACACTTTCTTCTATATATAGTGGTTATAAATACAAGTTTTAGATGGATAGGCAGTGGATTGCCAAATGTCGTGATTGTGGAAACGATCCAAAATATAAGAAAGGGATTGAATCCTTCATTGATGTTGCAAGACACCATGTGAATGCTAGTGGTGAGATATTATGTCCACGTAGGCATTGCCATAATTCATTTTGGCACCCTATTGATATAGTTCACTTCCATTTGTTGTGGTATGGGATGGATGTTACTTATGATAGATAGATATATCATGGAGAAGAAGTTGGTTTTCTACCACATGGTTTGACCTTTCCAGCTCCGAGTTCTCCAACTATTGAGCCTAACCTTCAAGGCAATGATGAAATATTTAATATGATGAATGACATATTTTATAGGGAAGATGTTGCTCAGGAAATAAGAGAGGATGGAGATAATGCAATGGAGGGAGGAGATATTGTAGATGGTGATAACAATAGTAATATTGATGGTATGAGTATGGGTAAGGATAACTATGAGAGGTTATTGAGTCAAGCTCAATGTGAACTATACCCGGGTTGCACTGAATATACAGTTTTGAAGGCTGTTGTGGAATTGATTCAGTACAAAGTTGATGGAGGTTGGACCAACAAATAAGTTGATAAGTTATTAGGATTCATGAGGAAGACATATCCCAAACCCAATAATATTCCAGAAACATACTATGCATGCAAGAGGATGTTGAAAGGTTTGGGCTTAAGTTATGAAAACATACATGCTAGTAAGTATGACTGCGTATTGTTCTATAAGGAGCATGAATGGAAGGATAAATGCCCAGAGTGCAATGAGCCAAGGTACAAGGATAGTACTTCTGAGAAAGGAAAGAAGATTCCTCAAAAAGTATTGCGTTACTTTCCATTGAAGCCTAGGTTACAGAGATTGTTTATGTCAAGAAACACAGCGACAGATATGAGGTGGCACAAAGATAAGCGGGTTGATGATAGTGAACAAATGGTGCATCTAGCCGACTCTATTGCATGGAAAGATTTGATAAAATGTACCCAGACTTTACTAAAGACCCAAGAAATGTCAGATTAGGCCTTGCAACAGATGGATTTAATCCTTTTGGAAATATGAGCATGACTTATAGTTTGTGGCCTATCATAGCTGTACCTTATAATTTGCCACCATGGAAGTGCATGAAGCAGACATTCTCAATGATGACTTTGTTAATTCCTGGTCCACAAGCTCCAGGTAGAGATATTGATGTTTATTTGCTTCCAATGATTGATGAGCTTAAGGAATTGTGGGAACATGGTGTTCAGACTTATGATTATATGACTAAGTCTATGTTTAATCTACGAGCAGCTGTGATTTGGACAAGTAACGACTTTCCAGCTTATGGAAACTTATCCGGTTGGAGCACCAAGGGTTTTTTAGCATGTCCGGTATGTAATATGGATACTACATACTGTAGGTTACGGAGTAAGATTGGTTATATTGGGCATCACCGCTACTTACCCATGCAACATTCATGGCGCAAAAATAAAGCTGATTTTCATGGCCATCACGAGATGAGACCTCCACCAAGAGAATTTTCTGGGGAAGATATTCTGGAGCAGTTTGATTACATTAGGCCTTGCAAACCTGGTAAGCATCCCAATAATAAGGAGAGAAAGAGGAAGCGGAATGATGAGGAATTAAATTGGACCAAAAAAAGTATATTTTATCAATTAGATTATTGGCCCCATTTAAAAATTAGACATAACTTGGACGTAACATTTGTGATAGCATCATTGGGACATTATTTAGTATAGATAAGAAATCGAAAGACACATACAAGGCAAGGTTGGATTTGAAAGACATGAAAATTAGAAAAGAGTTGTGGTTGAAGGAGAATGGGAGCAAGTTTGATAAGCCTCCCTCGGAATATGCACTAAAACCACATGATCGTAGAGCTTTCTGCCAATTCTTAAAATCAGTTAAATTTCCTGATGGTTATGCAGCCAATATATCAAGAAATGTGAATTTAGATGATGGAAAGCTGTCGGGGTTGAAGAGCCATGATTGCCATGTGTTTTTGCAACATCTTCTATCGGTGGGAGTTAGAAAATACTTGAAGAAATCTATATCTACCCCACTTATACAATTATCATATTTCTTCCAACAAATATGTGCAAAAACGTTGATTGTAGCTGAACTAGAGAAGCTGGAAAAAAATATTGTGCTCACACTATGCAAGCTAGAGAGAATTTTTCCACCCGCATTCTTTGATATTATGGTTCACTTAGCTATCCACCTACCTCGAGAAGCCAAACTTGCCGGACCAGTAGCATACCGATGCATGTATCCTATAGAGAGGTAATGTATTTAAATTTTTATGATTCATTCTTCTTAATATTATTAGCAAGTGACTGATCTTTAATTAATTTCTAGGTTGTTGGGAACATACAAGAAATATGTACGCAATAAAGCTCGACCTAAGGGTTCTATTAGTGAGGCACACATTGCAAAAGAATCTTCAACATTTTGTTCAATGTATCTCAGTAGTGTTGAAAATGACCAGAAAGACACAATGATGGGGGTGAACCTAAGGCGAAGCTTTCAGTTTTTGCTCAAAAATTACGTCCAATAGGTGGTCATGTGTTGATTGAATGGTCAGAGGAAGAGATGAAAGCAGCTTTTTGGTATATCTTGGACAATTGTGATGAGATTGATTCCTTCAAATAGTATGTCATCTGAAATCTCATTCCTTTACATATATAGAACTTGAAAAAACTCTGACTTTTAATTTTATGTTCTTGTAGTGAGCACCAGCAAATGTTACTGAGAGAGAGTTCTGAAAACTTAGAACAAAGACACAAGCAACTATTTCCTAATTGGTTCAAGAGTCGTGTTAGAGCATTGTATGATCAAGGATCTTCAACAGTGAATAATGAGCTGCTTGCATTAGCAGAAGGTCCAATTCTTCGAACTATCCAATATACAGGGTGTATATTGAATGGGGTTAAGTGGTTGGTTAAACACATTGATAGGAATAGAACGACACAAAACAGTGGGATTATGACACCGGGGTCACACGATGGTGAAGATTGTTGCTTTTATGGAAGCTTGACCAACGTTGTTAAAGTGCAATTCATGAGAGGTTATAAGGTGTTTCTTTTCAAGTGTCTCTGGTACAATACAAATATAAAAGGGAAGAAAGTTGTGCAGGATTATCATCTCAAGTCAGTGAATATAAACACTCATTGGTATGATGATGATCCTTATGTGCTAGCAACACAAGCGAATCAGGTATTTTATCTTGATGACCCAAAATTGGGGCATCCTTGGAAAGTGGTTCAGAGGATTCAACCTAGACATGTGTGGAATGTTTTAGAGAAAGATGATAACGTTCACGAAGATGACAATGTTGATGATAATGAGGATGACGATGACAATGGATTTTTATGGATGGTTGAAGATGACAATGAAATTGGTATATCATTATGTAGAGATGATACTGAACTTGAATCAATTGATGCTGCAAATGTTAATATCGAACAAACGGAAGCCGATGAGGAAATCATAATTGATGAGGATAATTTGGAGGATGAATTATCATCAGGAGTAGATGAAGATAATTTACATAGAGATTCAAATAGTGATTTAGAATGAGAGATTTGGTTAGTTTTGGATACAGCTAGTTTCATTATTTTAATGTACTGGTATATAATTTTTTTAAACATTGTTTTGCACTAATGTAGATGAATTATCCTTAAGTTACATTGACTGTTTTTGTGTTTTCATTAAAATTTAGATGAATCCTCCTCAACAAGAACATGGGAAGCAATCGAAGAAAAGGAAGCAATGTGCATCTACTCATCCAGCACTTGCTCATCCATCAGCTTCTCATCCAGCAGCTTCTCATCTAGAACCTACTCATCCAGCACCTTCTCATCCAACACCTACTCATCCAGCTCCTAGTCATCCAATACCTTTTCATCCAGCACCTTCTCATCCAACACCTACTCATCCAGTTCATGAGACAAATCTTCAAGAGGTTACACCTCAAGACACAGGTACCATTTTTAAGGTTTTTATAATTTTAGATTTGTGAATAAATGGTGATGCAGTAAACAGAATATGGTGATGCAGTAAACAGAGCAACACCACTCTAATATGTATTTATCCGGAATGGTTTAATATAACCAAATATGGTGTTGCTCTATTTACTGCTTCACCATATTATTTTTATGTGGGTATAAATGCAAAGGTGCTTTTATCCATACAAGGTATCAAATGGGCTGAACTTGGAAGCGATTGACAGAATATTAGTAGTTGTTGCTATGTTTTTCTTTATATTGATGTTCTGTTTTTCATGGAAGGGTTTGAAGAGGCTACTTCTATGTCTTCTAGCATGAAGCGATGAGGAAGATCTTACGGGAAATGCCTCCATGAGCTCATAGAAGCCAATGATGGGAAACCACTAACTGTTGCCTTTGACCCGAAGTTGAAGGTCCCTATCAACAAGGTAGTTCATACATTGCTTACGAATGAGATTGGAACTAGCATTAGAACTCATGCACCCGTATGCCATAAGCTGTGGGAAAAAGTCCCAGATGACGATAAGAAGAAACAAATTGTCAATTTACTGGTTAGTTTAATATTGGTATAAATTTGATTTTTGTTATCGCATTGTAGCACTATCCTAATATTTTGTATGTGTGTATGTTAGGCATTATTTGATGTGGACCTGACCCAATCGATGGTTAGTGAATTTGTGGAAGCTAAGATGGCTAGAGCATACATTGTTTTTAAGAATAGGCTGCATGATCACTACAAGAAGGTTGCCACTACTCCAGCACGGGGAAGGGCCACCTTGCCTCCGGATAGTCTATGGAATAAGCGACCTGTGGAGCATTGACATTGGCTTTGTGATAAAATGTACACTGAACCCACTTTTGTGGTATGTATTCCATAATTGTTTTACTGTTTTATTTTTTATTTTTTGAGTAACAGTGTATTTGTTATTGTAATAGTTAATTCATGTATTTTTTTATTATAGGAGAAGTCGAAGAAAAATTCTGATAACCGTAAAAAGAACAAAACAAACCACAGGGGAGGTGCATGCTCATTTGTCCAACATGCTCAACAGGCTGTTACAGTAATATAAAGTTACATAGCTACTTTAAATATTTTTCAATTGATTTTAATCAATTTTTTTATTTATGATTTATAGGAAGGAAAGCCTTTATCATTCATTGATAATTGGGAAATGCTACATAAAGACAAAGAGCATAATTGGATTAGTGAGGATGCCCAAGAAAAACATGTAAGTCAATAATGATTTATATTAGTAAATATTATTCCACCCAAATTGATTGAAATTTTGGATCCTCTTACATATTTAGAAAACACTATGTACTATGTAATACTGCTTTTCATATGCAAGTTTAATTTGTTGGTTTGTCTATAGGAAAAAATGAAACAAATGCGAGATGAACTGAGGTCCAAGATGATTGAGGAGGCTGATGAGGATATTGAGGCTGATTCAATAGAAGTTCCAATTGAGGCTGAGTTCAAGATTATGGGTGATGTACTTGGAGTGAAAGGTAGGACAGTTCGTGGTCTTGGTGCTTTTCCTCGAATGGAAGCCAATATCTCAACTACTAGTTTTTCTGGAGCTTCTAATTCTGAGCTTAGAAAGTGACAAGATACAGTACAGATGCTTGCCACAAATATGCAAAGTGTGCAGGAAGAGTATTCAAATTTAAGGGCTAATTTGGTGGTAGCTTTGGAGGCATCCAACAATGGTGGGCTAGATAATGCACAGTTGATGTCAATGTTGCATGCAGCTTTGATGCCGTCGACAACAACCTAGGATGAGATTTACATGTTTACATTATGTTATTTTGGATATTAAGCGTGTTTAGAACCCTGGATATACGATTAACTTGGATACTCTATTTTGGATATTATTCATCTATGATATGAAGCTTCCGTATTCTTGATGCAGAGTATTACATTTATTAGGATCATTGTCATGAAATCATTCACACGTATTATCAATTGTGATGAGTTTTTTTGGCATAACAAATTATACAATATGACGATTTGTTATATGTCATAATTTCAACAAAGTGACAATTTATAAAGCATCACAAATTGAACGTTGTGACAACTTGTCTGTCGTCATAATAGATACCATGTGACCACCTGCCAATCATCAAAAAATGAATTAGGTGACCTATTGTTAAATGTCACAAAAGAAACAATGTGACAAAACATGAGAAGTCACATATTGTAAATAGTGACAAATTCATACATCGTCATAGTGTACTATATGTGACACTGAGTTAAAGTTGTCACATTTGACATTAGGTGAGGGGCCTAATGTGACGACCCTTGTGACGCCAGAATATGGTCACTTTAACGTAACCGCAAGGAAATTTTGCCTAATGTGAGGAATTGTTTTTGTCACATTAGCCTATTTTTCTTGTAATGGTTTAGGGTAAGTAGCATCTCGTTTTGCTCCAACGTATAGGATGTCGTTCGGCACGTGGGTGCATTGATTTTGACCGGGACAACAGCTTTGGTACCGAAAGCAAGGGAGAACGGAGTCTCCCCAATAGACCTTTGGTAGGAGGTATTGATGGCCCATATCGCCTCTGGGAGAAGGTCTGGCCATGCGCCCTTTGCTGCTCCAAGCTTCTTTTTTAGCGTCTTCTTAATGATCTTGTTGATGGCTTCGACCTGGCCATTAGATTGTGGGTGTGCCGGAGATGCGAAGAACAAATTGATGTTGAATCGGTGGCATAGGTGTCAGAACTGAGAGGAATCAAATTGTTTGCCGTTGTCGGTGATGATTGCGTTTGGAAGACCGAATCGGCAAATAATGTTCTTCCATAAAAAATGCTCGACTTTGGTGGCGGTGATGGTTGCCAATGCTTCGCCTTCGGTCCATTTTGTAAAGTAGTGAATGGCGACAATGGCGAATTAAAGCTGTCCCTTCCCTTGTGGCATGGGGCCGATGAGATCCAACCCCTATTGAGCAAAAGGCCATGGGCTGACAATTGGGGCGAGCGGTTCGGCGGGCAATTTTGGAACAGAGCCAAAACGTTGGCGGTTGTGACACTTATGGACGAGCTTAAGGGCATCGGTATAGAGAGTTGGCCAATAATATCCCTGTCGAATGGTCTTGAAGGCCAAGGATTGGCCGCCAGAATGGTCCCCACAGGCCCCCTTGTGAATCTCTCGCATGACGTAGTCGCCTTGTTGTGGGGTCACGCATCGAAGCAATGGAAAGGAGTGAGCACGTTAATAGAGGGTATGATTCAGAAGAAGGTATCGTGCTGATCGGCGATGGAGAGTTTTGGCCTCGGCCTTGTCAGTTGGTAATGTGCCGTCAGCGAGGTATGTGTGGATTGGATCCATCCAACTCAGGTCTTGCCGAACGGCATGTACCCCGGCTTCGGTGGTGCTATGCTGAGCGAGCACTTCGACTGGTACTTGGCGGCCTACTTGGTCGTCGATTGCTGATGCCAGGCGTGATAGAGCATCGGCGTGGCTGATTTCGGATCTGGGGATCTGCTGAATTTGGTATGCGCTGAAATGGTGGAGCCATCGGCGGGCGTGCGTTAAGTAGGCAGCCATAGATGTGTCCTTAGCTTCAAATTTTGTGAGCACCTGATTAACGACGAGTTGGGAATCGCTACAAATCTTGAGTTGTGTGGCTCCCATACTTCTAGCGAGCCGAAGGCCTGCCAAGAGGGCTTCATACTCGGCTTCGTTATTGGAGGCTTGAAATTGGAACCGGATGGCGTATTCGATTGTCGTTCGGTCAGGGGCCTTTAGGACTAGGCCGGCTCCACAGCCTTGTCGATTGGAGGAGCCGTCCACGTATAGTGTCCAAACAAGAAGGGCTAGGTCAAAAATCCCTTTGGTCTGATCAACGGCCATGGTGGCCGAGGGTGGCTTGAAGATAAGATCGTCCGTAGGTGCACCTTCCAATGGAAGCGTGAGTTCGAAAATGAAATCAGCAACAACTTGCCCCTTTTCGGTGGGCCGGGGTTGATAGAGGATGTTGAATTCACTGAGTTCGATGGCCCATTTTACTAGTCTTCCTAAAGCTTCCAGCTTTTGTAGCACTTGGCAAAGAGGTTGATTAGTGAGTTGTTGCGTAGATACAACTGCACCAAAATGGATTTAGTTGCATCCTCAACTTGTGATACTCGCAAGTGCACGAACCGTTGGTAGTTTAGCGTATGTAAGTGCGAGGTCGATTCCACAGGGATTGGTGATTGAATGATCCAATTCAATTTTCCTACACAAAACAATAATGAAAACAAAAGAAACAAAACAAGAAGAAAGAATGTACATTAATTGAGAACATGGAGAATTTTTGGAGAGAAAGAGAGAGGTGTTTGAGAACTTGAGAGTTTGGAAGAGAAAGGAAGGTGTTTGGGAAGCTTGAGGATTTTGTGAACTTGGAGAATTTGAGAACTTAGAGAAGGGAGGAGAAAGTGTTTGAGAAGTTTAGAGAATTTAATGAAGGAATGGGAGAGTGTTTGGGAACTTTGAGAATTTTGGAAGAGAGTGTTTGGGAAGTGTTTGAGAATATGGAGACTTTTGAAGAGAATAGAAATGTGTTTGGGAAATTTGGAGAAAGGATGAGTGTTTGAGAGATTTGGAGAAGAAAAAGGAAATGTGTTTGAGATTTAGTACAAAGAAAATTTAGTAGAATGATCTTATTACAACAATTGAGAACTACAAAGGGAAACTAAGAGAATTTGAGGGAGAGAAGGGAAGGGAGCTCTAGAGAAGTGCTTGAGAGCTCCCCCCCTTGGGGTGTGTTTACAAGCTTAGAGAACTTCCCTATTTATAGGCCTAGGGGAAGTGAAAATCTGAATTATACAATTGAGTTCACTAACCACACTCACTTCACCAACTTACAACACTTAATTCACCTAACACACTATTACATTTGAAAACAATTCCTCTTGTCTTTAGGCTTAGTGTTGCAACTCCCACTTCATTATCTTTTGGCTGCTGCAAAATTCCACTCAAAAATAGGTATTGAATATGCTTCACCAAACTTTCCCACAATCAACAACACTTCATCATGCATATGTCATGCATGACAATGCATTGCAGCCAGCTTGTGGGCTCGTTTTGGGCTTGTGGCTTCAATCTGGAAAATCTGGAAAAATATGGATCTTGAAGCTCTTTGTCTTATCCTTCCAAGCATATGCAGCCCAACTCAAGGTAAAATCGGGAAGGCCTTCAAATGTGATTTTTGGCCCAGTAACGCAGATGCTACCGAATTTGACCTTAAGTTGCCAAAACATGTATAACTTTCTCTAGAAGACTCGGAATGATGAACCGTAAAATTCTACAGAAACTAGACTTCCGTATCTTTCCAATTATATACGGCTCATCATCTGGTTCTTCTTGAGTAAGTACAGTCCAATCCGTGAAGTTGACTGATCTGCAGAAACCATTTTGAGCTAACTTGTCTCCAAAATGCAATTAGTGAGTCTCAAGCTTATAACACTGAAACAAACACAAAACTTATTAAAAGCATAAGTTTAACTCAAAAACATAACCAAATCATAAGTTAGAAGGGTACAAAATGATATGTAAATATGCACCGATCATGAGTACGGCAATGGTATGAGCCTGAAAGTAGGGCCGAAGCCGACGTGCGGAGAGGACAAGGGCGAAGGCTAACTTTTCCAACTGGGGGTACCAAATCTCGGCGTCTTGCAGGGCATGGCTGGTATAGAAGATTCGGAGTTCTATACCGTTTGGCTTGCGGATGAGTACGGAACTGAGTGCCGTTGCAGAAACCGAAAGGTAGAGAATAAGTTGTTCTCCTGGAAGAGGTTTAGACAATAGGGGTGCTCTGCTCATGTAGGCCTTAAGGTCTTGGAAAGCCCGATCGCACTCGGTAGTCCAAACAATCTGCCGTTTGCTCCTTTTGAGGGCTTTAAAGAAGAGGGCACAGCGATCGGTGGCTCCCTGTGAGGCTCTGAATGTCTTTCTGTGTCCTCGGTACTTGCATGTCAAGTAATGCCTCGTTGGCTAATCACGAAGCCGAGAAATTTGCCGGAGGAGACGCCGAAGGCGCACTTGTTTGGGTTGAGGCGCATGTTGTATTTCTTTAAGACGCCGAACATGAGAGAGAGGTTGTGGAGATGACCATCGGCGGTCTTGCTTTTGACCAGCATGTCATCCACATAAACTTCCATGGAAGTGCCGATAAGTTCAAAGAAAATCTTGCTGACCAACCGTCGGTACGTTGCACCTGCGTTCTTTAAGCTGAACGGCATCACATTGTAGCAGTAGAGTCCCTTGTCAGTGATGAACGTCGTATGTTCTCGATCGGCGGGGCTCATGAATATCTGGTTATAGCCCGAGTATGCATCCATGGAACTGAGAAGTTCATGGCCGGCTGTGGCGTCAACCAGCTGATCGATCCTCGGTAGAGGGAAGCTGTCATTTGGGCAAGCCTTGTTGAAGTTGGTATAGTCCTGGCACATCAGCCAGGTTTCATTTGATTTCTTCACCATGACTGAATTGGCCAGCCAAATCGGGTAGGCTACTTCCCGGATGAAGCCTATTGTCTACAACTTGTCCACCTCAAGCCTCATTGCCTTGTACCGTTTGGCATCGTAGGCCCGCCGTCTCTGTCAAATCGGTCTGAAGGTGGGACAGATGCTGAGCTTGTGACTGATGACGTTGGGGGAGATGCCAGGCATATCGTTGTAGGACCAGGCGAAGCCTTCTGCGTTGACGCGTAGAAAGGAGATGAACTCGGCTCGTAGTGGCGAACTGAGGGTTGTGCCGATCCGGACTTGTCGATTGGGCTGTGCTTTGGAGAGGGCTACCGATTCCATGTCTTCAATAGGCTGGGCTTGTGGAGTGACGGCTTCGTCTCGAGGGTCATCAGGCTGTGCGGTTCCTCTCTGGCCATTCGGAATAGCCTTGGCGGTGGAGACTATGCATGACTCGCGTGCTGTCATCCTTGCCGATTCTCTAGTGGCCGATACGTAACAAGTCCGTGCGCTCAATTGATCTCCACGCAATTAACTGGGTCAGTGTTGTCTTGTCGAGGATGGCATTGTAAGTTGTCAGACAATCGACCACGAGAAAGTGGGTGTAAATGACTGTTCGTCTAGGGGTGATGCCGAGGGCGAATGGGAACTGGATGCTGCCAATCGGTTCGATGACGTCCCCTGAGAAGCTTATTAAGGGGTTGATGTCCTTGTTGAGGTGCTGATGCTCTATGCCGAGGGCGTCGAAGCCGTCAGCAAAGAGCATGTTGACCGAACTTCCAATATCGATGAGGATTCGACCTACATCGAAATTTGCGATATCGGCTCGGATGAACATAGGATCGGAATGGGGGAAGATAATACCTTTCTCTTCTTCCTCGGAAAATGTGATGGGCTCCCAACCGATTTGTTAGATCTTGCTGTTGCGTCCCATAGCTACGCTGATGTCGGCAATGGGCGCCCACAGCCGAACGGCACGAACATATTCCTTTAATAAAATGGTTGCTGGTGTCGGCAATGGGCCCCCCTTCGCTGATCATATTGATCTACCGATTCGTTTGTTGGTCAAAGGTCGGTTTCTTACTGAGGTACTGATCCAGTTTTCCCTCATTGATGAGGCGTTCGACGATTTTGCGAAGCGCGATACACGCTTTTGTATCATGGCCATTGTATTGGTGGTATCGGCAGAACAACCCGATGTCCTTCTCGTTCTGCCGAGGGAGCTTGCGGTTATTCGGCTTCGGAATCATCTAATTCTCCGTCATGAGAACGTGCTCGTAGGTGGTATTGAGCAGAGTGAAGGTCTCTTCCAACCGGTTTTTCTTCGGATCACTGAAGTTGTTCCGCCTACCGGAGTCTTTGTTTCGTTTGTTACTATCCTGCCGACCCTGAAAGTTGTCCTTTCGCTTGTCTCTCGCTTCGTAAAGAGCAGATACAGGGGGTGCTATTTGGTAGAGGGCCTGGTTTGTCGTCCGATTAGGAGGGAATCGGTCGTAGGCTGGCGCAAAAGGTCGATCCATGGGGCCGTTGTGTCCAGTGGTGCCGAAGCTGACCCTTTGGAGTTGAAATGTTCGGCTTTGGCATGGATAGCTGCCTGCTTCATTAGTTTGAAATAGGTGGTTCAGTTGCTACTGGCTCCAGTCGGTAGAACCAATTCAAGGCGGCTCCAGCCAGGGTGGAGGGGGAAAGTAAGCATTGGCCTTCATTAGTGAGCCCCTTACAACCCAAAGCCGATTGAAAAGTATGGATGTGGGTCACAGGATCCTCCACCCCTTACAACCCGCTACCGAGGCCGATGATGAGACCATCGGTAGGGAGGGATGAAGATGGATTCATCTTTGGTTCACGAATGAGATATGGGTTGATTGGTAGTTGATTCCCACAGACGATGCTAATCTATTGGCCCTAAATCTAAACAGATAGATATGGACACAACTTACAAGTGATGTGGACGATATAGGGATCGATTGAGTGCCTAATGTGGATGCCAATCCTGAACTAAGAAGAGCTGTGGCTCGTGAGATCTATTGCACCGGTGTGGAACCAGCCAAAGACCTTCCGATGACGAAGTAAGTTTCTCTTTTAAGAGCTTTTATACTGACAATGTATTTAGCATAAAAGTCAAGCTGAAAGTCTTACCCCTTGTCTGTAGTGAAGGGGTTTATTTATAGAGGGTGTTTGGTGAGCTCTTAGTACTTAGTTTCGATGTGGGACTCGTGAGAGGGTCTTCCGAGGTTGACACGAATCTATAGATATTTAGGCGGGGATTTCGAGGTTTGTTCCGCAGAATCGTCTCCGCATGTCGATCGGTAGCTGATGCCGATAGTTTGCTCGTTGAGACGATTGGGAGAGCTTACTGTTCGAAGGTTTTGAAGGTAGAATCGGCAATTGACACTAATTCGTGCTCAGATGATCTGTTCAGTCCCCTCTTTATCCCGAGTCCACGTGTCATGGTATGAGTGGAGGGTTAGATATGGTACAAACAATAAAGAATTAGTTCTAGTGAGTTTTGAGTCTTATTTAGTGGATGTTCCTTCTGATTCTGGGTGGTTAGATACAGGTGCCTCGATTCATATTGTCTGCCGCGCAAATCTCACGGCCTGGAGTTCCGGGCCGAGGGGATATGAGTTAACACGCGGTTTCCTGCTTTTGGACGGGGTGCGTTTGTGCGCGGGCGTGCCAGCACGGTTTACCGTGCGTCGAGGTGTTTGAAGTGGGTGAAAGTGTTTAGATGGTGCGCCTGTCTGAACTCGTCTTCTAATCAAACGATTGTAGCCGAGAGAGGAACTAGTCTCAGCTGTAAGGTTCACGGCCTGAACTACAAGGCCGTTGAGTAGGGGTGTTTAGTGGGTTTTAGGGCGGTGCTCCGGCGCGTTGCTCAGTAAGCGGCGGTCGTATGATATATGGGGTGAGTGAGCGAACAACAGAGATGGTGCTCCAGCGCCTTGAAGAACAAGGGTCGTATGATATATTGATGAATGGATTTTCCTTACAAACTACTACTCCTAGGAAAGCAAGTAAAATATTGAAAGTGCATTACAGGAAAATATAAGTTGCTCCGTGGGAGGCTTTTGTTTGGTGTTTGAACCCTTTGAAAGTGCTGACAGAACGTTACGTCTCCTAATTCACATCTGTTTCAATGGCCTCCAGTACCTCTACGTCTGTTGAAACTAGGTACCAAGCCTTCCATACTGAGCTCGAGGCTATCTGCCGAGACATCCAGGGCTCGGTCCTTCCCAACATTGGGTCGATGATGATGGTACTGCCACTTATACCTGCGTCCTCGGCCCTTCCATCAATGGCGGAATGCCAGAGAGGCTCGTGGCCCACTTGAAGAATAATCTGGTAGACCACTCGGCTTTTGACGAAGGGGACTTCCAGGATTGGAACGTCATCAAGCCGCAGCAACAGTGGCCCACCGTGACTTCGGATTGGGAAAAGTGGCTGCCGAGAATGGAGCACTTCTTTGGCCAGCAATGGAAAGATCAAGGCATCTACCACTTGATCAAGCTGTTTGAGCAGCCGCTGGTCATGGATCGGTCGCTCTTGGCCGCGGCCTTGTGCTTTTGGTCGTCGGCCTCCAACACCATGAATTTCCGGTTCGGCATGATGACGCCGACCGTGCTAGACATGGCCGCCCTGTTCAGCCTTTCTCCTCTTGGCGTGGAAGTAAACGCCGCCCTTGTTGCTCCTGAGGTAGAAGGGAGCTTTAAAACTATGTGGCCCACTCTTACGAGAGTCAGTGGGAACAAGGCGAAGAATATGCTCAACTACTCCAGCTTCTACAGTAATTTTGGCGTAGAGGACAGTGGTGAAAACGACGCCATTGCTCCTGTCGGCGAAGTTGAGCACGCCGCATTTCTGCTGTACTGGCTGTGCAAGTTCGTCTTCTGTACCCAGGCGAACAAGGTCACCCTGGAGTTTGCTCATGTGGCCGATTATCTTGCACAGGGCGGCAGGCTAGCACTCGGCCTCTTCCTTCTCGGCCATCTCTACCACACGCTTCATGACATCGTTACAGATGGAATGAAGCCGAAGCACGGCGGTCCGCTGTGGGCTTTCCAGTTCTGGCTGCAGGCCTACTTCCCAGAGCTGAGGGCGACAGCCAATATTAGCGACGCCGAGCCGCTGGCCAACGCATTTGCTCGCGCCCCTAAAAAGCATAACACCTCGGCCCTCTGTTATAAATTCTTCTACGGCTTGGCCGAGAGAACTGGTACGCAGTTTCGAATCTGCCTGGCTCGGCCGTTCCCGCTATTCCTAACCCACGACCTCTCCGTCGTCCCCGATGTTGGGGCTCCTTCCTGGTCTCGCGCGATCTTCACTGCGGCATGTCCAAGGCCGGAGTCGAGATTTACCTGCCAAACTTCGTGGCGCGTCAGTTCGGTCTGATCCAGACGGCCCCACTCCCTCCTTTATCCACCAATCGGCTCTCATCCTGGAGGGCCGATGTCTCTCAATAGCAAGGCGTGGCTGGCATAACCTTCTAGCTTCAACAGGGGATGACCTTCCTGAATCTGACGCCCTGGACGCGCCGCAATGCGTATGACGAAGATGGAAGGGTCTGGTATGAAGAGTGCATCTCGGCCAGATTTATCCGGCCTATTGAAGAGGCTGCGAGGGTGGCCCTGAAGAATGCGGATTGGGACCCCCTTACCCCCAAGGGTACCAAAATAAAGAAGGCATCAGCCGGGCCCCCTCGACTAAGTACCCCGGTCGTGGTCGTTCCCAAGGTAGCGGCCCCTTCTTCGGCTGGGGCCACGATCGCAATATCAATGGCGGCCCCATCCTCAACCACGTCCCCAACTCTCAAAGCGGCGCCTGTGGTAGGGGCGTGAAAGACTCTGGCGCACAGGACCGTGGTGTTCTCCCAGTCGGCTCGCCCGACCGCTGTCCCTGGTAATCCTTGCTCAATCTATTTTTCTATCGTTATCTTTCGCCGGCCACTCAAAGCTACTTGGTCCTTGGTTATCTCATCCCTCTCTTTTCCTATACACAGCCCAGGGTCGTAAGAGGGGCCGAGAAGTGCCAAGCAATGAGGCCGCCTCAGTTGAGGCCACGCCGGCCAGAGTTGCCGTCGAAGAGATGGCGACGATGGAGCGACCGAGGAAGAGGATCCTCTTCACTTCCTCAGAGGGTGGAAGTGAGGAGGAAGTTCCTCCTGTGATCGTAAGGGAAAGTCCCCCTGTGGCCGTAAGTACTCCTCCTTGGCCTGCTTTTCCTTTTCTTTATTTTTGAGGTCACCCCCTCCCCCTCCTGCGTATTTTGATAACCTGGTTGTTTTCTAGGGCGTGATAACTGTCGAAGAGGAGGTCGCGACTGAGGTGCCGCACATAGAGGAAACAGCCAACGCCCAGATGGCGGTCAAGGAGGTGAGAGCCGCAGAGACGGTGGCTGAGGAGGAAGTGACGGTCGAGGAGCCTGTCGAGGAGACAACCGCCACCGAACTGGTGGATGAAGAGGAAGCCGTGGCTGACACAGTGATTGAGGAAGCGGCCACCGATGAGGCGGTGATCGAGGAGGTCGCGGAAGAGATCGCCGACGAGGGTGGCGAGGAGGCTACCGAAGGGGCGGCCGAAGCGGCCATTGAAGAGGGGGCCGAAGAGGTTACTGTAGTCGTGCCTATTGAGCCGCTGCGATCCGCTCCTCGTCGTCCAAGTGGTATTTCCTTCCGCTCGGTAAGAATTCGCTTTTCTACACTTTAGCTTTATTGTTCTCTTTCTGGAATTTCGCATGATACGTTTGACTGAATTTTTGCTTTCAGCCTCCTCAGTCGTCGTTGCCGCTATCCACGGTCGCTACAACCATGCCTCCTGCGCCGCTGTCTCAGGAATCGATCGTCGCGGCCGAGCCGGTGATAACTGGGGCCACGGTCGTGAATGTGCCAAGCCTCTTGCGAACTACTTCGGCGACTTGAAACGATCTCTCGCTCTCCGTGAGTATTTAATCCCTCTTCGCTATTCCTTTATATCCTAGTTAACTGTTTCTTACCTAAACTCTCCCTCATGTTCAGGAGGCCACCTCCTCTGATGATCTCGAGGAGCTATACACCGGTCTTCATGAGGAAGGAGGTAGCTCGGCCCCGGACCCCCTGGACGAGGATTCCAAGACCGTTGTTGAACAGCTTCGAGAGTTCCTTTTCCTTGATGTTCGACAAATGACCGCTACCGGGGCGATTGCGGAGTTCAGGTCCTGTTTGGATACGGCCATGGCGATCGGTCTGCTAGACTCGGCTCAGCTGGATGAGTTGCAAGTCCGTCTGGCCGAAGGTGAGGAAATGATCGGCCGGTTTGCCGAAGCCACGATGAGGATGGCCGAAGGAAGCTCGCTCGAGCAAGATCTGGCGGAAATCAAAGAGAAGGTCCAACCTTCCATGGCTCGACTAAAAGATAATGACCTCGTTGTCCACCGAGAAAATGAAGAGCTCGCGCAGGTTGAGGCCCAGATTGCCGAACTCCAGGCTCGTCGAGCCCTCATCCTCCAGCGCCGAGATGGTGCGGTCACGACCGGGCGCGAACTGAAATCCTCGGCCAAATAAATCCTCAAAGCCGCAACCGAGACAAAGAAGGCCCTGGCCGAGCGGAAGCTAATCCGGGCGAGGTGGCGAACAGACATTGACAGCGGGGACATCGCTTGGAAAAGGATCACTTGCTTGATCTGGGGAATGTTCAGCGAGGGAGTTTGAGTAGGCGATGAGCAGTCGTTTTTAACTATCTCTTCCTTTTTCTTTTGGAATGTAATAAGTAACCATATACATTTTATTTTATTTTACACATATTTCCCCTCTAGTTTCCGACTTACAGACAGATATAAGTATATGTTATTTCGGCCGTAACCGGCCGTTCTTTTCGTAAGTAAAGCACCTTTTATCTAAATGTAAGGCAAGGGTCTCCTTTTCTGTGAAACAAAAAAGTATATTTTCCCTTTCTACGTGTCGGCCCCGCCTTTCATTTAGCCAGTCCGCCTACTTTCCTCTTTTCTTTTTCTTTACTTTCTTGTCGTAGGTTCTCGGCGCCATCCTCTTTTGAACTTGTGCCGAGTTGTAGGCGTCGAGTTTCGACTGTTTCGAATCTTTTGAACTTTTGAACGTTATCTGCAAGTAGTCCTTCTTTAGGTCATACTGCTTGATATCCTGAAGAAGTTGGACCCTCAGCTTGAGTGGTTCATTAATGTCATGGCCGTTGGTCAAACCATAAGGGGATGCATCCACGGCCGAGCTTTTTGAGGCGCGATGGGCCCAGAAAACCTTGGGAAATAAATGGAGCGAAACTCTAGGTTCCCTTGGTAGGCACGGCTTCGTGTAACTTGGTAACCCCAACTCCCCCTGTGTGAAACCGTCTTCCAATATTGCTGGATATCTCCGAACTGTAACCCTTGAATCGGCCTATTTTGCTGTGCAACTTTTCGCGGCCATTCCTGCTGGACTGTTTGAGCAAAGGGCTCGGCCTCTTCGACCGAGCCGAGTAGTTTTAGAGAAATACCACGGGTTTGACAAGGGTACGCTTGGTCCGCCGGCCATCGAGACATGGCCGCCTGGTTTTGTTGGGTTGGGGCATGATGGAACTCCAAGTGCGTCCGTGTTATCATCGGAACGGCTGGATCGTGTATTTGTATTGGTGATGCAGCAGTCGACCCTCTTTGATCGTTTTGTTGTGATGACGCTCTGGTCACGCTGCTCTGGCCGAACTGCACTTGGTCGGCCAACGTATGGGTTGGGCCGGGATGCTGGACCGTAGACACTGCAAGGCCACTCAGTCCTAATGCTTTGGCTAAGGCGTGTAGTGGGCCACATGCCGCTTTTGCCGGATAGGTTGGTCCAGGACTTGCCTTTGTGGGCTGGGGCCGCCCCCAACTTTTCGCCGGCAGTAGAGGACGCTGGCCGTAACCTGACACTTCGGTGCGGCCAGAGCCGTCGAGGCTACCGTTTTCGTCGTAAGGCTTGATCTTTTCGTGCTCTCGGCCTTTTTGTTCGGCCCTAGGAGATGCTGCGGGCAAGGATGCCGACATCTCCTCCTGAAAAAACATCCGCAGTTCCACGGAAAATCTGTCCATTGTGGCCATGAAGGATGTTTCTATCCTATGGGCCTGCTTGGACATCAGCTCCTCCATCACTGCTTGTTCCTGCATAAATTCGGCAGTGCGATCCGTCGTCACTGGGATGCTGGCCGAGATCCCGACCGAGTGTTTGGTCTCGATGATTGGTGGGGTGGACTCAGGAGTCTCAGAAGTCATTTCGATTGTTTTATTCTTGAGCTTTGCCTGTGCCTTGGTTTCCACCATAAGTTTTTGACAAGTAGTCCCACCGGGCGTGCCAAAAGTGTCTGCCGCGCAAATCTCACGGCCTGGAGTTCCAGGTCGAGGGGATATGCGTTAACACGCGGTTTCCTGCTTTTGGACGGGGTGCGTTTGTGCGCGGGCGTGCCAACACGGTCTACCGTGCGTCGAGGTGTTTGAAGTGGGTGAAAGTGTTTAGATGGTGCGCCTGTCTGAACTCGTCTTCTAATCAAACAATTGTAGCCGAGAGAGGAACTAGTCTCGGCTGTAAGGTTTACGGCATGAACTACCAGGCCGTTGAGTAGGGGTGTTTGGTGGGTTTTAGGGCGGTGCTCCGGCGCGCTGCTTAGTAAGCGGCGGTCGTATGATATATGGGGTGAGTGAGCGAACAACAAAGATGGTGCTCCGGCGCCTTGAAGAACAAGGGTTGTATGATATATTGATGAATGGATTTTCCTTACAAACTAACACTACTCCTAGGAAAGCAAGTAAAATATTGAAAGTGCATTACAGGAAAATATAAGTTGCTCCGTGGGAGGCTTTTGTTTGGTGTTTGAACCCTTTGAAAGTGGTCTTGAGTCTTGTATTTATAGGCAGAGTTCCTGGAGGGGTAATCGAGGCTGAAAATCTGCATGGTGGAGCTAGATTAGCGCAAGTGTGTAGTCCAATCGACATTTGGGATCGTGAGGTATGGTGGTGTGACCCCATGAATCCCGGTGAATCTCGGCCGCCGCCCTGATCGTGGGTTCTGCGCTTCTGGCCGTGGGGACGCATTTATTGCTCTGGTGGCTAGTCACCTAATCCCTCAAGCTGCAAAGAGCTTTGTGAGAATGTTGGCGTCTAATCATTCTGATCTATGTCACCAAATCCTGACTCCAATCACTTCCCACCTTCCCTCGTGCATTAAATGCTTATTCTTGGCCAGTGGGTTTGCTGCAATAAACAGAGGCCTTGCTTCATTAAATGGAGCGTGGGACCCTGCTGTCACGTGATGATCTGACTTTAATGCTTTTGGCCATGATCTTGCTCGATCTCGGCCTCAGCTTATAATTGAGGCCGAGGTGATCGTGCCTCAGCAATTCTCTCTTGCTTCTCTGGAAGGTCAAGCATCCTGGTTGAAACGCTGCGCTTTTAGCTTCTTGAGAGAAAGACAAGGCCGAGAAGAGAGGTTCTCTCGGCCAATTCGTGGCCGTGATTTGTCAGGCACAAACACATATAGCTCATAATGTGCAGGAATTCACAAGGAGGAGGGAACCAAGAAAGCATGAAGTTAAAGTGTTCGTGGGGAATAGAGAGCAAGTAGATGTGGAAGCATTGGAGTAGTGCAGCTGAAATTAGATTCAAGATTTATTTTATAGTTAGATGATGTAGTTTTTGTACCCTTAATGAAGAGTAATTTGATTTATGTTTCAAGATTATCAAGACTTGGTTTTGTTTTTCAATTCATAAAGATGGCTTTGCATTATCTCAAAATTCAAATATCCTTGCTATTGGTTTTCTCTCAAATGGATTGTACTGTCTCAATTACAATAAAGAGGGTGAAGTTTTAATGGCTGGATCGAGTGAGAAAAGGATTAGAAGTGAAGGAACATCTACTAGGTTATGGCATAGACGTTTAGGGCACATTTCAAAAGAATGAATGAAAATTCTTGTTAAGGAACAAATCTTGCCATCACTGACTTTTTGTGAGGACGAAATTGTATTGAATGTGTTAAAGGAAAACTCACTAAGAATAAGAAGAAAGGTGCAACTCACAGTAGTGATCTTTTAGAAATCATCCACACAGACATTTGTGGACCGTTCCCTCATCAAACAATTGATGGAAATCGTTATTTCATCACTTTTATAGATGATCACTCTTGTTTTGGTTATCTATATCTCATAGCAAAAAATTCTCAAGCTTTTGGGATGTTCAAGATTTTTCAAACTGAAGTAGAAAGGCAACTTGAAAAGAATATCAAAATTGTGAGGTTAGACAGAGGGGGTGAATATTATGGACGTTTTGATAAAGGAGGATGACGAGCTGGACCTTTTGCTAGGTATCTGCAAGATAATGGAATAGCTGCTCAGTACACAATGCCAGGAACTTCGCAACAGAATGGTGTGGCTAAGAGAAGAAATCGAACTTTGAAGGATATGGTTCATAGCATGATTTCGAAAACTGATTTGCCTAAGAGTCTATGGGGAGAAGTGATCAAAACAGCGAACTACATACTTAATAGAGTGCCTACCAAGTTTGTGCTTAAGACACCTTTCGAAATTTGGACTACTAGAAAGCCTAGCCTACGACATCTTCATGTATGGGGTTGCAAGGCTGAAGCTAGAATTTATAACCCTCAAGAGAAGAAGCTTGATCCTAAAACAATTAGCTGTCATTTTATAGGTTATCCTGCAAGGTCAAAAGGTTTTAGATTTTACTGTCCAAATTGTAGTACCCGAATTGTTGAGACAGGTTGTGCAAAGTTCATAAAGCATGAGGAGAATGCCACTGGGAATGCATATTTTATTTTTGAAGAAGAAGGTGATGTAGTTGTGGTTGAGAATGCTGAACAAGATGTTACACCCTTGATTCCTTTAAGTGAAATTGAATTGGAAAATCCTCAGGTTGAAGAACCAGTTGAACCACACGAACAAGCTGTCGAGAATCCTGAGCTAGATAATCCACAAGAACCAGTACAACCAAGGAGATCTGACAGACCAAGAAGATCTACAGCAAATTCAGATTTTGTGTACTTGCAAGAAGCAGATTTTGACATTGAAGATGAGGATGATCCAACAAGTTTTAAAGAAGTAATGGTGAGTCAGAATGCAGACAAATGGAGGGAAGCGATGTAGAATAAGGATTATCAAAACTTAATTGTATTAAACTCATGGCCAATAAAGATTATCAAACCTTTCGGAATATAGAAGGTTAGTGCTCTAGTGCTTGATCTAGTGGGAGAATATTATGTTTTCCTATTTAGATTGGTGCACGAGAAACTAAGTTACATAAGGTTTTGATAAGAGTTTAAATTAAGTTACACCTTGAGGCCCAAAATCTTGTGGAATAAAGAAGGGTTTTGAAGCCCATTAAGGGGTCCTATTTATTTTCTTTTATGTGTGAACCGATTTGATGGGCTTGGAAGATAAGTCAAGTCGGCCCTCGGTGATGAGTAGAGATGACTTGACCTAGCCTATAAGCTTAAGGCCTTGCTCTCATCAGACACGTTTTCAAAACCTATTCTCATCATAAAGAGAAAGCTAAAACAGATTCTGAGAGAGAGCAGAAGTCTTGAGCCGTTCTTGTCATTGCTAGGATTGCTGCTGCTACGGATTGGGTGAGTTCAGAGGTTGTGTACTCTAGGAAGATGGCTCTAGGTATGTCTTCATGTCTTTACGTATTTCAGATTGTGTGAAAGATCTTGAACATTAACAAGCCTCGCTTATGCGGTTCATAGAGGATGGCGCAAAGTTCTTGTTAAATGAGATGCCAAGCCTATCATACAAAAAGAAATAAGACTTAATAAAGATACGAGGGAAGCATAACGCTCCCCATTTCAATTTAAATTTAAGAAGCAAGGTTTATTTTTTTTATTGAAAAATTTATGAAGTTAATTAAACATCTCTAATTCATCATTAATATATCATGTTGCATCAACAAAATGTTCAACCATCATGGTTTCATGAATGTTTAACACGAGGTTCAAAATCCATGAAGAGAAGAAAAGAAAAGAAAAGTTATTTAAACTCTCAAGATATGAAGCAAAATATAATTTTCCATCCCCAAGCCTCATTTTATATGAATCAAACGCATCTTAAGGGGGAGGGGTTGGAGGTCAATTATAAGAATCATAGCTAGGCTATTAAATAAATACATTATGGGAAAGATGCAAAAGATTAAATACTCTAAAAGCATCTCCAACCGATATGTCAAATTGCCATATGGACATGAAATGACAAAGATTGAAATTTAAGTTGCTCCAACCGAATAGTCAAATCATACATGCATTTGAAGGCTAGAAGAGATATGTCAAAAATAACATATCAAAAACTTGATGTCAAATATTATTTGAATATTTTTTAGTCATGGACCCCACTATCATTTACTATCTTTTCAAACTTTATGCATCATATGGGCTCATTTGCTTTTAAAAATGTAATAAAATAATATGATATTTGGCATTTTGAGTGGAGTTCAATATTTTTCAAAGTGTCAAATTGCCACACAAGTCATCAAATTCAAATTTAACATTTTGCATTTGATATCTCCCTTGGAGATGCTCTTAAGAAGTAGAATGGGAAGGCCAAATCAATGTAAAGGGACAACATTTTAGAACAATTTAAATACACTAAAAAGTAGTTGCTACGCCCACACAGGATAACAATTGGAATGAAGTTCAATTTTGAGTATCCACCCCTAAAGAATGTAAATTTTACCTTTGCTGCCATTGCGCCTCTAGTTGTGTTATGTTAATTGGGTAAATTCTTGTTTTTCTCCTTGAAATACCTCGCGATCATAAATCTACAACTACAAAAGTTTTTTTTGAGAGAAATCCTAGTTCTCCTAAAATTATTTTGGCTTAATTTTTGTTTTTCCCTTGATAAATCCAATAAATCTGAGCATAGTGCTTGGTGTGTTGAATTTTTTTTTTAAAGGGAGTGTATGCGAGTTTTTTATTTTAAGAATAGGTCAACTATATTTTTTTGGTTATAACTTTTGTGTAAGACTGTCACTATGTCCCAGCACTCTGTTTTCTAGCCATACATTTATTATTAGATTCATCACTTTGTTATAAGGATCTGTTTGGGTGCACTAGTTTAATTGTAATTTGTGTGAATGATATATGCATTTTGAATGTTTAATAATGTAGCGTTTTATGTTAAATTATATATTTATTTTTTTGGTGTCAAATGTATTTAATTTATAAAAGAAAAAAAGAAACAAAGTAGGAAACAGAGGAAGTTGCCTTAAAATTTAAAAATAGGAAGAGAAAAAGGTTTAGAGTATTTTTATTTTTTCTTTTTGTGTTAAATCAACGTAATTAACTCTAATTTTGGAAGCTCAATATAATGCCTGAAATTAAAGTCTATAGTTGATTATTACCGATCGAAGAAAAGAAAATAGTCATTTGTTGATTCATCATATGTTGATTTACTTTGCACCTTTCTTTTTCGTGTTCAGATATTCTTGTTTTGTCAGCTAGGGAGGGTGTTGTTCGGGTAATTTCCTACACCTTTCTTTTTCTTTGACAACAACTCTAGTTTTGATCTTTATTTAATAATTTGACAACAACTCTAGTTTAATTTATTCTTCTCTTTCTAGCTAAAAGATAAGAATGACGTTTTTTTATAGATTTTAATCTATTTTGGACCACCAAAGCTGTTGTCACCTTTTTTTCTTGTGGTTTTAGTAAAACAGAGATATGAAGTTGGTATACCGAGTTAAATTCATATTTATATTTCAAGACTCAAGCTAAGAGATAGGAAGTACTTGTACAGATTTTAATTTGTCAAGTAGAAAACTTGATCATATTTGCACTATAGTCTCTTAGGAAAACGCAGAGAGAAAAAAAAAAAAAAAGAGAAGGCATGTTGCGTAGATTCAGCTGCACCAAAATGGGTTCAACTGCATCCTCAACTTGTGATACTCGCAAGTGCACGAACCGTTGGGTAGTATAGCATGTGTAAGTGCGAGGTCGATTCCACAGGGATTGGTGATTAAATGATCCAATTTAGTTTCCTACACAAAACAGAAATAAAAACAAAAGAACAAAACAAGAAGAAAGAATGTACATTACAAGAAAAATAAATTACAACTAAGAAAACATTAAGGAAAGAATTTGAGGAAGGAAGGAAATGTGTTTAAGAACATGGGGAATTTGGAAGAGAGCGTTTGAGAACTTGGAGGATGTTTGTGAACTTGGAGAATTTGAGAACTTAGGGAAGGGAGAGAAAGGTGTTTGTGAAGTGTTTGAGACATGGAGACTTTTGGAAGAGAAGGGAAATGTGTTTGGAAAATTTGGAGAAGGGAGGAGAAAGTGTTTGAGAAGTTGGAGAAGAGAAAGGTGTTTGGGAAGTGTTTGAGAACTTAGAGAATTTGGTGAAGGAATGGGAGAAGTGTTTGGAGATTTAGTACAAAGAAAATTTAGTAGAATGATCTTATTACAACAATTGAGAACTACAAAGAAAAACTAAGAGAATTTGAGGGAGAGAAGGGAAGGGAGCTCTAGAGAAGTGCTTGAGAGCTCCCCCCCTTGGGGTGTTATTACAAACTTAGAGAACTTCCCTATTTATAGGCCTAGGGGAAGTGAAAATCTGAATTATACAATTGAATTTTCTAAACACACTAACTTCACCTAACACACAACACTTAATTCACCAACTTAACCTAACCCACAATTGCATTTGAAAACAATTCCTCTTGTCTTTAGGCTTAGTGTTCAGCTCCCACTTCATCATCTTTTGGCTGCTGCAAAATTCCACTCAAAATAGGTATTGAATATGCTTCACCAAACTTTCCCACAATTAACAACACTTCATCATGCATATGTCATGCATGACAATGCATTGCAGCCAGCTTGTGGGCTCGTTTTGGGTTTGTGGCTTCAATCTGAAAAATCTGGAAAAATATGGATCTTGAAGCTCTTTGTCTTATCTTTCCAAGCATATGCAGCCCAACTCAAGGAAAAATCGGGAAGGCCTTCAAATGTGATTTTTGGCCCAGTAACGCAGATGCTGCCGAATTTGACTTTAAGTTGCCAAAACATGTATAACTTTCTCTAGAAGACTCGGAATCATGAACCGTAAAATTCTACAGAAACTAGACTTCCGTATCTTTCCAATGATGTATGGTTCATCATCTGGTTCTTCTTGAGCAAGTACAGTCCAATCCGTGAAGTTGACTGATCTGCAGACACCATTTTAAGCTAACTTGTCTCCAAAATGCAATTAGTGAGTCTCAAGCTTATAACACTGAAACAAACACAAAACTTATTAAAAGCACAAGTTTAACTCAAAAACATAACCAAATCATAAGTTAGAAGGGTACAAAATGATATGTAAATATGCACCGATCAAGGCAGAGAAGGTTGCAGTGAGTCCACGGATAGGAAATTTTGTTGACTTTGGCATGCAGTGCGTTTTGGCTCACACTTTCTCTGTTGCGACTGAGCTTTCCAGGATGTTGTGGTAATTAGCAAGGCAGACAATGTTGGGGAACCCACTGTGATCACTGCAAATTGCCCTAACAAAATTGGGTTGCCCTAACACTTTCTCTTTGGGCGAAGCATTTGCAGAGGAGGTGACGAATTAATGAATTTTTAAGCCGTGACAGACAGACAATCACGTGTATTCAAATAAATTTGTAGATGGTGGGAATATCCTTGATGCTTTAACAAAAAAATTATATTATTGATTGATCTGAGGGAAATATCAAGTAATTGCCTTTTCTCACACCAAGAATAAAATAAAATAAATAAATAAATAAAAAATTATCATCACACCAAGAATAAAAATAAATAATTGGCCCGATCATTGACTCAAGAGAAACCGTGTGCTCGCCTTGCCAGTGCCACTACTCTCTCTCTTTCTTTCTCTGTCTCTTTTCTGAGGCTGTTAGCTTCTTATTGTTGGTCTTACCAATTCTCTCTGGCTTTGTCTCCATTTCATAATTGTTTTGTTCATGTAACATTAAGATAAAGAGTTCAATCATTTGAAAAGTGAAAAACAGGTCGAATAGTGTGATAAACGATCATGTATGAAGACAATGTTGCTTGTATTGCTCAAATCAAAGAAGAGTTTATCAAGGGTGACATAGTTTTAGAAAAAAAAGCCAAGAGATTGGAGTTAAACAAATTCATTCACAAGATAATTTGGCGAATCTTTTTACCAAAGCTTTTTCTGAAGCCTAAATTCCATAAGTTAATGAAAATTAAGAGGAGATATCACTTAGGGGGAGTATCCCAATTCTACTACATACAGGACATATGCGCGTTGTACTCTTTTTCCCTTCGACTAGGTTTTTGTCTCACTGGGTTTAATGAGGCAACATAAGCGTGTCCAACACCATATCAATGATCCAGAAGAAAGTTGCACTCTTTTTCCCTTATCTTCGGTTTTGTCCCATTGGGTTTTCCAAGCAAGGTTTTTAATGAGGCAACAATGTCATTGTATGATGGACATCCAAGGGGGAGTGTTATAAATCTATGGAATGTGGATGACCACCATAATATCCATTACCTCCACCCCTTATTTCTTTGTAACCTATGCCCTTATTATTGTAATTAGTAGCTACAAATTTTGGGTTAAATACCTCTACTATAAGCCTATAAATAGGCGCTTATCAAAGATGAATAAGATAAGTTGATACAAGTTCATAGAACAAATTCTCCGTATTTCTCTTCCTCTTATTGCTCTCTACAATTCTCCCTAGTTTTATAACAGTATTTTTATTAACTTTTTCTGTTAAATGTAAGGGCAAAATGATATTTTTGTATTATTTTTAATTTCCACCATCTGAATATTCCAACAAAGCCATGGACAACTTCCACTTGACACCAAGTCAATTAACCCACCACCCCGGCAACAAGTAATGGTGCTCCCACAACGACACCCCCACCCTCCATGCAATGGTGAGGATAGGATGAAGGTTTTTTAGTTCTTATTTTTATTTTTTGAGTGAAAGGAATATTCAGATGGTAGAAAATAAAAATAATACAAAAGTACCATTTTGCCTCTGCATTTAACATAAAAAATAACAAAATTGATGGCAGGACTATTTGTCCTAACGAAAGTGAAATTAAAGGACCATGGGAACGATTTTGGAAATCGAATAACCAAAATGCGAATCAGGTCAAAATTTAGGAACCATTAGATCTAAAAACACTTCAGTTTTTTAGTTTGTTTTTTCAAATATAGAACCGAATTGGGTTTTATCCAATAGATCAGTACTTATTCCCCTATTTTAATTCTTTTCATTTTGGCTATTTTTCAGACCATGAGCTTTGGGATGAGAAACTTTAGGTACATTGAAGAAATTAAAGAAGCACTGGAGAGGGAATGCCCTGGAGCTGTTTCTTGTTCAGATATTCTTGTTTTGTCAGCTAGGAGGGTGTTGTTCGGGTTGGGTAATTTCCTTCACCTTCCTTTTTCTTTGACCCGACTCTCTTGTGTAAAACAGAGATCTTTATTTAATAATTTGACAACAACTCTAGTTTAATTTATTCTTCCCTTTCCAGCTAAAAGATAAGAAGGATTTTTTCACACAAGTAGAGACATGTTGCTGCTCAGTTTTTTGCAATTCAGGATGGCACTTCCCCATTTCAGTTACACTTCCAATCGCTAAAACATGTGTTTAATGCAGTAGCTAAGGCAAGTCATTTCCTTTCACGGATGGCTTCTCAAAATGTACTTTGACTTCGTAGTAATTTCCATGCTAAATTTTCATTGGTCAACCAACTGACTAGAGAATATTATACTCAAGAAACAAACAAAATCACGAAAAAAAGATGGTACAGGGTAGAACTTACATCAATGATTTCTCATTAAAGACAATTGGAGGAGCTACCTCATGAAATTAATTAAAAATCAGATCAATCAGCTACGCTGATTAGGTCAAAATTTTACAATAAGTAAATGATCATTGAGCTTTCCCTTTATTTTAATCAATTAAAATGTTCTTTCATTCAACAGAACCAAAAAAAAGCTTGATATTTTGATATAAAAAAAAGCTTGATATTTCCCTCTATTTATATGGACAAAAAAATTGGATATGTATTAATTAGTTACTATGATAGGAGTGACGATACTAAACTGGAAAATAAATTAGTACTTGTCTTTCAAAATTATTATGGTACTTTTACAAGCAATCAGCTTACCGCAACTCGTGGCAGAAAAGACATGTAAAAAAAAATCAAATACCATAAATCTAATGCTATGTCAATATAATCAATTAGCAAGTTTTTTTTTAATTGAAAACTTTAAGAAGAAAGTTCATTAAACATCTCTAATTCATCATAAATATATCATGTTGCATTAGTGAAATGACATGAAATGACAAAAATTGAAAGTTAAAGTTGCTCCAACGGAATAGTCAAATCCTACATGGATTTGAATGCTAGAAGAAATATGTTTAAAATAACATATCATAAGCTTGATGTCAAATATTATTTTAATAATTTCTTAGTCATGGACCCTACTATCATTTACTATCTTTTCAAACCTTATGCATCATATGGGCCCATTTGCTTTTAAAAATATAATAAAATAATATGATATTTGGCATTTTGGGTGGAGTTCAATTTTTTTCAAAGTGTCAAATTGCTACATAAGCCATCAAATTCAAATTTTACATTTTACATTTAACATCTCCCTTGGAGATGCTCTAAAGAAGTAGAATGGGAAGGCTAGAACAATGTAAAGGGACAACATTTTAGAACAATTTAAATACACTAAAAAGTAGTTGCTACACTACGCAGGATAACAATTGGAATGAAGTTCAATTTTGAGTATCCACCCCTTATATTGTTAATTTTACCTTTGCTGCCATTGTGCCTCTAGTTGTGTTCTATTAATTGGGTAAATTCTTGTTTTTCTCCTTGAAATACCTAGCGACCATAAATCTACAACTCCTAAATTTTTTTTTGGAGAGAAATCCTAGTACTCCTTATATTATTTTGGCTTAATTGTTGTTTTTCCCTTGACAAATCCAATAAATCTGAGCGTAGTGCTTGGTGTGTTGATTTTTTTTCTTTTTGGGTTAAATCAACGTAATTAACTTTAATTTTGGAAGCTCAATATAAACCTGAAATTAAAGTCTATAATTGATTATTACAGACGAAAAGAAAATAGTCTTTTGTTGATTAATCGTATGTTGATTTACTTTTCTCCAATCACTCATAAATGGAACATTGAAGAAATTATAAAAGCACCTTTCTTTTTCTTGTTCAGATATTCTTGTTTTGTCAGCTAGGGAGGGTGTTGTTCAGGTAATTTCCTACACCTTTCTTTTTCTTTGACAACAACTCTAGTTTTGATCTTTATTTAATAATTTGACAACAACTCTAGTTTAATTTATTCTTCTCTTTCTGGCTAAAAGATAAGAATGATTTTTTTACAGATTTTAATCCATTTTGGACCACCAAAGCTGTTGTCACCTTTTTTTTTCTTGTGGTTTTAGTAAAACAGAGATATGAAGTTGTTAAATTCATATTTATATTTCAAGGCTCAAGCTAAGAGATAGGAAGTAGAGATTTTAATTTGTCAAGTAGAAAACTTGATCATATTTGCTCTATAGTCTCTTAGGAAAACACAGAGAGAAAAAAAAAGGAAGGCAGAGAATGTTGCCGCTAAGCTTTCCAGGATGTTGTGGTGGTAATTAGCAAGGCAGAGAGGGTTGGGGAACCCACTGTGATCACTGCAAATGGCCCTAACAAAACTGGGTTGGGCTGTGATTTTTGCAGAGTTATATTGCTCTTTGGGCAAAGCATTTGCAGAAAAAATTATATTATTGATTGATCTGAGGGAAATATCAAGTAATTGCCTTTTCTCACACCAAGAATAAAATAAAATAAATAAAAAATTATCACCACACCAAGAATAAAAATAAATAATTGGCCCGATCATTGACCCAAGAGAAACCGTGTGCTCGCCTCGCCATTACAAGGTTTCCAACTTCTCTCTCTTTTCTGAGGCAGTTAGCTTCTTATTGTTGGTCTTGCCAATTCTCTCTGGCTTTGTCTCCATTTCATAATTGCTTTGTTCAGGTAATATTAAGATAAAGCATTTGAGTTTTTTAGTTCACCCATTATTTGAGATGACATCGTATTTTTGTTTTAATGTTGAAATTGGTCGTTTAATGTTGAATTTCTCTCTGCTGAATTGGAAGTAGACATGTTTGCTTAGATGATCCAAATTAACACCTTGTTTGACTATCTAAAGTTACCCGCCTTCTCCGAAACTTTTTCTGCCGCATTATATGCCTTCAACGCCCGTAATTTTCCTCTGGTTTATTAAATTTTCATTTACCAAATTTCAATTTCAATCTTTTTCATTTTTCAAGCCATTTATGATCATCTGCATGTTTGGATTTTTGAATATTTAGTAAGCGAAGTTCTTGTTTCATTGAGTAGTGTTTGCAGCAGATTGCAAATGGCGTTGAGCACCCAAAGAGCCTCTGCTTTTCATCCTTCAGCTGATCAGTCGGCTCCTCCTCAATGGAACTACGATGTGTTTTTGAGTTTCAGGGGTGTAGACACTCGGAATAACTTTGTGTCCCATTTATACCACGAATTGCAGCACAGGGGCATTAAAACATTCAAGGATGATCCAAAGCTTGAAAGAGGGACAACCTTTTCTTCAGAGCTCCCCAAAGCAATCCAAGAATCAAGGCTTGCAATCGTTGTTCTCTCCCCAAACTATGCTTCTTCTTCCTGGTGCTTGGGTGAACTTACAAAGATTCTCCAATGCATGAAATCCAACGGCACAGTTCTACCTGTGTTTTATAATGTGGATCCTTCCGATGTGCGAAAACAAAGCGGCAGTTTTGCAAGCGCGTTCGCTAAGCATGAGAAAAGGTTTAGGGAAGACATAGAAAAGGTGAAGCGCTGGAGAGCTGCTTTAACAGAAGTTGCCAATTTATCTGGGTTGGATTCAAAGAATGAGTAAGCAACTTCTCCATATATACTTGGGTTATATCTATGGCTTATACTTTTGACTTAATCATTGTTCTTCCTTGTAGGTGTGAAAGAAAGCTCATTGAAAAGATTGTTGAATGGGTGTGGAGGAAAGTGCATCGCACATTCAAATTGTTAAATTCTACAGAGTTAGTGGGAATTAAGTTTACACGTGAGCAAATGGATTTGCTTTTAGATCATACAGATGATGTTCGCTTTGTAGGGATATGGGGGATGGGAGGCATTGGCAAGACAACCATTGCTAGGCTTGTTTATGAAAGCATTTCTATTCATTTTGAAGTTAGCTGCTTTCTTGCTAATGTTAGAGAGGCTTCTGAAGGTAATCGTCTTGTTGATCTACAAAGACAGCTGCTTTCCCCGGTTTTGAAGGAACAAATTACTCAAGTTTGGGATGAAGAGTGGGGGGCCTATTTGATTAAGAGTTGCTTATGTAATAAAAAGGTTCTTCTCATTCTTGATGATGTGAATGCATCAAGCCAACTAGAGAAATTTGCAAAGGAAAAGGATTGGTTTGGTAAGGGGAGTATAATCATCATTACAACTAGAGATGAACGGTTGGTTAAAAAGCATGATATGGAGATATCATATAAGGTAGAGGGATTAGGTGATGATGAGGCTCTTGAGCTCTTTAGTCTGAACGCCTTTAAAAAAATTGAGCCTGAGGAAGGTTTTTGGGAATTGTCCAAGTGCTTTGTAAATTATGCCGGAGGCCTTCCATTAGCTCTTAAAATTTTGGGATGCTCTATGTATAAGAGAGATCAAGATGAATGGAAAAATGAATTGGATAAGCTACAGAAAATTCCTGAGACAGAAATTTTCAATTTGCTCAAAATCAGTTTTGATAGACTAGATGAGATGAACAAGAATATATTTCTTGATGTTGCATTTTTCCTTAAGGGGATGGACAAGAATAAAGTAATTGAAATACTAGACAGTTGTGATCGTTGTGGTGGGATAAATGCTCTGGTTGAGAAATCGCTCTTAACTTTTGATATTTCAAACAAAGTTAAAATTGTTGGGATGCATGATTTGATACAAGAAATGGCATTTCAAATTGTTCGTCAAGAGTCTCCTGAAGAGCCTAGTGGATGCAGTCGATTGTGTCATCGTAATGACATCATTCATGTATTGATAAACAATATGGTAAGAAGTTATGTAGAAAGTACCAATTTTTATTTGTTTTTTTTTTTAAGAAATATGATTTCTTTTTAACTCAATAATAGACTTACATTTAGAATTAACTTTTCCTTTTATGTTCTTTATTACAGGCAACTAACAAAATTCAAGGCATTGCCTTAAGAATGGAAGAACTTGAAAAGGCCGATTGGAATTGTGAAGCATTCTCTAAGATGATTAACCTGAAATTTCTTGAAGTTGATAATGTGATCGTTTCCTCAATCCCCAGAATTCTTCCTAATTCCTTAAGAATTATGAAATGGAATCAGTATCCTTCCAAATATCTCCCATCAAATTTTCAACCGAATAAACTTGTTTCACTTGGGATGCGGGGCAGCAAACTAGTTGGGCTCTGGGATGAAAGAGTTGTAAGATTACTGACCATATGCCATCTTACGAATTTTTTGAAAAAAGAGAGTAAAAGTTTAAGTTTTCTGGTTGCTGATTATATATTCTACTATTTTTCATGTATTATTGTACAGGACTTGCCCAATTTGAAATACATGGATCTTAGTTGCTCTCAAAACTTGGCAACAACCCCAAATTTCACTGGCATTCCAAAACTCCAGGTGTTGAATCTTACATGGTGTAAGAATTTAGTTCAGATTCACCCGTCTATTGCATTTCTCAAATGGCTTACATATTTAATTCTAGAGCGATGCATAAGTGTTAAGAGTCTTCCATGGGAGGTAGAAATGGATTCTCTTATATATTTCGATGTTCGGGGTTGCTCAAAACTGAAAAAGATTCCAGAATTTTCAGGACAAATGAAAAATTTGTCAATTCTTATTTTGGGTGGGACGCCCATTGAGAAATTACCTTCATCAATTGGACGTCTTCTTGGCCTTACTTTTCTGGATGTAAGCAATTGTGAAAATCTCTTGGGTCTTCCGAGCGAAATTTGTAATTTGAAGTCACTTGAAGTGCTCTATTTGGATGGATGCTCATACAGTCACAAGCGCCCACAAAACTGCCGGGAGTTGGGCCAATTAATTTTACAGATGCTTCCTGATTCTGAGTCATGCTCCATTGTAAAGTCGCGCTACGTCCCTCTGTACGAACATAGATCACGTCCTAATAAATCAAGGTTTTGGTGCGGCCTCCAAAGAAAGGCTTTTGTGTTGGGTTCGCTAGATGGTTTATGGTCTCTGAAGGGATTGGATCTGAGTGATCGTGGTCTTTGTGAAGGGGATATTCCTGTTGATTTTTGCTACTTGCCCTTTTTAGAAGAATTAAACCTTAGTAGAAACAATTTTGTTAGCCTTCCTGCAAGCATTGGATGTCTTTCTAAGCTTAGGTCATTTTGGGTGAATGGCTGCCAAAGGCTTCAACAATTGCCCCATCTCCGCTTTGAATTGGTTGAGAATGACTACAATATTAGAATATACACAGAGGATTGCACTTCCTTAAAAATGTTGCCGAAGTTGAGCATAAAAAACAGAACAAGTTATGCTGAGTTCGTGTTGAATTGTGTGAATTGCTTTGGATTGGTTGAGAATGAAGGCTGCAATGATAGTCAATTACTTGGAATGCTCAGGATTGCTACGGATTGGAGAGTCTTTCAGGTTCTCTCTCTGTCTCTCTGTCTCTGGTTGTTTGCTATAATAATAATAAACAAGTTACTAACCTATACATGGTACAGGTAGGTCGTAGCCTCAATTTCGAAATTGTAATACCTGGAAGTAGAATTCCAGAGTGGTTCAATAATCAAAGTGTTGGAGATTCCTTAATTGTGGAGCTACCACCATGGTCCACGTGGATTTGGATTGCTTTATGTGCTGTCTTTTTTGAAGAAGATCACCCAAATCCACCTCATGACCTTTCTAGATATTTTACAATTAATTGTCACCTCACCTGTTTCTTAGACTATGAGATTAATGTTAAAAGAGGCAATCTTGTGTCACCTCACCTTTGGGTATCTTGTTTTCCTTATTATGTAAACCACAAAGAATGGAATCAGTTGAAGATTTCATTCGAAACTTTTTATCTACTTTGGGTATCAGATGGTTTCATTGAAAAAACGGACAGAATATATTGGTCGGCTTGTGCACATGAGTTTGATCCCTCTCTCTATACACGAGAGTAATTTATAATATCGCTTTGCTTTAACAAAAAAATTATATTAAGTAATTGATCTGAGGGAAATATCAAGTAATTGCCTTTTCTCACACAAACAATAAAATAAAATAAATAAATAAATAAAAAATTATCACCACACCAAGAATAAAAATAAATAATTGGCCCGATAGTCTTCATTGACCCAAGAGAAACCGCGTGCTCGCCTCGCCACTACACGGTTTCCAACTTCTCTCTCTTTCTTTCTTTGTCTCTTTTCTAAGGCTGTTAGCTTCTTATTGTTGGTCTTACCAATTCTCTCTGGCTTTGTCTCCATTTCATAATTGCTTTGTTCAGGTAACATTAAGATAAAGCATTTGAGTTTTTTAGTTCACCCATTATTTGAGATGACATCGTATTTTTGTTTTAATGTTGAAATTGGTCGTTTAATCCAAATTGACATGTTTGCTTAGAGGATCTAAATTTACCCAGTTGCTTTGAAACTTGTTCTGCTGCATTATATGCCTTCAAGGCATATAATTAGCGATTTATTAAATTTTCAAGCCATTTATGATCATCTTCGTGTTTATTCAGTTGAGTGTTTGGATTTTTGAATATTTAATTAGCGAAGTTCTTGTTTCATTGAGGAGTGTTTGCAGCCGCAGCAGCAGATTGCAAATGGAGTTGAGCACCCAAAGAGCCTCTGCTTTTCATCCTTCAGCTGATCAGTCGGCTCCTCCTCAATGGAACTACGATGTGTTTTTGAGTTTCAGGGGTGTCGACACTCGAAATAGCTTTTTATCCCATTTATACCACGAATTGCAGAACAAGTGCATCAAAACATTCATGGATGATCCAGAGCTTGAAAGAGGGACAAATTTCTTCTGAGCTCTTCAAAGCAATCCAAGAATCAAGGCTTGCAATTGTTGTTCTCTCGCCAAATTATGCGTCTTCTTCCTGGTGCTTGGATGAGCTTACAGAGATTCTCCAATGCATGAAATCCAACGGCACAGTTCTGCCTGTGTTTTATAATGTGGATCCCTCCGATGTGCGAAAACAAAGCGGCAGTTTTGCAAGGGCGTTCGCTGAGCATGAGAAAAGGTTTAGGGAAGACATAGAAAAGGTGAAGCGCTGGAGAGCTGCTTTAACAGAAGTTGCCAATTTATCTGGATTGGATTCAAAGAATGAGTAAGCAACTTCTCCATATATACTTGGGTTATATCTATGGCTTATACTTTTGACTTAGTCATTGTTCTTCCTTGTAGGTGTGAAAGAAAGCTCATTGAAAAGATTGTTGAATGGGTGTGGGGGAAAGTGCATCTCACATTCAAATTGTTAGATTCCACAGAGTTAGTGGGAATTAAGTTTACACGTGAGCAAATGGATTTGCTTTTAGATCCTACAGATGATGTTCGCTTTGTAGGGATATGGGGGATGGGAGGCATTGGCAAGACAACCATTGCTAGGCTTGTATATGAAAGCATTTCTATTCATTTTGAAGTTAGCTGCTTTCTTGCTAATGTTAGAGAGGCTTCTGAAGGTAATCGTCTTGTTGATCTACAAAAACAGCTGCTTTCCCCGATCTTGAAGGAAAAAATTACTCGAGTTTTGAATGAAGACTGGGGGACCTATTTCATTAAGACTTGCTTATGTAATAAAAAGGTTCTTCTCATTCTGGATGATGTGAATGCATCAAGCCAGCTAGAGAAATTTGCTAAGGAAAAGGATTGGTTTGGTAAGGGGAGTATAATCATCATTACAACTAGAGATGAACGGTTGGTTAAAAAGCATGATATGGAGATATCATTTAAGGTAGAAGGATTAGGTGATGATGACGCTCTTGAGCTCTTTAGTCGGAACGCCTTTAAAAAAATTTATCCTGAGGAAGGTTTTTTGGAATTGTCTAGGTGCTTTGTAAATTACGCTGGAGGCCTTCCATTAGCTCTTAAAATTTTGGGATGCTCTGTTTATAAGAGAGATCGAGATGAATGGAAAAATGAATTGGATAAGCTACGGAAGATTCCTGAGGCAGAAATTTTCGATTTGCTCAAAATAAGTTATGATAGACTAGATGAGATGAACAAGAATATATTTCTTGATGTTGCATTTTTCCTCAAGTGGAAGAAAAAGAATAAAGTAATTGAAATACTAGACAGTTGTGACCGTTATGGTGGGATAAATGCTCTGGTTGAGAAGTCGCTCTTAACTAATGACGGTAACATTGTTGGGATGCATGATTTGATACAAGAAATGGCATTTGAAATTGTTCGTCAAGAGTCTCCTGGAGAGCCCGGTGAACGCAGTCGATTGTGTCATCGTAATGACATCATTCATGTATTGATAAACAATACGGTAAGAAGTTATGTAGAAAATACCAATTTTTATTTGTTTTAAAAAAAAAAAAAAGAAATAGGATTTCTTTTTTAACTCAATATTAGACTTAAATGTGGAATTAACTTTTCCTTTACTATTCTTTGTTCCAGGCAACTAACAAAATTCAAGGCATCGCCTTAAGCATGAGAGAACTTGAAAAGGCAAATTGGAATTGTGAAGCATTCTCTAAGATGATTAACCTGAAATTTCTTAAAGTTGATAATGTGATCATTTCCTCAATCCCCAGAATTCTTCCTAATTCCTTAAGAATTGTGAAATGGAATTGGTATTCTTCCAAATATCTCCCATCAAATTTTCAACTGAACAAACTTGTTTCGCTTGAGATGCGGGACAGCAAACTAGTTGGGCTCTGGGATGAAAGAGTTGTAAGATTACTGACCATATGCCATCTTACGAATTTTTTGAAAAAAGAGAGTAAAAGTTTAAGTTTTCTTGTTGCTAATTATATTTTCTACTATTTTTCATGTAATATTGTGCAGGACTTGCCCAATTTGAAATACATGGACCTTCGTCGCTCTCGAAACTTGGCAACAACCCCAAATTTCACTAGCATTCCAAAACTCCAGGTGTTGAATCTTAAAGGGTGTGAGAATTTAGTTCAGATTCACCCGTCCATTGCATTTCTCAAATGGCTTACAGATTTAATTCTAACTGGATGCAAAAGTGTTAAAAGTCTTCCAAGGGAGGTAGAAATGGATTCTCTTTTATATTTCGGTGTTGAGGGTTGCTCAAAACTGAAAAAGATTCCAGAATTTTCAGGACAAATGGAAAAGTTGTCAAAGCTTAGTTTGAGTGGGACGCCCATTGAGAAATTACCTTCATCAATTGGACGTCTTGTTGGCCTTACTTTTCTGGATGTAAGCAATTGTGAAAATCTCTCGGGTCTTCCGAGCGAAATTTGTAATTTGAAGTCTCTTGAAGTGCTCTATGCAGATGGATGCTCATACAGTGACAAACGCCCAAAAATAAATCCGGAGATGAGCCATT
Organism: Prunus yedoensis; assembly: GCA_005406145.1. Lineage (NCBI taxonomy): Eukaryota > Viridiplantae > Streptophyta > Magnoliopsida > Rosales > Rosaceae > Prunus > Prunus yedoensis. Next base: position 409,268 of record BJCG01000136.1, read on the forward strand.
TAGAGATCTGTATGCCTAATAATTATGAGTCATGCTGCTTTGGAATTTGTCGCTGGGCCGATGGATCACGGCCTAATAAATCAAGGTTTTGGTGGGGCCTCCAAAAACGGGCTTTTGTGTTGGGTTCGCTAGATGGTTTACGGTCTTTGAAGGAATTGGATCTGAGTGACTGTGGTCTTTGTGAAGGGGATATTCCCGTTGATATTTGCTGGCCCTTTTTAGAAGAATTAAACCTTAGTAGAAACAATTTTGTTGGTCTTCCTGCAAGCATTGGATGTCTTTCTAAGCTTAGGTCATTTTGGGTGAATGGGTGCCACAGGCTTCAACAATTGCCCCATCTCCGCTTTGGATTGGATGAGAATGATGGCACCACCTCTGTTAAAATATACACAGACGACTGCAGTTCCTTAAAAACGTTGCCGAAGTTTGGCAACAAAAACGGAAGCAAACATTGGATTCAGTTGAGTTGTGTGAATTGCTTTGGATTGGTTGAGAATGAAGGCTGCAATGATAGTCAATTACTTGGGATGCTCAGGATTGCTATGGATTGGAGAGTCCTTCAGGTTCTCTCTCCGTCTCTTTGTCTCTTGTTTGCTAATAATAAACAAGTTACCAACCTAGACATTTTTCCCAAATTCCAAATTGTAATACCTGGAAGTAGAATTCCAGAGTGGTTCAATAATCAAAGTGTAGAAGATTCCTTAATTGTGGAGCTACCTCCATGGTCCACGTGGATTTGGATTGCTTTATGTGCTGTCTTTTTTGAAGAAGATCACCCAAATCCACCTCATGACCTTTCTAGGTATTTAAAATTAATTGTCACCTCACCTGTGGCTTAGACTATGAGATTGATGTTAAAAGAGGTCATCTTGTGTCACCTCACCTTTGGGTATCTTGTATTCCTTTTTATGTAAACCACAAAGAACGGAATCAGTTGAAGATTTCATTCGAAACTTTTTATCCACAAAGAACGGTATCATCAGATGATTTCATTCAAAAAACGGACAGAACATATTGGTCGGGTATAAAGAAGTGTGGGTTTCGTTTGGTGCACAATGAAGACTTGGAAGAACTCAATCAAATCATGATGATGAACCACTCCATCAACATCAGCACAAAAGCTACTTCTCCTCACAATTCAGCTGATGCAAGTGCAAGTGCCAGTGGAAGCTTTCACCAAAAATCTCTCTGCTGCAAAAGCTATGCTCTTTCCAAATGGTTTTTAACAAAACTTGTAAAGATTTTCTCCCTCTTTTTAACAACTGCAGTTTTTATCAAATCTTTCAACACTAGCGAACAATCGGGGTGCATAGGACTTCTGATTTGGAGGGTAACCACTTTGATTTCCCACTTAGGCCTTGCACCCTCTTATTTTTCGCTATTGTTGAAAAGTTTAATAAAAACTGTGATTCTTAAAAGAGCGGCTAAATTTTTGCGACCTTTGTCAAAAACGCATGCTCCTCAAATGTCTGCACATAAATACTTGAAAGGCTAATGACGGTCTTCTCACAATTGATATTAGTAAGTTCCCATCATCTATCTCCCATCACTATCTTTTCTAGCTAGACATTTACAATTAAATTCATCGCTTATTCTTTCGTGGATGACAATTCCTCTCTCTCTCATCATGTGCTTTTGTCATGAATGCATTTCTGTTTAAACTACTACTACAGAGCATTAATCAACTCATGTAGTATATACATGTATGCAAGAGCTGCATATTTTATGCATTTGAACAAAGTATCTGTTAACATACTGCAAATCAATAAGTAATTACCTTCAGCAATCAATAAGTATGTTCAGATAGGCTGAATTGTTTTTTATTTGACCTAGCTGATCAAAAGTAGTCAACTCAAATTTGGGGTCTTGATACAGGATTTGGAGCTGATCAAAAGCTACAAGCTCATTAGACCTAGCTTTGTTATAATGGTTTGATTCTTATTGACACAACTTATGTGACTATTTCAACTGCTCGCTTCTGTTGTGTGCAGGATGGAATAAGCCAACAAGAATTTTCAATCAGAAGCTTAGCATTGAGATTGATCGTATCTAAAACCGATCAATTGCTTTGTCGGGATTCCTACCTTGTCTGCTTCACTCCATCTCCTTGATAGTTTGTGCAATCACCTTCAATTATGCAGTCTTCTCTTATTTAGCATAAATGAGTTTTAAATTACCTTATGTGATAGACTGGAATTCTAAGAAGTTCATTAAACCATCATATAAGTGAGCGTCGTCTGAGACAATAATTTTTCACCATGGTCAATATGTTGATTAGAATTGGGCAGTGCTAGTTGTACTATAATAACTTTTTTTTATTAAAATATTTGGAGAAATGGATTTATGAGGTACCACATGATTTATGAATGAATAGTAGGTGTCAATCTAGTCAAAACATATGCACTCACATTTCCACGAAAGCAGAGGATGACATTTTCATGCTAGGGAAATCATTCTGGTATAAGAAGACTGACATTACTACATATGCTATAGTGTATATTAAAGTCACAAAACATTAAGATATATTGTGAGCCGAACAAACACAACCCAATGTAATTCAAACCAGAAGTTATGGATCCAAAAGTTGACAGTGATTTTAATGTCATTGTCTTATATATACAATTAAGTTTGTTGCTAATCAATTTATCTTTCAGTGCAGCTTGTCGCCAATTACAGTTATGATGACGTCCAGATGAGCGTCGCTTGCTTCATCATGAAAATTCAGTTGATACTGAACCAAATTCTTTTTAACAAAATGTGAGAAACAAAAAGGCCTTACAAGGGAAAGCATCAATGGCGCCTTTCACCAACCATACTTTTTCAGCAAATCTCCGGTTCTCTTCCTCATCTGAGTAAAAACTATTACCACCAGAGCAATGATCCAAGGAGGAAAATTCAAGCCAGAAATGTTCAATTTTTGGACCACTGTGGAGGATATCTCAACACCAAGGTTATCAAGGGGGTTATAACAGCTATTCCAAGCAAGATTTTTGTCACTGGTTGGATAAAGGAATCCTGCATTTAGAGAAGAATTAAGTAGGAAAACTAGCACCAGAAGACATATCACATGTCACTGCAACATTCCGTTGTCTGCAACATAATGCATATCAAAGAATCTTGTGGCAAATAAAATGTCAAACACTTCTCTATCTATTCTATCTCACACTCAATTTCAGTATCTCTTATGACCACATTAGAGTTACATTTATTTCTACCCAATGCAACCAAATTTTCTCGGCAACCAAACAGAAACTTACGTCGATTAATTTCACTAATTGGGTTTTCATAAAAATAAAAATAAAAATAAAAATAAAAATAAAAAAAGATATAGAAATGAAGTACCTTGGGCTCTCCGTCAATGTGAACCGTAGATCCATCTTTATAAGCCAGCATAGACCTGCCATTCCTGGGGTTAAACCGGATCGGAACGCCACGACCCGACTCGGTATTGAAAGCGTAAAGCGATTTGAAGGCGTACTTGTCGAGAATGTCTCGGACCTCCAACTGGTTCTGGTCCCAACCCCCGAGGCTCGTCCTGAACGTGTCGATTGGGCCTTTGCCTCGCCGATACAAGTAGACCTCCACTTCTGGAACCTTCGTCCTCGCGGTTTTCGGATTCGGATTCGGGTTCCGGGATGACCCGTCGGATTTCAGGTCCCAGGTTCCGGGAAAAATTACAAAACTACTATTTCCACCCACTTGTCCTATTTTCCCACCCACCTTATCTTCCCACCCACCATATAAATTTTAAAAAACACAATCCTATTTTTCCACCCACCAATATTCCTAAAATACCCTTTTAATTATTACATCATTTCCTCTCTCCTTTATTCTCTTTACTCATGTCTTCTCTCTCTCTGACAGCCCACACATCTCTCTCTCATTTTTGCTGTATCTTATTTTCCATCCCTCTCTCTGTCTCTCATGTTTACTGTACAAATTGAAATTGTTTTTTGCTGTAATTTTTATTTTTATTTTTGTAAATATGGATTCTGTGAATATAATCATATTTATGCTCTTAGCTTCTACTATTGTAGGAACCTGTTTTTGGAGACAGAGCAGCCAGCAGTCAGCAGCGGCCTCTCTCCCACATCCCAAATGGTTACATTCAGGTTTCATCAGTACCAGGTGGTGGGAAGAGCCCTCCCATCTGAAAAAGATGAGCATCCCAAGATCTACCGTATGAAGCTCTGGGCCACCAATGAGGTCCGTGCCAAATCCAAGTTCTGGTACTTTTTGAGGAAGTTGAAGAAAGTGAAGAAGAGCAATGGACAAGTTTTGGCCATTAATGAGATATTTGAGAAAAGTCCAACAACGATCAAGAACTATGGAATTTGGCTGCGATATCAGAGCCGAACCGGTTATCACAACATGTACAAGGAATACCGGGACACTGTTGGAGTTGGCTCGACTAAACGAAGGAAAGAAGGAAGCAACCCAGCATGCAGGCGCTTGAGCGGAAACTGCAGGCGCTCGAGCGGCAGAGGCGTCTTGGCGCAGGCGCTCGAGCGGACCTGCAAGCGCTCGAGCGGATCGCGATTTCCTGTTTCAAAACAGGTCGGTTTTTGGCCTAGTTTTGGGAGGTTTTTTAGTTTCCTATTCCTTGTATGATTGTGCTAAAGGCCTATACATATAAATAGGTACTTTAGACTAGGGTTTAGGAAGAGAAGAGGTTCAAGATATACAAACCTAGGGTGAGAGAAAAATAGATCTAGAGAGAGAGAGAGATCAAAGGGAGTTCTTTATTGTAACCAAAGGGATTTTTCTCATACTAGTGAATTTTCTCGGGGATCACCGGAGAGGACGTAGGCACGACGCCGAACCTCTATAAATTCTTGTGTGTTCTTGTGTGTGTTTGCTTTTGTGGTTTCGTGTGCGATTTATCTTTGCGTAGCTTGTATTGTGATTGTTGCGTAGTCCATCAACGACAAGGTCTTGGAAGTGTTTTCGCACAACAAGTGGTATCAGAGCCGCGGTTGCGGCGGGCGTTGGTTTATGCCCAAGTGCTCTTATAACTTCAAGAGCGGCGGTGTGTTGAAGATGGCAGGCAACAAGGACGAAGAATGTTCCGGTACTAAGTCACAACGGGTATCAAGCACAAAGGTGGAGTTAAAGCCGTTCACCGGCAAGGAGAACTTCACGCTTTGGCAAAGAAGAATGAAGCATGTTCTTAAGCAGCAGGGTCTCAGCAAAGTTTTGGAAGGCAAGGAAAAGAAGCCGGTAACCATGACAGATGCAGAGTGGGATGACCTAGACGAGCTTGCTAGAGGATCCATCGAACAACATCTAACCGATGAGGTGTTGTGTAATGCGATGGAAGACACCGCAAAGCAAACATGGGAAAAGCTAGAAGAGATGTTTGCGTCAAAATCATTGTCCAACAAGCTTTTCTTGAAGGAAGAGCTTCACTCTCTTAAGATGGAGGAGGGCGCAAGCATGATGGAGCACGTAAGCGCCTTTAATAGGTGTATTGCTGACTTGCAGAGAATGGATGAGGTTTATAAGTCGGAAGACAAGGCCGTGATGTTGTTGACATCCTTGCCACCGTCTTATAAACACTTTCGCACGACGCTTATGTTCGGGAAGGGAACCTTGAAGTATGAAGAGGTCATGCAAGACATCCTAACGCATGACAGAATGGTTCAACGTTCCGATGGAGTCTCTCAAGGTGAAGGTCTTGTGGTCAAGTCCGGAGAGAGAGGTAGATCGAGCAAGCGTGAGGGCAAGAAGAGCAATAAGGGAAGGTCAAAATCCAAGGTGAAAGATGGTTGTTTCGAGTGTGGGTCAAAGGATCATTGGAAGAAGAATTGCCCTACATGGCGAGAGAAGAGAAACAAAGGGAAGAAGCCGGATGAAGCCGGGGTCGCGGAAGAGAGCGACGGTGAGCTTTTACTTACTAATAGCATTGTTAATATTGATGCACTTGCTATTACTTCCAGGGTTTCTGCTTCTGATTGGATTTTGGATTCCGGGTGCTCATATCACATGTGTTCAAATAAGTCTTGGTTTGACACATATGAGATGGACATTGGCGGCGAAGTTATGATGGGGGACGGCTCAGTTTGTAGAGTTGAAGGAACAGGTACAATCAAGGTGAAGATGCATGACGGTGTGGTTAGAACATTGGGTATGGTTAGGTACATACCTAAGCTGAAGAAGAATCTCATCTCCCTGGGTACTTTTGACAAGAATGGTTATTCGTACAAGTGTATGGGAGGAAAGCTCATAATTTCGAAGGGTTCACTTGTGATTATGAAAGGGGAGATTCAACCTAACTGCCTGTATCGACTATGTGGTACAACAGTGACTGGTGGAGCAGCTATATCTACCAAGAAGAGCTCAGAAGATGATACTCAGCTTTGGCATTTGAGGCTAGGGCACATGAGTGAGCGAGCCATGCAAGAGTTGCACAAACGGAAGCTTCTAATGGGCGTGCACAATTGCAAACTTGAGTTCTGCAAGTATTGTACCATGGGGAAGCAGTCGAAAGTGACATTCAAGCTGCAAGACAAGGAAAAGAGGAGCACGGGAGTGCTTGATTATATTCACTCGGATGTGTGGGGGCCCGCGCCAGTTAAGTCATTGGGTGGAGCTCGCTACTATGTTACTTTTTTGGATGATTTTTCTAGGAAGGTTTGGGTCTATTTCATGAAGGAGAAATCCGAGGTCTTCACAAAATTCAAGGTGTGGAAGGCAGAAGTAGAGAACCTGACAGGAAGGAAGATCAAGGTCCTTAGGAGTGACAATGGGGGGGAATATAAAGATAGCAAATTTTTGGAGTTTTGCAAGAGTGAATGTATTAAGAGGCATTTTACCGTGAAGAAGACGCCCCAACAGAATGGAGCCGCAGAGAGGATGAACAGAACTCTCATGGAGCGTGAGAGGTGCATGAGGATTCATGCAGGCTTGCCCGAGACATTTTGGGCAGAGGCGGTTAACCACGCTTCCTATTTGGTTAACCGGTCACCATCAAAGTATCTTGATTTCAAGTGTGCGGAAGAGGTATGGTCTAACAAGTCTATTGAGTATTCTATTTTGAAAGTATTTGGATGCAGTGCCTATGCTCTTATACCTAATGATGAGAGAACCAAGTTGAAGCCAAAATCTCTTGAATGCATATTCCTCGGGTTTGAGAGTGGGGTGAAGGGTTTCAAGTTATGGGATCCAGTGAATCGGAAGAAGATACTCAGTAGAGACGTTGTCTTTGACAAGAAGACTATGCCTATGATTAAAGTCAAGAAACCAGAGGTGAAGGAGAATGTTGTTGGGACAGAAACAACCGTTACAGAATCATCTAGTAGAGTGTTCAGGGGTACTCCGAGTTTGCAGCCAATTGGAGACGTCCATGAAGCAGTGGAGTCCGACACTGAGGTGGAAGAATTTGGGCAACAACAACAGACTCAAGATGAAGAAGAAGAAGAGGCTCAAGATCAGGTGGAGCCGCCATCCATAGCAAGGTCCAGGCCCAAGAGAACCATCAAACCTCCTCAACGGTTTGGATGGGAGACGGACGCAGTTCACTATGCTCTAAACATAAGTGAAGGAGACCCAACTACGTTCCAAGAAGCAGTTGAGAGTGCGGAGCGGGAAAGTTGGATGAGTGCTATGATGGATGAGATGGAATCTTTACACCGGAACTCCGTTTGGGAGTTGGTCCCTAAACCCAAAGACAAAAAGGTGATTGGCTGCAAGTGGGTGTTTAGGAAGAAGGAAGGAATATGTGAGAAGGAGCCAACTAGATTCAAAGCTCGTCTAGTGGCTAAGGGATACTTACAGAAGGAAGGAATTGATTATGATGAGATTTTTTCCCCGGTTGTAAAGCATACTTCTATACGGTTATTGCTCTCCATAGCAGCACAGTGGAACATGGAGGTGGAGCAAATGGATGTGAAGACAGCTTTTCTCCATGGAGACTTAGAGGAAGATATCTACATGAGTCAACCTCAAGGGTTCGTTGAAGCAAGTAAGGGAAATCTGGTTTGCAGATTGAAAAAGTCTTTGTATGGGCTCAAGCAATCTCCAAGACAGTGGTACAAGCGCTTTGACACTTATATGCTGCGAATTGGGTATAGAAGATGTGAATCGGATTGCTGTGTGTATTCTCATGTGTTCAAGGATGGGAAGATCATTCTGTTACTACTTTATGTGGATGATATGCTGATTGCGTGTCAAGATGTGTCAAAGGTTCAAGAGTTGAAGATCCAACTTGAGAAGGAGTTTGACATGAAGGATCTTGGACCCGCACAAAAGATCCTAGGAATGGAAATAAGGAGAGACCGAGATGAGGGCAAGTTATGGCTGTCACAAAGCAAGTACATAGCTAAGGTACTTGAAAGATTTAATATGTTGGATTGCAAGCCCGTGTCTACTCCTTTGGCGGAGCACTTCAGGCTAAGTGCCCAAGAGAGTCCTTCTAGTGACAAAGAGAAGGATGAGATGAGTAAGGTTCCGTATGCAAGCGCAGTAGGGTGTCTCATGTACGCAATGGTTTGCACACGCCCCGACTTGGCTCAAGCTGTGAGTGTAGTTTCAAGATACATGGCAAATCCGGGCAAACAACACTGGAATGCGGTGAAGTGGATTTTCAGGTATTTGAAGGGCACCAAGAGGTTTGGGATTTTGTTTGAAAGACAACAAAGAAAGGCATGTGTGTTGGGATATGTGGATTCAGATTATGCGGGAGACTTAGACAAGAGAAGGTCCACCACAGGGTATGTTTTCGTTTGTGGTGGAGGACTGATTAGCTGGAGAGCGGTGCTACAATCAGTCACTGCATTGTCTACTACTGAAGCGGAGTATATGGCACTAACGGAAGCTTCTAAGGAAGCATTATGGTTGCAAAGATTGGCACAAGAGTTCGGGATAGCTCAAGACTTGGTGGTGATTAAGTGTGACAGTCAAAGTGCTATATGTTTGGCCAAGAACCAAGTGTATCATGGAAGATCCAAACATATTCATATACGGTACCACCGGATAAGGGATTGGGTGAACAATGGGGACATTGCAATAGAGAAAGTTCATACAGATGAGAACGCTTCAGATTGCTTGACCAAGCCAGTTACAGCTGAGAAGTTCAAACATTGTTTGAGCTTGCTCAATCTTGTTACATGCTGAAGATTGAGGTGGAGCTCTTGGGAGTTACTAGAACGATTTCCAAGAGGTTTGAAGATGTTCTAGGAATCAATGGTTTTCACAAAGGTGTTTAGGCTCGCCAAGGTGGAGATTGTTGGAGTTGGCTCGACTAAACGAAGGAAAGAAGGAAGCAGCCCAGCATGCAGGCGCTTGAGCGGAAACTGCAGGCGCTCGAGCGGCAGAGGCGTCTTGGTGCAGGCGCTCGAGCGGATCGCGATTTCCTGTTTCAAAACAGGTCGGTTTTTGGCCTAGTTTTGGGAGGTTTTTTAGTTTCCTATTCCTTGTATGATTGTGCTAAAAGCCTATACATATAAATAGGTACTTTAGACTTGGGTTTAGGAAGAGAAGAGGTTCAAGATATACAAACCTAGGGTGAGAGAAAAAGAGATCTAGAGAGAGAGAGAGATCAAAGGGAGTTCTTTATTGTAACCAAAGGGATTTTTCTCATACTAGTGAATTTTCTCGGGGATCACCGGAGAGGACGTAGGCACGACGCCGAACCTCTATAAATTCTTGTGTGTTCTTGTGTGTGTTTGCTTTTGTGGTTTCGTGTGCGATTTATCTTTGCGTAGCTTGTGTTGTGATTGTTGCGTAGTCCATCAACGACAAGGTCTTGGAAGTGTTTTCGCACAACAGACACTACTCTCAATGGTGCTGTAGAAGACATGTACACTGAGATGGCATCTCGTCACAGGGTGAGGTCTCCATGCATCCAAATCATTAAGACATCTACTATCCCTGCAAAACTTTGCAAGAGGGAGAGCACCAAGCAGTTCCATAACTCCAAGATCAAACTCCCATTGGTGTTCAAGAAGGTTAGGCCCCCAACCAGGAAGCTCAAGACGACATACAAGGCAACCAGGCCCAACATCTTTGTGTAATTTTGTTGCCTCGCGGTTTTCTTACATCTGAAAGCTTTGCACTTTAATTGGCTAAACTAGTTGAACCTAGGAATGGTGATGAAAGTTTTACTGAATTTTGGTTTCTTTCGAGTATGAACATCCTTTCTCTGTTATCCAGAGTGTTTCAGTTTTGAAGATTGTGGCTTTACAAGTCTATAATGAGCTTGGTACTTTGTTATTAATTATAAAAAAATAAAAAATAAAAAGCTTTCTACTATTGTAAATAAACTTTTTCTCCAAAGTTATCCAAGAACCAGAAATCTATTGAACTTTGCAATAAAAAAAAAATATAAAACACCCATTCTTAACACATGAGAATGTCAAAGAGTACAAAGCCAAGTTCAATCATCATCAGATGCAATTGTTTCTCTAGTTATAACAGTAGACCTTGTAATATATATGAATTGTTATATGCGAGTTCAAAACTCACTGGGAAAATTAAAATACCCTTTTGCTTCTTCATCCTTCCTTCACCTCTCAGCTCTCTCCGCGTCAAAGGGTCCAGAGCTATTTATCTCGCTCGCCCTTCTTAACTCCACATTCTTGCCAAAACCAATTTGGCTAAGGATTTTTTAAGGCATGAGAAGGTAAAGAAATTGTTTAAGTATTGACCTAACAATAAGGTGGGTAAAGAGCCCAAATCGTAGAATTGTTGATTCATCCCCAGGTTTTCAGATTTTTAATTTGTTTAAGAAAAAAAAATCAGAGTCCAAGAAATACTCATCTCCCAATGCTTTAAGTAATCCTAAAGATCTTAGAAATTCTATTCAAGTAGGATTACCTTACCTTTTCGCCAAAATCATTCTCTTCAACATCCATTCTCTTGTTGTTTTCTTCTTCATAAACAATTTGATTGAATGAATAGTGTTCTGAGCACTGAAAAGCCTTCTTCACCTTCTCATGAGCAAGAAGTCGTATTCTTGTGTTTTTTTTTTCTTTCTGTCAAACGATAGGGTTACGTACTTGAGAAGTCTACGTCTTTTTCTTTTTTTCTCTTTCTTTTTCCTTAAGTCCTTTTAAGTCATTTTACAATAGGGTTAAATTTATCTTTAAAAGTTTAAAGATAAGGTGGGTGGGAAAATAGGACAGGTGGGTGGAAATAGCAGCACTCAAACTAAAAAGATTTTTAAGTCTAGGCTCTTGGGCGTGACTGAGAAAGGTCTCTTGTGTTGCGAAGAAGCTACTTTTGTTAAAACAATCACAATCTTTTTTTATCATGCTTTATGCCTGTGTTTTTTTATTTTATTTTTCGCAATCATTAATCATTTATCAATATTTTAAATTATAAGATATTTTATTAAAATGAAGAAATTACGTTGATAGTATGGAAATATGTATGAATTGTCATTCTTTCTAGTTCAGTTACAAAAGATTTTAGTCGTTATAATTGTCCGATATATAAATGTTATTTTGTTTCTCTATGCATAAGGTATTAATCAATGTACAAGACATACACAAAATTCAGGTACCCAAAATTCCAGACAATCAACCAAGGTGGTTGGTGTGAAACCAAAGTGGTTGGTGTGAGTGGTTCAACACTCTCATTCCTTAAGAGAGGTCAGAGGTTCGATCCCTGCTCTCGTATGAAGTCACCACTTTGGCTAGCACTTTACCCCTTACGGGCCGACCCGGTGTGAGCGGGGATTAGTCTGGATTGTGGTTAAGGCTTAAAGGTGCCACCCATAGTTGGGGCCCATCCAGGACCACCTCGTGGTTCAGACCAAAAATAAAAAAATTTAAAAAAAAATTCCAGACAATCTAGTTATCATACTGCTCATGCTAAATGGATATTTTCTAGCAAGGAAACTCAAGTAGACATGTTGCTGCTCAGTTTTTTGCAATTCAGGATGGCACTTCCCATTTCAGTTATTAGTGTTACACTTCCAATCGCTAAAACATGTGTTTAATGCAGTAGCTAAGGCAAGTCATTTCCTTTCACGGATGGCTTGTCAAAATGTACTTTGACTTAGTAGTAATTTCCATGCTAAATTTTCATTGGTCAACCAACTGACCAGAGAATATTATACTCAAGAATCAAACAAAATCACGAAAACACAAACAAAAAAAAAAGGGTAGAGGGTAGAACTAGTCAAACAATATGGGTAGAATATTTTCAGATATATTTCATTGTCCAAAAGGAGGTATTTATAATAAGGTTACAAACCCTAGTAGGGTTAGACAAGGAAAACAAGTGGTATCCTAATTACATAATATCTATACAAAAGGAAAAATAAAACCCAAATAGAATAGGATATACTCTACTCGCCATCGCCAACACTCCCCCTCAAGTTGGAGCAAAGACGTCACGCATGCCCAACTTGTCAAGCGAGTTGAGAAAGATACTTGTAGAAACAGCTTTCGTAAGAACATCAGCTAACTGATACTCTGAACGGATGAAAGGGAAGGACACAATCTCTGCATCCAACTTTTCTTTAATGAAATTTCGATCAACCTCCACATGCTTTGTACGGTCATGTTGTACAGGATTTTGAGCAATTGCAATCGCAGCCGTATTGTCACAATATAAATCCATGGGTTTATTAGGCCCAAAACCAAGGTCTTTCAACAATCTCCTCAACCATAGTAACTCAGATACACCATGGGCCATTCCCCGATACTCAGCCTCAGCACTGGATCTAGACACCACCTTTTGTTTCTTGCTCCTCCATGTAACAAGATTGCCACCCACAAACATAAAATACCCAGACGTCGAACGCCTATCTGTGGCTGAACCTGCCCAATCAGCATCTGTATACCTTTCTACATTTGTATGGCCATACTTGGAGAAAATTAACCCCTTGCCAGGAGTTACTTTCAGATACCTTAAGATACGAGTCACAGCCCCCATATGATCTACACTAGGAGAGTGCATAAACTGACTTACTATATTTACAGCATAAGCAATATCTGGACGAGTATGAGCCAAATAAATCAACTTCCCCACAAGTCGTTGATAACGTTCTTTATCAGTCGGAACTTGATCGGGGTATATCCCCAACTTATGATTCTGCTCACTAGGGGTATCAATCGGTTTACAATCCAACATTCCAGTTTCTGCAAGTAAATCCAAAACATACTTTCTTTGGGATAGAAAAATACCATGTTTAGATCTGGCAACTTCAATCCCAAGAAAATACTTTAAATCACCCAATGATTTCATCTCGAACTCAGAAGCCAGATACTTCTGAAGACTCTGTATCTCTACATGATCATCACCAGTCACAATCATATCATCAACATAAATAATTAAAGCCGTCAATTTACCTTTATGACGCTTCAGAAACAAAGTATGATCAGAGTTACTTTGCACATACCCAAACTTTTTCATAGATGCAGCAAACCTTCCAAACCATGCTCTTGGAGACTGCTTTAATCCATACAAGGATTTCCGTAGCCTACACACCACACCCTCCCTAGAGGTCACAGGGATACCCGGCGGAGGATCCATATATATTTCTTCTTTGAGATCACCATGGAGGAATGCATTTTTGACATCAAATTGTAGCAGCGGCCAGTCACGGTTAGCAGCTAAGGATAAGAGCACGCGTACAGTGTTGAGCTTAGCTACTGGAGCAAAAGTCTCTGTGTAATCCACTCCATATGTCTGAGTATACCCTTTTGCTACCAATCTTGCCTTATATCGGTCAATGGAACCATCAGCCTTGTGCTTCAAAGTAAACACCCATCTGCATCCAACTGCCTTTTTTCCTTTTGGTAAAGGAACTAACTCCCAAGTGGCATTCTTGTTCAAGGCTTCCATCTCAACATGCATTGCATCTACCCAGTTTTGATCAGATAGAGCATCCTGCAACTTAGTTGGCACACATACACTAGATAATTGACACAAATATGATGCATATGACTTAGATAAACGATGAGTTGACATATAATGGTTAATGGGATATTTAGACTTGGCATGTATATCAGGAGAATATTGTATTTTAGGTTTCCCACGAGTAGTACGTGGGGGCAAAGAATAGGTAGGCATATCACTAGAAAGTACCTCATTATCACAACTTGATTGAGGCAATGGCAGGGCAGAGGGGGGTATATTATCAATTTCATCTGTATGGGAGTCGCCAATATCACTGTTATTTCCTTCTGAGAGGGGCTCGAAAACATCAACATTTTTGTCGAGCGACCGGTCGCTACTTGCTTGGCGACCGGTCGCTTCGCTCGTATCGGTGCTGTTGTCGCTCATCGACGCGGGCGACCGGTCGCTTCCTATGTGCGACCGGTCGTTTCCTGGGCAGATTGGTTCGCGATCGGTCGCTTGCTCATTGCGACCGGTCGCTTCTCTCGTATCGGTACTGTAGTCCCAGCTCGACTCGAGCGACCGGTCGCCTCCTATCAGCGACCGGTCGTTTTCATCCTGTTCGCCTAAAAATTCCATATTTTCCAATTTCTTCAATTCACTCCCCCTCTCCCCCTGAATTGAAGAAGATGGAGAAACATAATAGGGTACCTCTTCATGAAATGTGACATCCAAAGTGACATGTACCTTCTGAGTAGGTGGGTGATAACACTTATAACCTTTCTGAGTCGTAGAATAACCAATGAAGACACAGCGGAGAGCACAAGGATCAAGTTTACTCCTTTGATGAGAGTAGACATGAGCATACGCAACACACCCAAACACCTTCGGAGGTAACTTAGAGACTGAAACCGGAGGAGTGAGGGCACATAACACATCAAGTGGAGTCTTGAAATCAAGAACCCGACTAGGAGTACGGTTAATCAAGTAGGCGGCGGACAAGACACCATGTCCCCAAAGATGATGGGGAACAGACATATCCAACATCAGAGAGCGAGCAACTTCAAGTAACTGGCGATTCTTCCTTTCAGACACACCATTCTGTTGAGGTGTGAATGGAGTGGTAGTTTGGTGAATGATACCTTGATCACGAAAGAATTGGGCCAAGGTATGATTCACATATTCACCGCCATTATCAGTGCGAAATACTTTAACACGAGCATGGAACTAAGTAGACACCATGGCACAAAAGTCAGGAAGAATAGAGGCAACATCATGTTTATTCTTCATCAAATACACCCATGTTAAGCGAGTGCAGTCATCAATAAACGTCACAAACCAACGGAAACCATGAGAAGTCACACGAGCAGGACCCTAGACATCAGAATGTACTAACTCAAAAGGCAAAGCAGCTTTATTATTACTTAAGGGAAAAACAGTACGGTGGCTCTTGGCCATTACACATGTCTCACACTTAAAACTGGACTCATCACAGGAGCGAAATAAAGATGGAAACAGACGCTTAAGGTAGCCAAATGACGGGTGTCCCAAGCGACGATGCCATAACCAAATTTGCTGTTTGTCTTTGACACTGCAACGTTGAACAGTATTAACGACACGATCACGAACTGGTGCAGAAGGTAATGTCAAATAATACAACCCCCCTATCCGTTTACCATGCCCAATCACCTCGTGAGTCTTGAGATCCTGAAAAGAGCAATGGGTAGGATAGAAAGTAGCAGAAGCATTAAGTGTATCAAGTAAGCGACCAACAGATAACAAGTTACAATGGATATTGGGAACTAATAATGCACGAGACAAGGACAGAGTTGGGGTGAGAGAAATAGTGCCCTCGCCAGTAATTGGAGAGGGCAAGCCATTAGCACTAGTTATGTATGGGTTACGGGTGTTACTAGACAACTCATCAAAAAATTTATCATCATAAGTCATATGATCAGAAGCACCAGTATCAATTATCCAAGTATTAGAGCCAGTACCTGGAATAGAGTCAGAAACACGCAAATTTGCAGAAGCAGCAGTAGCACCAGCAGCACCAACAATGGAATTACCACCCATGATTGTAGCAGAAACTCAACAAATCACGCAGAGTATACAACAGATCACAGCACAGACACAAATATGGCAGATGCACGAAGACAACAGAGGCACAAACACAGTAGAGGCAGATGCACGAACACAGTAGAGGCACAAACACGACAGAGCACACAGCGGAACACGGCAAAGGCACAGACACAAGAACCCTAAAAGAAATTAGGGCACACAGTAGAACACGGGCACAAGAACCCTAAAAAGAAATTAGGGCACAGAGTAGAACACGAGCACAAGAACCCTAAAAAGGAAATTAGGGCACAGAGTAAAAACACGGGTGGGCACAATACACAGGTTACCAGAAACCTGGCTCTGATACCAAGTCAAACAATATGGGTAGAATATTTTCAGATATATTTCATTCTCCAAAAGGAGGTATTTATAATAAGGTTACAAACCCTAGTAGGGTTAGACAAGGAAAACAAGTGGTATCCTAATTACATAATATCTATACAAAAGGAAAAATAAAACCCAAATAGAATAGGATATACTCTACTCGCCATCGCCAACAGAACTTACATCAATGATTTCCCATTAAAGACAATTGGAGGAGCTGTCGCAGCAAAAATGCAAAACCCAATGTGGAGCTACCTCATGAAATTAATTATAAATCAGATCAATTAGCTACGCTGATTAGGTCAAAAGTTTCCAATAAGTAAATGATCATTGAGCTTTCCCTTTATTTTGATCAATTAAAATGTTCTTTCATTGAACAGAACCCAAAAAAAGCTTGATGTTTTGATCAAAATGATATGTATTTATCGGTCAAAAAACAGGATATGTATTAGTCACTATGATAGGAGTGACGATACTACACTGGCAAAGAAATTAGCACTTGTCTTTCAAAAATATTATAGTACTTACTGGTACTTTTTACAAGCAATTAGTTCACAGCAACTCGTGGCAGAAAAGACGTAAAAAATTGACAACCTAGAATTTAGTTAAAATTCGGGAATTTAAAAGGAGAAATTGACAATTCCTTTGTCCAGCAAGTTAAACTCGGAATTAATAAATGACACGCAGAAAAAATCGTGGAAATTGGAGCATCAAATTCCCGAGTTTAATTTCCATCAAAATAGGCATCATTTCACAATTTTCATAGTGTCATTTACAAATTTCTGTCATTTACAAAATTCGACATATATAAATCCAAACATCGAAATCTTCAATTGCCAGAAATTGAAATGATGAAAATCGAAATTCCGTCATTTTAGAATTATATGTAATTTTCAATTTCTTCATCCAAACCGAAATCTAATGCTACGTCAATATAATAAATTAGTTTCCATTTTTCTGAATAAAAACGTGTTATTGAGAGAAAAAGGAAGCACAAAGATGTGGAATAGGATGTATAACTTCTAAGATGGCCCGACCTATTTGACACGTCTACCATACACAAAGAAAGGGAGCTGATTTCCCCAAGCCCCACAAAAAGTATTAAAAAGCAAAAGGAAGTATAAGTGGAGAAAATGGGAGTGGGGAAATCAGCTCCCTAAAAATAACATATCAAAAGCTTATGTCAAATATTATTTTAATATTTTTAGTCAAGGACCCCAATATCATTTACTATCTTTTCAAACCTTATGCATCATATGGGCCCATTTGCTTTTAAAAATATAATAAAATAATATGATATTTGGCATTTCTGGTGGAGTTCAACTTTTTCCTAAGTGTCAAATTGCCACATAAGCCATCAAATTCAAATTTAACATTTTGCATTTAACATCTTCCTTGGAGATGCTCTAAAGCCGTAAAATGGGAAGGCTAGAACAATGTAAAGGGACAACATTTCATAACAATTTAAATACACTAAAAAGTAGTAGCTACGCCTACGTAGGATAACAATTGGAATGAAGTTCAATTTTGAGTATCCATCCCTCAAGATTGTCAATTTTACCTTTGCTGCCATTGCGCCTCTAGTTGTGTTCTATTAATTGGGTAAATTCTTGTTTTTCTCCTTGAAATACCTCGCGACCATAAATCTAGAACTCCAAAAAAAAAATTTAGAGAAATCCTAGTACTTCTAATATTATTTTGGCTTAATTTTTGTTTTTCCCTTGACAAATCCAATAAATCTGAGCATAGTGTTTGGTGTGTTGATTTATTTTTTGAAAAGGGAGTGTGCGAGTTGTTTATTTTAAGAATAGGCTAGATCCAATCAACTATATTTTTTTAGTTATAACTTTTGTGTAAGACTGTCATTGTGTCCCGCCACTCTGTTTTCTAGCCATATATATATTTATTATTAGATTCATCACTTTGTTATAAGGATCCGTTTGGGTGCACTAGTTTAATTGTAATTTGTGTGAATGATATATGCATTTTGAATGTTTAGC